>CAUYUJ010002158.1:386985-407910 GCA_963575745.1 Prorocentrum cordatum
TCAGGCTCCGGGTATTGGACATCAAGAATGGCCCGCTCGATAATCGGGTCCCCTGGCCCCTCCGCCAGACGCCGCGAGCGGGTCCGATCCCACGCGGGGACGCGCTGCTCGTAGAGCGGGGAGCAATTCACCCACCGCTTCGCCAGGCCCCCCACGGCTTTCGCCAAGTCGGCGTGGCGCTGGACGACGCCGCCGCCCGGCTGGCAAGTCTCTGCGTGGAACCTGCCCGGGTCGAGCACCGCAGAGCAAGTGGTGCCGTCGCGCGCCTGGTTGTAGCAGGTCGCGGAGGCTTGCGCCAGCTCGTCGCGGTCGCACTCCGGTCGCGGCAAGTGGAGTCGGCTGCGGAGCGCCGTCGCCCACTGCACGTCCTCGAGGTCGCACGCCACCTCTGCGGGGCACTGCAGGAAGGCGCCCGCTCCGGGCCCCCCAGCCGACAGGAGGGTCGCCTGGCCAGGGCAGTGCATTCGCTGCTTAGCTGCAACGTGGGTTCTCTTATGCACTGCCGCGACCACGACCTTCTGTCGCGTCGGGGCTCCAAGCGCCGCCGCCAAGGGGGCGTCCGGGCCGGGGTCCGCACCCTGGCGCTCAAGCTCTGCGCGTGCTCTGTGCAGCGCCGCCGCGGTCTGCGGGAGCCGCGCCAAGGCGTCCTCCAGCGAAGCAGCCGCGAGGTCGCGTCGCACCTCGTCGGCGGCCTGTGTCCAGCTGGCCCAGAAGGCGGCCGCGCGGCGCGTTGCTGCCCACTGGACTCCGCAGCCGCCAACCTTCGCAGGCAGGCCCAAAAGCTCGCACGCCTCAGGCCCCAGAGGCCGCCCCGTAAGTTCTTCCCAGCAGCCGCGCAGCGCGGCGTCGTAGTTGAAGGTCTCCCCGTCGGCGGCCAACGTCAACTGGAGATTGTGCTGGCTGGCGTTCCCCGCATACGTGCGCAGGAGGGCGCCTGCCCTCTGGCGCGAGAGGCCGCCCTCCCTGAGCTCCTGCAAGCGCCCCCAGAGGCGTCGCAAGCGCGTCGCCGCCTCGTCGAGCCCGCAGCAGCAGTCGCCCAGGCGGAGCGCGGCGCCGGCAGCGTCCCCCGGTGCAGTAAGCTGCGCCCCAAGGACGGGCAGCGTCGACACCGCGTTGCCCGCGAGCACACCAGGGATGGCCGGCGCCCCCGCCGGAGACCAGACCTGCGTCTTCGCTGCGTTGAGCTCTAGCCCCAGCGGCTCGAGGAGGGCGCTGAGGCGCGCCAGCGCGGGGGCGGCCAGGTCTGCCCGCAGCACCAGGTAGGTGTCGTCGAGGTAGGAGTAGAGCTTCGCGCCGGCGTCCTGCAGCTGCAGCTCGCGCAGTAGCTGCTCGAGGGCCTGTCTCTGTCCGATTGAAAAGCCCGCCGGCGACAAGGGGCACCCTTGATCGAAGCCACGGCTGCTTTGAACAGTCTCCAAGCGCCCCCCGGCTCCTCGCCAGTAGTGGTCGGCGGGACCTGCGTACCATGCCTCCAGAGCCCCGGCCACTTCGGGGACGGCCGCTCTCATGGCCTCCAAGGCGGGCCCTCGCTTCATCCGTTGAAACGCAGCTTTGACGTCAACCTTGATGAACGTTGCGTTCGGGTGGATTTCGGCTTGGGCTTGCAGGCGCTTCACCAAGAGAGCTGCGCCGCCCGCGCGTCCGACCCCGTACTGGTGCGGCCCTGCTGCCTCGGAGAGTTGCGTCTTCCGCGCCCGGGCCAGCGCGCGGAGGCCGAGGCAGCGGAACGTGGCCCCCACCAAGAGAGGGCGGACCTCCCCCGCGCCTTTAGCTAGCGCCACCAGCTCCCCTGTCCGAAGCGCCTGGAGTGTCTCTTGGGGCAGCTCTCCAAACGCCACACGCGTGGCGGCCCAGGCCAGCAGCCCAGAGGTCTCGTAGTCGCCGGCGCTGGCGGCGAGGTGCTCCAAGCGCGTTCCCACGAGGCCAGGTGCCGCCAGCCGGGGCGGGCGCCGCAGGAGTTTGCGCACCTCGTCCTCGACCTGCTCCAGGAGCTCCGCCGTGGGCGGCTGGCGCTGCAGGGGTGGTGGCTGCTGCCCCGGTCCGTCGTCAGGGAAGCATGCCTGCAGCTGGCGGAACGTATCCGCCGTGCGCGGCGCGAGCGGGGCACTCGCGGCAGCAGCCAGGGCGCGAGCCTCCTCTCCAGCAGCGGCCAGTGTGTGCACCCGCTGTGCCCTCTGCTTCTTTGTGGCTGGCCGAGCCGCCCCCCGAGGGGCCGGGGCGCCTCCAGTGGCGGAGGCCCACAACAAGGTCCATTGCCCGCCCCACCACAAGGCGAGGCGTTCCTCCAAGAGCTCTGCGCAAGTCTGTCCGTCCCTGCGCGGCCGAGCCAACAACAGAAGGTCAAAGAGGAATACCAGCTTCCACTCTGCTGTGGCGGCCCCACGTTCGCAAGCCTCCCGGAGCACTTCAAGAGCCTTACGTCGAGCTGCCCCCATTGCGCCACGGTACCTGTCAGGAATCTGGACGAAGGTGGAAACTCCTGTGCCCAAGGCGCTCCGCCATGGGAGAGCCTCCCACCACGCCCGATTCGGCAGCGCAGCAGCATCCCAAGACGGATGCACTACCGGCGGCGCACCTGACGCAGGCTCCACGCCAGCAACTACTGCGTTCCCGTGGACGGCCGGATCAGGAGCCGGCCTCGCCGCCGCTGCCGCCACCGCTGTTCGCACCTCCTCCGCATGCTCCTGCCCAGCGCGCCGAATGGGCCAGATGACGTCGTTAATCGTCATCTTCTGAGTGGCACACCCAAGGCAGAGCCAACTGTAGCGATTCCGGCTGCCCCATGTGCAAAGCCTGAGCTCGTGCACGGCGAAAGGGATGGCGCACGTTTTGCACGTCGCTGGGCGCTGGGAGCGCGGCTGGAGGTCCAGCGCCCATTCCCTGGCTTCCCCAGCTGCGCCGCCGTGCCCCGCTGCCGGACCGCCGGCCAGGGCCGCATCTAGCGGCGGCATGTCTGGGTCCAGCGGGTCGGCGTCCATGCCGTCAGCTGCGTCAGCCCAACGCGGCCGCGCAGCCACGCCACCAGCGCCCGGCGCCAGCGCTCCTGGTGCACCGCTGCGGACAACGTCGACCTCCATGGCCCGGCCGGCCTCCGCCGAGAGCAGCGCAGGGCAGCCCGCCTCGGCCGCCCGCCACCGACCCCGCACGCATGTGGAGGATATGGGGGTATCCTCTCCTCACTGCGGGGCCATGCAGAACGGCTCGCGAAAGCAGGAACTGGAAATGCCTCAGTTTACCCGCCACCGATTCTTGCGAACCTACTGCCCTTGAAACGGCGTCTCATCCCTTCTCTCCACTACCTCCTCCTCCTTGTCCTCCTCCTCTCCTCTCCTCCGCCTCCGGTGGGTCCTTCCTCGCTTCCTCCTCCTCCTCTTCCTCCTACATTCTCTCCTCCCCTCCTGCCCTCCTCCTCCTCCTCCTCCTCCTCCTCCTCCTCCTCCCTTTTCCTCCAGTCCCATCGTGGCCCCCAGGGAGGGGGCCATCCCCGCGCGCGCGAGGGGGGGCGCAGCGCGTGGGGGCCGCGATGGGCGCCGGGATGTGAGGGCGACCGGGCCGGGAAGCGGATGTCCTTCGGCAAGGTCGCCAAGACGTTTGCAGTGAAGGTTTTCCATTCGACCTGCGCCTCGAGCTGTTCATGCGCCTCGGTGTGGAGATTATGACGGAGTTTCGGGCCAGAGTCCAGGCCAGGTGGCGCACGCTGCTCGGAGTCGTCTGCTGCCGTGGCGCATGCCGCGGGGATTGGGCGTCCAGGAGGAGACCCGGGGGAGTGCCACTTCGATTGCAAGATGGAAAACTCGGGAGCCGAGGCCGGATCTTGCGAATTCAGGGGGACTTCAGCCGCGTACCGAAGGTCTTCTCAGGCCGAGGCCATCACTACCAGAGGGGGTCGGGGGAGGCGCAGGGGGCCCGTCGGTTGTCGGGTTCCGTCGGTTTTCCTCGGTTTGGGCCCTTGGTTTTCCGTTTTCGGGGGCGGCGCGGCGCGGCCGCGCCCGCGGTCCTGCGGCCGACGTGCCGAGCTGGGCTCGTCGGGGAGCCTTCTCGCAAAGTCACTCAGCCCCTCCCTTTTCCCTTTCTCCCTCTACGGTTGGGAACGTTGGATCAGCGCGTCGCGCAGCCGAGTCTGGCCAGCAACGATTCGGCGCGACACGCCATCCACATCGCAGTCCCCGAGCGCCCGAGCGTAGACATCCCGAGCCATTCCCGGCCTCCCGCTTCGCGGGGCGGGGCGACACGACGCCCGATCGAAGGGCGTAGCACGTCGCCAGGGCCGCCGCCGCGACGCGCTAAGCAAAAGTTCCCGACCGCAGGCCGCGCGAGGCAGCCGCTATCTATTCAGACGCATATATGTATATATATACACATATAGATATGCATATATATATATACACACATACCTACCTACCTACCTACCTACCTACCTACCTACCTACCTACCTACCTACCTACCTACCTACATACATACATACATACATACATACATACATACATACGTACGTACGTACGTACGTACGTACATACATACATACATACATACGTACGTACACACGTTTACACATACATATTTGTATACATATCCGCGAGCCAGACGCCCACGAGCGTCACCGCAGGGCCCATCAGCACTCCCAGGTACATGGCGGAGGGGACGATCGGAACAACGTTCCATGCGTCCGTGGAGGCACGGAGAAGCTGCCGGGCATGTTATTTCAGCGCCTCCGCGCATGGGCCTTCGAGAGGGACCATGGCGCACCTTGCGAGTTTAATTTTCAATCCAGCGCAGCGGGCGCGAGTCCAGAAGAACAGCTCCGCCCGGCAGACCATGGTGAAGCACTGCAGCAGGATGCCGACGTCGTCAGCGCAGGCGAAGGCACGGCCCGCGCGATAGTCGTGCCGACGCGGTGCCAGCCGTTTCTTGAGGCACCGCAGCATCGGGTCGAACGCCCAGGCGAAGAGGCTGCTGCTGAGTGGACATCCCTGCAGCGCGCCCGCCGTAATCAGAAAAGCACGGATCAGCGAGCACGGCGCCCGCACGCAAGCCCACGCCACGGTGCAGAGGGCTTGGGCAGCGGCGCGGAGGCGCGCCGGGAACCGGGACCTCTCGATGTGGCGCGAACAAGGTGCGCGCCCGCATCGCAGATGTGGCCATCCTGGGCACCCACACGGCCCCTGCGGTGGCCCTCTACGCTTCCCGGGTGCTGCTTCTCGCGAGCTATTTGGCGCAGTACTTCATGGTGCCCGCCCACTTCCTGTCGAAGGAGCGCTGCTGGATGTGCAAAATTGTGCGTTATGCGGCTCCCTCCGAACACCAGCAGCGTGGCCGACATGCTGGAGCAGCACTCCTGGGGAGGGCCGCGCTTGCAGTCGCTCGCGTCCACCACTAGGACTGCCATGATGATGACGGCGCTGAAAGTAGACCATCGCATCGCAGATGCTACGCCATATCATTTCACAGTGCGCCATGCCGTATCATGGCATAACATCGTACGGCATGGCATTATAAATCATAGCGCACAGAGCACACGATCACATTTCATATCGCAACGTACAAAGGCAACGCATAACATGATATGCCATACCATATCATGCCATCACATACCATGGCAGAACAGATCACACCGCAGCACAGCATGACACCACATAACACCCCATGATATTTCAAACGCGACGTGCGCACCGTTGGGAACAAACGCCGACAGGTTCGGTGGGAATCGTTCGAAGCAACATAATTGTTAATGTCTTGTTTGTTAGTTTGTGGTCGCACGACGGCTGTGGGTTGTCGACCAGGCGCCCTCCAGTTTTTCCGCATGCGATCGGCGTGCTGAGCCGCGCGCGTCGTCAGAGGGGCCTCCCGGATGTTCCCTGCCAGGCCGTGGCGGGGAGGATGACGTGTTCCCTCCTCGCCCTCCCGACCCCGCGTCCCCGCCTCCCCTCTCTCGCCCCATTTTTGTCCCCCGTCGCCCCCCTCCTTCCCCCTCCTCTTTGCAACGGCCCTAGCGCGGGAAGGGGCCGACGGACAAATGCGGGCATTGTCGGGCAGAGGTAGGAATAACATAACACCACGGCTATTAATCCCACAGGGATAATAAAGTACGGGGCCGCGGGGGGATTATAAATTATGCCTACCGGAGGCCAGCATGTGGGAGGAGAAGGAGATGCCGTTCAGAGGACCGAAAACCAAGGATCGAGGAACGAGGATCGAAGTCCGAGGATCGAGGATTGAGATCCCAGAGTCGAGGATCGAGGTTCGAGGATCGACGGCGGCGAGGTCCGAGGATCAAGGATCGAGGGCCAAGGGTCGAACATCGAAGATCGCGGATCGAGGTTCAGGGTGCCAGGGGGAGAAGGAGGAAAACAGATAGAGAGAGAGAGAGAGAGACAGAGACAGAAAGATACATATAGTTATAGAGAGAGAGAGAGAAAGAGAGAGAGAGAGAGAGAACAGTAGAGACATATAGACAGAAGGAGAGAGGAGGAAGAGGAGGAGGAGGAGGAGGAGGACAAGGAGGAGGAGGAGGAGGAGGAGAAACGCCAGAGTTCCAAACCTAATTTGTAAACAGACAATGGAAATTCAGATTTTCATCTGCTCGTGTAGGGCAGCTCACGCGCCTCGGTTTTCGTGGATAGTAAACCACAGCGATAAAACAATTCAGGGTGCCAGGGGGAGAAGGAGGAAGACATATAGAGACAGAGACAGAACTATACAGATAGTTCGACATATAGAAAGAGAGAGAGAGAGAGAGAGAGAAAAAAAAAAAGTAGAGAAATATAGACAGGCAGAAGGAGAGAGAAAGAGGAAGAGGAGGAGGAGGAGGAGGAGGAGGAGGAAGTCTCTCATCGACACGTCTCTCGCTTCGCTTGAGACATCCTCGAAGAATTGTTGGTCCGCTTGAGACATCCTTGAAACATTGATCGGTTCGCTTGAGGCTGCCTCCAAAAATTGTTGGTTTCGCTTGAGACATCCTCGAAAACGTCTTCGCTTCGCTTGATGTTGCTATCTCAACATAAAGAGGAAGTTAACCTCGATGGTGAACTTTTCGCAGTGATGAAAAAGCTCGGCCTCCGCGCACCGCGCCCCTGACCAAACTCTTCTTGGCCGTGGATAATCAACTCTAGCATGGAAAGGGGGGGGGATCCTTTATGATCATCGGCATGCGGTTGATATGAAAGCAGAGAGAAAGAGTGAGAGAGAGAGAGAACAAAAAAAAAGAGATGTTTGCGAGGAGAAGGAAGTGGGGTAAAGGAACAGGGCAGAAGCAGGGAGAGAGAGAGAGAGGGAGACAGACAGGAAAAAAGAAAGAGAGAGAGAGAGTGAACTTGATACATCGACGTGTATCTACACAAGTGTATTCAGAGAGAGAGAGAGAGAGAGAGAGAAACAAAACAAAAAAAAAACAATCAGAAAATACGAATAATAATACTAATAATAATAATAATAATAATACTAATAATAATAATACGAATCATCCGTAAGACGAAGAATAATATGAATAATAGGAATAATAATGAGAAGAGAGAAAGGGAGAGAGAGCGAAAGAGGGAAGAGGTGCAGCAGCAGCGATAGCAGAGGCCCTGTCAGGGGCCGAGGCAGAGAGATTCCTTCCCGAGGCGTGGCGTGCCTTCGGCGGCCACGGCGACCCCCGCGCGCACCTGAACCCCGACGGCACCAGGCTGCGCCGGAGCATGCGAACACTCCCGCCCCACTCGCCCCCTTCCTTGGAAGAAGGAAGATGATGGGTCTGTTTTCCACCACCAGCACCATAAGTTGGAGGGGGGAAGAAGGTGGAGGACGAGGAGGGGGAGGAGGAAAAAGAGCAGGAGGAGAAGGACCCCCTCCCTGTCCAATTTATGGTGGTGGTGGTGGTGGAAGACAAGCCAATCAAAACAACCACATAAACATAAACGTTTGGCGTTCTGCGCGGATTTCTTGGATCCGCACCTGGGCCCCCCCAGCAGCGCCTCCAGCTCCGCCCCCGGCGCGCTCCGCGCGCCAGGGGGTGCGGTTCCGGCGCGGATCCAAGACTTCCGCGCGGAGCGCCAAAAGTTTATGTGTGGTTTTTTGTTTCTCTGTTCCTCGCGACGGATTGTTCCTTATCCTCTTTCCCATCGTCGTCGTCGTTTTTTTCGTCGTCATCGTCGTCGTTTTCGTCGTCGTCGTCGTCGTCTCCTCCCTCCAGGCGCGCGCGGCTGGTCAGCTCACGACAGGCCAAGCTGTGAAGCACGGAGCAAGCGCGCCCATGTATAGCCAGTGCCCCAGCATCAAAGGAAGATGTTTCCGCATCGTCATCAAAGTGCGTGCCCGCCACAGCGACCATATCGGAGGTTGATGGACTTCCTACCCTGACACGTCGATTAGCCAATTGGGTCGCACAAGTACATACTAGTACCATATGTCCTCCCTTGGAGGCACGCGTCCGATCCGAACATATAGTATCTTGTAGTATATCGTTTCCCGAGCGGTGTGGCCAGAAAGCGCCCGCCACGACGCATATACTATGAGATTTCTCGGTGCGCGCGTCGCCCCTGGGGGGGAACCACACATAGTATTAGTACGTTGGGGTGACGCCGATCCAAGTGCGCACCCGCCACAGCGGCCATAGGCAGTGTGGTACGCGGCCGGACAGATGTCGATATCCACGCTTAAGCCGTGGCTCCTGGTTTCTGGCGGCCACCGTTCCAATGCGCCGCCAGTGCAGCGTCGCACAGTCGGCGGCCCAGTGACGAACGCTTCGGCTCCCGCAGGTAACTCGAATGGCATTCGGCCCACCCCGCCAGCCACCGTACCCGGGTTGTGGGTATGAAGCCGATTGGATATTCGTTGCGATCTCGTGGGGGGCCTCTCGGGGGCCTCTTAGAGGCAGGTTGAAGGCCTCTTGGGAGCCGTTTTGGAGCCTCTTGGGGGCCTCTTGGGGGCATTGGGACGGAAGGCTCGGATTTTCGGTTCGTGTTTCCTGTTTTGGGTCCCTTTGGGGGCCGTCTGGGGCCCTGTTGTGCCGTCTTGGGCGCCTCTGGGGCCGTCTCTGGGCGCTCTCAGACCGTCTTGGAGGGCTCCTGGGCCGTCTTGGGGTGGTTTTGCGGGCCTCTTGGGCCGTCTTGGAGCGTCGGAAAGCGGAATTCGCGAGAACGCCTACATTCTTTAACAATTTGGGATAATGAGTGATTGTTCCTTTGGGTGCCCTCTTGGGAGGCCCCTCCTTCGAGGCCCCTTGGGGCGTCTTCGGGGCTTCTTGGGGCGTCTTTGGGCCATCCTGCGCGTCTTGGGGTGATCTTTCGGCGATTGGGGGCCCTCTTGGACCGTCTTGGGGCCCTCTTGAGCCCGGAAAGGGCACGCGACGATTTCCGGAAAGCCCCACGGGGCACGCGCCAAGCCCCCGGAGAGTTGAGAGCTGAGTCGTAGAGGATGGGGCCCAGGACTCTGAAGTGAGCTGGGCGTTGCATGTGAGTGGGAGCGAGCGTGCATCCGCGGCTGTTTGGCTCCAAGCGGCCCGCCGCCCATATCTGACTACACCTCAGCGCGATGTGTATTATTTGCCATCGATACCAAAATTGCTTGAGATGGCGGCTCGCCTCCTACTACTGGGACTGTCGCTACTACGGTACAGCCGAGCTGGAGCTGGGCTTCCCCTAAGGCGAATCTGCTGGTTGGGCCTCCCAACCCCTTTTCAACCTTGGTAGCGGAGCTGGCCGACGGTGGTCAGCTCTAGCTCTACCCCTCACCATCCACGGCACTATCTGGTGGACTACAGACGTGGTGAAACATCAGGGTGCAGTGGGTTTGCGCGGAGGAATGTATACAATTACGCAGCATAGCGATGACACTTGCAGTGACACCCCTGCCTACGCGGAGGCCTCTTACTTGCGTCCTACATCCCTACGCTACTACACTCCTCAAGTCCACCCGCCTACTCCCATTGGAAACTTCTTCGAAGACATAATGCATGGACACATGCGAGACGACAGTGCGCCGCCTCCACCCCCGCGCAGGCTTACGACCACAGATCGAAAACCCCAGCCGACTACATCCGACCGCGACCTGCGAGGCCTTTGGATTGGTATTATTACCTTTGGGCACACATGGGTCGTCCTCGGGTGCGCGGTAGGACATTCGTGGCGGAGACGGCGCAAGAACGACCGGCCCCCATTGGGACCCGGCCAGTCAAGCACTTTTCCGCGAATTCGTCCGCGAGGTACATGCCTGGATCAACGTGGCTACAGGCAACATGACGCCTTCCCAACAAGCTGCAGCCTTGCAGCGAGGTTCGGGAGGCCTCACACGGATCATAGCCATGAGAGTTCCCCCAGCAGTTATCAGTTTTGGTGTCAACATAGGTGGCCACCATGCCGACGGCGCCACCGACATCACGTTCCTCTCAAGCACGAAGTTCGAGAATCTAGAAGAAGAGCTCCAACTCAACTCTGGTGCAGCTCTCATCGACTTCCGAGTCCATGCGGGAGAACGGATCGACCAGACGGTGGCACGTTTCGAGATAGCCCGCTATAGAGCTGAAGCGGCAGGCTCCAACATCCTCCAATTCCAATGCTTAACAGTTATTTTAGCCAGAGCCCCTGGAGCGGGGACATCGCGTTCCTGCAGCCACTAAACCACCACATGCCGAGAGACCAGCAACAGTTTGACTCTCTACTTGAACGCGTGAGGTCACATGCACGCACTGCTGAGAGAAACCCCGGCAATCTTTGGATTTTCAGTCACGGCCATCGAACCGAGACCTTCCGCGCCGAGGCAAACGCTGTGCAGCCTGCAAATAACGTCTGGAATGACGATCCACAACCAACTGAGACCACTACACTACTGGCTCAGAATAGTGGATCGGCTTCGGGGTCGCAAGACTCCCGGGCCAGGTTCGCGGGGCCGCCCGACGCGGCATCCCCCGCGCAAGCCGCAACTCTAATGGGCTCAGCGGGGCAACCTGCTGAGCCCGACTTCGACTCCGTTACTGACACCGACGCGTCTTCGGACGACGAGGTCACAGCACTTAACTACTCCGATATGCCTACGTACCTCACGGAAGAGCAACAGGCGCAATGGTTATTCTTAGGATGCCAGAAACATAGACGCAGGCGGAGGCGATGCATGAAGAAGCCAGTTCGCAAGGCGCGGCGCATCCCCCGACGGGCGCCCAATGGAAAAAAAGGCAAGGGTCGAGGTGAGGGCAAAGGGAAGCGTCGGCAATTGCATGGCAGAGGCACGTCAGCATTTTTTAGCACCCCTCACTGGGCCACAATATGACAAGATAATTCTTTACGCTTCGCGTATCCCCGCCAGCCCATTTCAAAACAGCAACTCTTGCGAATCATGCCGACAGTCGTATTTTTCCAGGCGTGTTTCCGCCTGCGCCCGCATATCTCCCCTGCCCCTCCCCCCCCGCCCCCTTGCACATCCTCCTTGTGGTGGGGGCGGGGGAAGGGCGAGGCGGAGGAGGAGGGAGAGAAAGCGCTCCTCGTGGTTTGAGTCGTTTGGGGTTTCTCGTCCTGGTGTGAGTCGTTCGGGCCCTTCTTCCTGGTATGGGTCGTTCGGGCTCTTCGTGGTGTGAGTCGTTCGGGCTCTTCGTCCTGGCGTGAGTCGTTCGGGCTTCTCGTGGTGTGAGTTGTTCGGGCCCCTCGTCCTGGTGTGAGTCGTTCGGGCCCCTCCTCCTGGTGTGACCCGTTCGGGCTCCTCGTGGTGCGAGTCGTTCGGGGCCCTCGTCGTGGTGCGAGTCGTTCGGGCCCCTCGTGGTGTGAGTCGTTCGGGCGCCTCGTCCTGGTCTGAGTCGTTGGGGGCCCTCCTTCTGGTGTGAGTCGTTCGGGCTCTTCGCGGTGTGAGTCGTTCGGGCCCCTCGCCCTCGCTTGGCGGCCCCAGGGGCTTCTAGGAGCGTCTTGGGTGCCTTGGGGGGGCCTCTTGGGAGCCTCTTGGAGGCCGTTCGGGGGCGTCTAGGGGGGCCTCTTGGCGGCCCCGGTGGCTTCCAGGGGCGTCTTGGGTGCTTCGGGGGGGCCTCTTGGGGCCTCTTGGGGGCCTCTTGGGGGCATCTTGGGGGCCTCTTGGAGGCCTCTTGGGGCCTCCTGGGCCTCTTTGGGGGGGGTCTGGGAGGTATCTTGGGGCCATCTTTCGGGCGATCGATCACAGATGGGGCGTGCACTTTTCTCCCCCCCCCCGTCGGGGCCAGAATCTTCGTGGGGGGTGTCGTTGTTTAGCCCTCCCAGGAGTCGAAAAAAGACCCCCCCGGCCACCCGCGGAGGGGCCTCTCCAGGCCCAGGGGGAGGGGGTAGGGGGGGGGTAAACCCCTCCCCGAAGGGGGCGAGAGGGTTGAGGACAGAGCGGGCTCTCTAAACCACTCACGCCCAAAGGGCTGGTGGGATCCTTAGGCGCAGGCAGGAATCGTAGGCATACATAAGGAAAAAAGGTAAGGGGCGTCGGGGAAACCCGAAGGATGCCAACGGCAAATTTATGGAGTGCGACATTTGCCATAGCACGCAGCACTTTCGCCGCGAATGCCCTCAGGGCGATGGGAGAGGCAGAGGTCCGTCGATGCATCTGGCTTAAACTGACTCGGATATACAGCATGTTGATTGGGAGTCACCTGTAGCCGACCCTGCCGATAGCTCAGTTGCAGGCTGCCAGCTACTCGAGTGCCAGTATACCCCGTCGAGGAGTATGCCGGCGGGCTGTTCGACGAGGCACCCACTGGCCACAGCGATATTCATCTGGCAGACTGGCTGGGCATACCAATCGCGGGGCAACCTGCTGATATTGAAGGCGCCGGGAACTTCCACGCGCCCGCCGAAGGAGATGACGAAATGGCGGGGGCGCCCGCGGATTCAGAAGCCACTATTCTTGCAACAGAGGAGGAAATGCAGTTGATTCTTTATCCTCGGGCCATTGGCAATCCGGCAAACATGGAATTGCGCGATGACGATCCTTCGCGGGGAAACCCGCGAGATGTCAGCGACCTGTCCGAGCGCAGTCAGTATGGGCTCGGCAACAATGAAGGATTCAATGCGCATTTGCAGCTTCGGCCCGTTCCATGAGCCGCCAGGGGCGGTCGGCAAGCCGCCAGTCCTGGAGACGCAAGTATCGCGCCGACGACGACGACGAATAATGGGGGGACGACGCTCGTCTGGCACGTCGGTCGGGCCCGCAGTGGCCCACCCGACCGCGCGCGCGCGCTCCAGCGGCGCCCGCCCCAGCGGCCTTCAGCGCCCTCATCCTTCTGGCGCGGAGAAGCCAAATACCCCCCCGTGGAAGGTCGATAGACCTGGCGCCCCCCCGAGGAGGGGGCGCGCGCGGGGGCGCCCGCCTCGGGGGGGGCAACCTCATGATGAATATCCAAAAGACGAAATGCAGCGCTTCGCTGGCTACTCGGACGCTGGATTGGCTCGTCAGCACATAGGCCCAGATACAACGCAAGAGCGGTTGGGCAAGGGTTGGACTGAGCACCGGATTCGTCGCTGGCATTCCCCTCGCAAGGTTGACCGACGTGGAAAAGGCAAGGTCATTCGCACACAACAGGGGCTGCCAAATCAAAGGAAACCCTGGTGAAGCGCGACCTCAAGAGGGCTAGGGCTATCATCGAGGAGCGATAACTTTACAGAGGCGTTGCTTCCACATGCCCCAGGAATGCCGACCACAGGCTCGGCTGCCATATGCGGCGCCCATCAAGAAGCCCGAGTTCCCGCAAGACACCGTGGGTCTGGTCTCATGGCGATGGTCGGGTTTACTGCGCCGATCCGAATGCAACGCCATGGAAGGAGCAGTTGACGGACAGCGACTACGACCAAGCTACAGCCGAAGAAATAACCCAATCCATAAAGATATGGAAACACCTTTCACCCCTTCATGATTAAACAGATTTCGCGATTGGAATGCGGGGAAACCTGCTTCGCCGAAGCCAGAAGAAGACGACCAACAAGGAGCTGATGAAGCTGAAGATACGGCTGACGCGGTAGACCCCACGGCAGCAGTTCCTGCCGGGTACGCATCGGACTAGTCCGACACCCTCTCCACTGTCACGGACATCACGTGCGACGCGGACACCCCTATAGATCCTAGATGCGTCGTTAAGAAATGGATACTTCTCCAGATAGATGGGCCGTCTACAGCGCTGGATCTGCAGGTTGGGCAAGGACCAGAATTCAACAGAGGCAGATATATCTTGACCGTGAAGGGAAAGGCCACTATCGGTAATATGGCACTCAGAAAGCCCGACGGTGTAGACATTAACCCTGGCAGAGGGCCCGCGCGATATGGGCCATGGATACCTGCGGGGGCAACGCCTAAAGCGCCCTCTCCCAAGGCGAAGACAGATCCGCCTATTGATATTTCTCCATCTTCCGATTTGTCGAGTCAGTCTAAGTCACTCGGGCCTGATCAGCTCAGACCACCGATCAAACAGAAGAAGAGGAAAAGCCCAGATGACCCCAATCCTGGAGACAGGAAGCAACAACGACCTGCGGGGCAACCTGCTGATCAACGTCGATCCAGAGAGCCTGCAGCGGCCGCCGCAGCAGCTGCATTTCAAGGCACCGGCACTCCTACTCCGAAGGGCCCTGCGCCACGTCGCGGCCCTACACTTGGCCAGACACATAGGACTGGCTGGGCGCCGACATCGGAGGGATCATCAAAGGGCGCCTCTTCAACGCGGCGTGGTGCCGATAAGGAACCATTGGAAACTACATCAAAGGCATCAGGGGCAGCTCCCAAAGACAAGACGCACGAGTACTACAACATCAATGAGAAGAAACGCCAGAACTTCGACATCAGTACCCCGCCGAGGACTCCTCGGACGCCCAGAGAATCTGCAGGCGCTGCCTCGTCATCGGCGGGCGCCCGTGCACCCGCGGCATCGGCCGCAGCTCAGAGTTATGCGGGGCAACTTGCTCTTACTTTGGAAATGCCCGTTGAATGCCGACAGTATTGGGACTGCATGTGCACTACCAGGCGCGCGAAGTGCAACCCAACATATCACCCCAATTACGATGACAGGTCTGATCGATACATTGCGGTGGAATGCGACATTCAGGATGCCGCCGTCATTGCCGATAAGGACACTCATAGGCGCCAGGTTGTACGTCATATAATACGTAGACGCCCGGCGCTCACGCATCTGTCCGAGAAGACCGACTTGATGGGGATAGCAGACAGAGTGGTTGGTGCAAATTTGACCCACGAGGAACAGCGGTGCTGCTCATAATGGCTTACTACTGCTACTCGTCACGAAGCATTTCACAACAACTACCTCTCGGATAGGTTTCTGAGAGCAGTACCGTCTCTCGACGAATTTGATGGATGGGTGGAGCTCTTAGAGCTATTCAACCAGTGGCCACCTGGGGGATGTCATCGTTACCGCCAGAAACACCTGGAGACTGTCCGGCGTTATCTCAGCAACGGCCATTGGGCATGCCATGCATTGACTGCGCGGAACTTGATTGGCATGGTCGACAACACCGGGATGCAGAAAAAACAGGCCCCAGATCAAGAAGTGTAAGTTCGCGACTGAAATGTACGAGACATACTTCATACGCACATGTAATGGACACAGCATCCCTGGGATAGAATGCTTTGTATCACTGTATACGAGGATAACAGATCTGACTATTCCAGGTGCACCTTGTTTTTTAATCATGGTACCCAGTGGGAAAGCATCCCGAATACTTCGCACAGGGCTGTCGCGCCGTGCTGAAGACACCATCGAGGAAAAAAAGACAGACAGTTTGTTCGCGTTTGTCCATATTTACCTGGTGACAACATAATCCAGTCCGGCCTTCGCGTCGACTCCGAAGTATTGATTATGGTTCGTCTGAAGAGCTTGCTTCGTTTCGTGATAATATGGCTATTCGCCGCTCAGCAAATGATTATAATGTCGGCAGGCCGGAACGTCATAATTCCTCCGACTCACATCGTCCAGCTTATAGGTATTTTGCCCAACGATAAGTGCAGGTATAGCCGCGTGGGACATGTATGGATTAATCCCTTGTGCTTGTGGGACAACGATCAGAAGTATCCGAACTGTGATCTTTCCATTGGCGATATGTACGAATTTCAATATGATACATTATCGTTCAACTATTGCTTTATTCCAAAAATGAGCCCTGACAAGTTGAAGTGTCCCGAACCGACCAGGGTCGAGTTCTCTACATCATTCATGTTGCAAGACGTGTATCAAGCGGGGACACCTGCAGGGGGATCTGACGGATCATGGGTTCAGGCCCAAAGTGCGGACGCGACTGGCATGACACCGAGTGGGATTACTCCCACCGACATGCTGTGCACCAACGATCCGTGGCGTGCCCAGACGCTGCAGATGCCAGCACCTGCAGGGCAACCTGCATCGTTTGCACTTATGAGCAGGGCCGCAACTCCATTTGGGACTCCACAGAGTGCTGGGAGCCCCAACAGCGCACAGGCAAGGCCCCAAAGCATTCGCATGGACCCGCAGCTCTACCAGGCTTTGCAGGCGATATCGCCGTTCGCATCGCCGCGCCCACATGCGGGGCAACCTGCTTTTCCTGACCACCACGCTGCACAGAGGACCGAGAGCGTGGTTGGTTAGCAGGAGTGGATGCACCGGCAAATGCGCGAAGCCACACAGAGCATGCGTAGGGGCGGCATCGACCTCCCTAGCGCTAGCTGGACGCCGCCTTGGGAGTATGTCCCGGACCCAAATCCATCACTGGACAACCCCAATCGATACAGATACGTGCCAGCATTTTTCAGTCATCCGACATACGATCCGACAGCTGCAGAGCGCCCTGCAGCACCACCGTTGGACTTCCCATTGTACCCTGACCACCATGCTCAGGTGACTGGTAACCCTCGTGTGGGAATGCAGCCGGAGAACCCGTATGCACGGGCGACAGCCGACGACTTCTACCAGTCTCAGTTGACACGCGGCTCTGGCTACACGTCAGGTGTGCCGGGCCAGATTCTTCATTATGGAAATTTGGCTACCCCTATGGACTCAGATGTGACGCAGCAGGCCCCCGGCCTGGTAGCGCCATCATCCATGGGGGAGTTGCGCCCAGAGGTTCTGGCGATTCACGAGGCGCAGCAGGCCAATCTCTCATTGCAGTTGGCCCGCCAGCGTCGCCGCCATGAGCGTCCGGCAAACGGGGCGCTGGGTCGCGCGGGGCAACCTGCTACTTTAACCACAGCAGGGGCACCTGTATTCAACCCGGCAGCACTTGCAGCCATGCGCTCGGTCCCACCGATTCAGCATGAGGTTGGTGAAACTATTCTGGAGCGCCAGACGCGTATCAGGCCATCGGCAACACCGCCAGTCATCAGCGACGGTGATTTTGTACAAGTGTGCCATGTTCTTGGACCACTTCATGCATCGCGACAAGGTCTGGAGGCTTCAGTGTGGCCACAGATTCCATGCGCAGTGCTGGGATCGAGTTGCACGCGCTCATGGGGGCAAACAGCTGGCTGGCACTATGGAAGGCACTGCAACTGAGGCACCCTGCGCTATTTGCAGGGGCGTTGGTCTCATCACAGCTGAGTTTCATTGTGCCCTTGCTGGAGATCAGGATGCAGCAAATCGCCATGGAGAAATACTCCGAAGGGGCTAACGAACTCAGGGGCCTTCGCGGAGAGCTTAACCGCGTCACGGCGATGATGATGAATCACACGGGGCAACCCGCTTCATCAGCCAATGAGGTACAGGCGACGGAAGTTACCGTGCCTGCTCTGGATGCGCCTATGTCATTGACAGCGGAAACAGCCAACAATGCAGGGGCACCTGCTACGAGCGCACCTGCTGCGTTGCCGGCCAACGACATGTGGCTGAGGCGTATGGAGAGAGCCACCGAGAGAAGCGCGCAGTGGCTTCAATCTCCACGTACATACATGCCACACGGGCGAGGCACCCGCCCGCGCAGCCAGCGCAGGACGGAGAGCCCGGCGAGCGCGCGCAGTGGCATCAGTGCGATATCCGAGCGCGACATGCTACACACTGTGTTAATGGTGAACACAGATGGTCAGATAGGCATGCGTGCCGACGAAGATACGTTCATGAACATGCCGCTCGCATCTGCGCCACGCCCGCACATGTATGGCGAGTATCCTACGGCCTGGGTGTTCGACGAGAACCCCACTACGGAGGAGGAGGCCTGCGGATACATGAACGTCCCCACGTCTCTGACGAGGGACGATTGGGCGTTGGAACAGAGGCGCCGCAAGGGCATGTATGGTACGACGCTGTCTGAGTCGCCAGGGATACTCGGAGAACGCCATGAACTGGCCCTGGCCGCAAACAGTGGGACCATGGAGGGTGGAATGCTGACAATCCTTCTGGACATCGGCAGCAACATAAACATCATTGGTTTAAAAACTGCACAGACATTTGAACAGGTATCCTGTTCCCATGGACACGACATCAAGAAGCTGAACCTGGCGAAGAGACTCTACGTGTCGGGAGTTGGACATGGTGCCGCTGTATGTGACAAGTCCTTGCACTGTAAAATTGTGTGCAATGAAAAAAGGAGACCCGGCGGGGACACCTACTGCGCCGAGATTTGATACCTACTCAGCAAACGTGGCTGAGGGTTCAGGGGAACATCTCCCTGCTATTCTGGGTCTGAGCTGAGGAGTATGTCTAGCGCGAGGGCTATCCTGATCCTGGAGCAGGGGCGCGAGAAGATGATCGCACCTGGCTCTGATATGCACGAGCTCCTACTTGGAAAGGGTGCCAGAGTATTCGATTTGACGAAAACGCCCCCTGGGCATCTGGCGCTCAAGGTCGACGAGTGCGGGGCCGCAATTGAGAACAAAAGGTCGATGTCGTTTACTAGCACGGCCAATCCTCAATGCGAGGATGCCCCGCTGCTCGTCAAAGTGGCAGCTGACGCAGAGCCAGCCGCGGGGGCACCTGCTATGAGCGACGCCCATGCGTATATGATGTCACAGGATACCAAGGGCATCAGCCTCTCCATCAACGAGGAGACGTTCCCCTTTTCGATCCTGTCTTTTGTGAATAACACCTTGAAGACCTGGCATCGCAGGAATACGTCCTTCGGGGCTATCCCCACCTCGGACGACCAGGACTTCGCCTAGCGCAACTTGCAGGCGAAGGTCTATCAGGCCGTCTACGAGGAGGGCAATAAGTAGACGCCGCCCGACGCGCAGGCAGGGGCACCTTCGGAAGGGGATGATACCGCTGAGAAGCTTGATTTTTTACTTCGAGCAGCGGCTCTGCAGCGCAGCATGGCACGGGCATTTGGACGCCCCCGCCGTGTGAAAATGAGCGATCGGGGCAGGCGCGCGCCGCGGCCACCCGCGCTTGCTCCGACAGGCCGAACACCCAGGTTGTGTCATCAAGTGCGGGGAAACCTGCATCCTTTTCTCAGGCGCCGGCTGCGCGCGCCAGGGGCAGCGGCAAGCCCGGCTGCGCGGCTGCCAAGGACAACAGTGGACCCGGCTGTGCGACCGCTGCAGAAAAGGAACGCTCAGCGCATCATTATCATTCTCGTGCACTTGTCATTGAGGACATGCGGACAGGTTGCGCTGAACTTCCAGCTCGCGGTCGCATGTGCGACCGCATTACACATGCAGAGGTTATGACCTCTGCTGGTACACAGAATTGGGGTGCTCTATTCTCGGGGGCTTCTCAATTGTCGCGGGCGGCAGCGCCCGCTGACTGGCATGTTAGGTTGCCTGGAAAGCGGGCAGGGCCACCATATCAAGGCATCCAAAATTTGATGACTAAGGCTCGGGTTCTGCGTATGTCTATTGTACCTGTGGGACCGCCGGGTTATTTCTGGAAACAGGGTCCTATGCGAGATGCCATTGAAGATCTCGACTTGCAGGGCGTGCGCATGCGATGCTGGAACTTCCGTTTGGAAATACGACCGTTCAAGTAAGTTGTATAGCGGATCATATTTGCATGTGGCAACTGCCTACACGCGCCTCCCGACTGACTTGTGGAGATGCACGTGTCAAACTGCAGGGGGACCTGCTCAACTTGCTGAGCGTGAATTGAACTGGCATGGCCAAGCCGCTCCGAAGGCATAATGACGCAACCAAACATTGGCTAGCATGACCGCGAGATTGATTGATCAAATGGATTTACACAAAATTACTCCGACGGAAGGACCCCGCATGATAATCCTCTGGGCGCATCTGGAAAAAAACCTCACCGTCGTCCTCGTGGTTGGTGAGGCGTCCTGGCTGTCTCTTCTGCGTATATTTCTTCTCGCCCTGGCGCGGGCCGCCCCCCCCGCTGCCCACGTTGCCCCCGACCTCGCCCTCCTGTTTTTTTCCTACATGGTTCGTGGGGTTATGGTTTTCTTCCCTGCCGCGGCGCACCCTCGTCTCACTTCACCTCACACCTCATCTCCTCTCTCCTCCTTCCTCTCCTCACCCGCGCTCAACGCGTGCGCGGCAAGTACATGAAACACGCGTCTACATACGGCCGCGCGCATGCACACATTCGCACACAACACACACACACCATACAACGCTAGAGCGCGCCTGGCGTGATCACTGCAGCGTCCATTGAGGCGCGTGCGCGACATAGTGGGCACCCACATGAGACACGTCCCGATATAGCCGCACACGCATCACACACATACACATACCATGCCATATACAAGACGTGCGTGTAGGATTCGCACTGGATGGCAGGAGGATCTATGCAGGCCATGGCGCAGGGCCTAGCAGGCGTGGCACTTTCTCGACACCACAGGGGGTGCGCAGGGGGTGGTCTCTCACCGCGGTCTCTATACGCGCCAATGTCGCAGGGCCTAGCAGGCGTGGCACTTTCTCGACGCCGGAGGGGGTGCGCAGGGGGTGGTCTCTCACCGCGGTCCCTATACGCGCCAATGTCGCAGGGCCTAGCAAGCGTGGGGTGGTCTCTCACCGCGGTCTCTACACACGCCAATGTCGCAGGACCTAGCAGGCGTGGCACTTTCTCGACACCAGAGGGGGTGCGCAGGGGGTGG
>CAUYUJ010002158.1:408010-420510 GCA_963575745.1 Prorocentrum cordatum
CGCGGGAGACCGCCGGTGCAACCAATTCCTGCGCGACCGAGGCCCCTCGAAGACCGCGCGCTGCTGCGTCGCGCGGCATAGTGCAGCAAGTCATAGCACAGCATTGCATTGCACGGCATCACCTCGCGGCCGCGCGTGCGTCGATTGTCAGGGCGGGTCGGCGCCAGCGCGTCCTCCCCCTTTGCAAGGGGGGCCACGCTAATCCTCGCCATTCCTGCCGCCCGCCCGCCGAACCTCACTCCCACCTCCGCCCACTTCCCACATGTACTCTCTCGCCCTTCCGGCGCCCTTGCCTTCTCGGATCGACCCGATCGGTCCAACACCGCGCTGGCTGAGAACTAGAGGGCGCGGCGCCGGCGAGGGCAACGATTGGGCGCAAGCGGGCAGCGCAGGTCGGGATGCCGTCGCGGGCGCCCACGTGACTTACAAACGACGCGCGCCACGTCGGATCGCAAAAAGCGATCGGATGGATGGGCCGCCATCGCCTAGGCCCTCCCTGGCGCGCCTGCATATTCAAATCAGGTTTGTGGGCCCCGGGTCCGTTCGCTATTCTAGCATCCACGATGCATGGAGGTAATGCAGTGCGGGTTCTCTCCGTCTGTAAGGCGCTTCAGACAGCATTGGAGCTCTAGTTCGCAACTGCGCGCGGCGCCCCTCTCCGTCGATAGTGTTCACGAGAAGCCCTCGTGTACAGAAGCCGGCGCGCGCGCCCCGCGCCGAATGAATGCTGCTCGCCCCCCCCCCCCCCCACGCGACAGGCTCGCACGAGCGCGGGGCCAGTTCCGCCGAGAGTCGTCGACGAGGAGCTGCAGGCGCACGCGGCGCAGAACGATCGAGCTGCATCCACGCGCGACGCCGCGTCTCCAAGTCCGCGGGCCCGCCGCCAGTGAGATCCACAACAGCGCGCGGCGCCACGTCTAGCACTGCGCAGCGCGCGGCGCTCTTCTAACGCGCGCTTCGATCGGTAGATGACAACGGCAATGCGGGGCAACTCGCCTGCGACACACGCGCGATGGAGCGGCCTTGCGGCCTTGGCGCCCGCGGCAGTTGCCGAAGAAGTCTCAGGCGAAAGCGTTGGGCTCATGACCTCATAGGGGAGGGGATTTATCGATGTTCCGGGTCGTTGCTGTTTTTAGTTCCATGAGTGGTTCCACGGTGGCCGTTGCAGATCGCATGGCGCACCCCCCGCGCAGATCCGCGGGCTCGTCTATCCAGGAAAAGAGCCCTCTAAGCTTTTGCAAAATCGTTGGCCTTGCGAGCGGACCGGCGCTGGCCGGCGGACTGCGCTTCATCCGAGACGGCCTCGACGGGATCATCGTCGGACGTTATGTCCCGCTTCTGCCCGACCCGGTCGCTTGGCGCGGGCGGGCCCCACGCCGTGGGCGGCAGTTCGGGAGAGGAGAACCGCGCGGGATCTGCCGCGACGGCGCCGTTCGGCGCCGGCGATCGGCCGCGGTCGCCGCGCGGTTCGACG
The DNA here is from genome assembly GCA_963575745.1 of Prorocentrum cordatum. Classification (NCBI taxonomy): domain Eukaryota; class Dinophyceae; order Prorocentrales; family Prorocentraceae; genus Prorocentrum; species Prorocentrum cordatum. The sequence continues at coordinate 409,485 of CAUYUJ010002158.1, forward strand.
AGTTCGCGGCTCTTCGACGAGTTCGCGGGCGCCGCGCCCGCGCATGCGGCAGAAAGAAAATGCAAAGGCCGGATAGCGCGCGACGCCCCGTCTCTCGTCGCGCGGCGTCCGAGGGAAACTTCTTCGCGCGACGTCGCCATCGAGCGCGTGCGTGCGTGGCAGCGCCCGACGGCAGGACTGCTAAGAACAGCAGCAGCGCGCAGGGAGACGACTGCCCGCGTCGCTGCATTGCGCGGCCGCGGCGGCGCCCAGCGTTCGGCCGCCAACCTCAAAGAACGACGGCGACGACAACGTAGGCTTCGCGCTGCTATGTTCTGCGCGTGCTCTGCATCAAGTTTGGGCGAGGACCCCTGCTGGCCGTGCGAGAGCGACACCTGTTTTTTTTGATGCTTATAGAGCATCGAGCGCCCGCGGGAACTCTACGCCCCCCCCCGAAAAAAACCATCCACCCCCTCGCCCTCGCATAGCGCGGCCCGCGGGCCCGCGCGCGTGGGCGCCCAGAATCGCGCTATACATGCGCAGCGGAATGTTCTTTCCATTGGCCGCTATGTTTATTGCAGCTACATCCTATGCCCCCCCCCCCCCCCCCCTCCCCCGCAAGGGTTTTGCGTCCGCCCCGTGGAACAAGGCTCGCGGACGGGTTCGGGAGATTCTCAGATAAGGCTTCCGCGGATTACAAGTTGACTTCTCTTGTGGCGGATTGCAATTTGATTCCTTTTGTGGCGGGTGACAAGTTGATTTCTTTTTGTGGCGGATTACATATTGATCCCTTTTGTGGCGGATTGCAATTTGATTCCTTTTGTGGCAGATTGCAAGTGGAAGTCTTTTGTGGCGGATTACAAATTGATTCCTTTCATAGCGGATTACAAATTGATTCTTGTTGTGGCGGATTGCAAATTGATTCCTTTTGTGGCGGATTACAAATTGACTCCCTTTGCCCTTTGTGGCGGATTGCAAATCGATTCCTTTCGCGGCGGATCGAATTACAAATTCATTACTTCTGCGGCAAGCCCAGCTGGTAGCGACCCAGGCCCCAAAATAAAAATAAGAAGAAACGATAAATCATTGAAACTTGAAAATTATACGACCCTCAATCGTTTTTGGGGTTTTGGACCAAACCTTTTTATAAATGCACATATATATATATAGACATCGAAAAACATAGCCTGGCGAAGGACCCAACCATATGCAGTTGAGAGTACCGCAATTGTGAATATCTTCTTCGGTGGCGCTCCCTATGGGGCCACGAGCCGTATGAGGGGTGCGCCGAAATGCGTGGCAGTGTACACAACACGAACGAAGACGATAGGTCCGAATATGAAAGCTTGAGCGCGTGCGAGTCGGATCGCGAGCGAGTCTGATTATGAATGAATCTGCGCGCGATTGATTCTATTCGCATGAATGCGTGCATGGATGCGCCCAGTGTAAATGTATGTATACGACTGTGAACAGTTTGGGTCTGCGTGACTCTCGGTACTCGTGACTCTGAGCGTCGCCTCTGCAGGGGGCTTCCCTGGGAACCCCGACGGCAGCGCCCGCGCGCCGCGACGCCCATGGCGGCACGCCACACACCTGGTGTGCGGGACGCATGCGGACGGCAGCACTGGGGCCTTCGGTGGAGCTCCCTGTGGGGCCACGAAACGTGTGAGGGTGTGGCCGAAATGGGTGTGCGGGACGCATGCGGACGGCAGCACTGGGGCCTTCGGTGGAGCTCCCTATGGGGCCACGAAACGTGTGAGGGGTGTGCCGAAATGGGTGTGCGGGACGCATGCGGACGGCAGCCCTGGGGCCTTCGGTGGATCTCCCTGTGGGGCCACGAAACGTGTGAGGGGTGTGCCGAAATGGGTGTGCGGGACGCATGCGGACGGCAGCACTGGGGCCTTCGGTGGAGCTCCCTGTGGGGCCACGAAACGTGTGAGGGGTGTGCAGAAATGGGTGTGCGGGACGCATGCGGACGGCAGCACTGGGGCCTTCGGTGGAGCTCCCTGTGGGGCCACGAAACGTGTGAGGGGTGTGCCGAAATGGGTGTGCGGGACGCATGCGGACGGCAGCCATGGGGCCTTCGGGGGAGCTCCCTATGGGGCCACGAAACGTGTGAGGGGTGTGCCGAAATGGGTGTGCGGGACGCATGCGGACGGCAGCACTGGGCCTTCGGTGGAGCTCCCTGTGGAGCCAGGAAACGTGTGAGGGGTGTGCCGAAATGGGTGTGCGGGACGCATGCGGACGGCAGCACTGGGGCCTTCGGTGGAGCTCCCTGTGTGCCCACGAAACGTGTGAGGGGTGTGCCGAAATGGGTGTGCGGGACGCATGCGGACGGCAGCCACTGGGGCCTTCGGTGGAGCTCCCTATGGGGCCACGAAACGTGTGAGGGGTGTGCCGAAATGGGTGTGCGGGACGCATGCGGACGGCAGCCACTGGGGCCTTCGGTGGAGCTCCCTATGGGGCCACGAAACGTGTGAGGGGTGTGCCGAAATGGGTGGTGCGGGACGCATGCGGACGGCAGCCACTGGGGCCTTCGGTGGAGCTCCCTATGGGGCCACGAAACGTGTGAGGGGTGTGCCGAAATGGTGTGGGGAGGCATGCGAACGCAGCCACTGGGGCCTTCGGTGGAGCTCCCTACGGCAGGGCCACGGGCGCAATGCGGACGGTGGTTCGGTGGAGCTCCCTATGGGGCCACGAAGCGTGTGAGGGGTGTGCCGAAATGGTGTGTGCGGGACGCATGCGGACGGCGGGAGCATGCTGGGGCCTTCGGTGGAGCTCCCTGTGGGGCCACGAAACGTGTGAGGGGTGTGCCGAAATGGGTGTGCGGGACGCATGCGGACGGCAGCCATGGGGCCTTCGGTGGAGCTCCCTATGGGGCCACGAAACGTGTGAGGGGTGTGCCGAAATGGGTGTGCGGGACGCATGCGGACGGCAGCACTGGGGCCTTCGGTGGAGCTCCCTGTGGGGCCACGAAACGTGTGAGGGGTGTGCCGAAATGGGTGTGCGGGACGCATGCGGACGGCAGCATGGGGCCTTCGGTGGAGCTCCCTATGGGGCCACGAAACGTGTGAGGGGTGTGCCGAAATGGGTGTGCGGGACGCATGCGGACGGCAGCATGGGGCCTTCGGTGGAGCTCCCTTTGGGGCCACGAAGCGTGTGAGGGGTGTGCCGAAATGGGTGTGCGGGACGCATGCGGACGGCAGCACTGGGGCCTTCGGTGGAGCTCCCTGTGGGGCCACGAAACGTGTGAGGGGTGTGCCGAATGGGTGTGCGGGACGCATGCGGACGGCAGCCTGGGGCCTTCGGTGGAGCTCCCTATGGGGCCACGAAACGTGTGAGGGGTGTGCCGAAATGGGTGTGCGGGACGCATGCGGACGGCTGCCATGGGGCCTTCGGTGGAGCTCCCTATGGGGCCACGAAACGTGTGACGGTTGTGCCGAAGTGGGTGATGACGATGACGATGACGACGATGACAATGACGATGGTGATGATGATGATGACGACGACGATGCTGATGATGATGCTGATGATGATGATGACGATGATGATGGGAGGAGGGAGGAGGGGGAGGAGAGAGGAGGGGAAGGAGGTGGGACGCGGGGCGCTGTCTCTTCAAAACGAGGACCGAACACCACAGGATGGTTGGGTGAAAAAACAAACACGCACGCACGCACGCACGCACACACACATGCACACATACACACATGCACACAACGTTTCCCATCTTCTAGGAGCCCAAACCATATAAAACACAGCATGTTCACACATCAGGTCTCCAAAATGCTGTGTCTTGTATGGTTTGGGCTTCTAGGAGGTGGGAAATGCTGTGTGTTTTCTATATCATTGTGGCCCCGAACCTCAATAACGATTGAGAGTCGTACATTTTCAATACTGTTCCATGGTTTTTTATATATATATATATATATATATATATATATATAGGTATATTGTTTCTTTTGGGACCTGGGTCGCTACCAGCTGGGGCCTGCCGCAGAAGTAGCCGATTTGTAACTCGCCGCAAAACGATTCCTTGTGTAATCCGCCACAAAAGGAATGAATGTGAGATCTGCCGCAAGGAATCAATATGTTATCCGCCACAAAAGGTATCAATTTGTAATCTACCGCAAAAGGAATTCGCTTGTAACCCGCCACAGAAGAAATTAATGTGTAATCCGCCACAAAAGGAATCCATTTGCAACCCGCCACAAAAAGGAATCAATGTGTAATCCGCTACAAAAGGAATCAATTTGTAATCCGCCACAAAATAATTCCAATTGTGATCTGCCGCAAAAGGAATCAACTTGTAATCCGCCACAAACAAAAAATTAATTTGCAATGCGCCACAAAAGGAATCAATCTGTAACGCGCCACAAAAGAATATTTGAAATCCGCCGCGACCGTCACAAAAGGAATCAATTTGCAATCCGCCGCAAACAAAATTAATTTGCAATTCGGCGCAGAAGGAATCCATTCGTAATCATACCCAAAATGAATCAACTGATACTTTGCCACATAAGGAATCAATTATAATCCGCCACAAAAGAAAACCTTATGTAGGGGGGGGGGATGTAAATGGTGGGCCAATCGCTACCAGGATTCTATGAGAGGTGGATCCACCTCCCATCGGATTCTATTAGATGCGAATCCATATGCATTTTTTTTTTTTTTTTTTTTTTTTTTTTTTTTTTTTTTTTTTTTTTTTTTTTTTTCTTCTTCTCCGGGGTGGATCCATCGCCAATGGGGCTCCACTAGAGGTGGACCCATCCCAGATAGGATTCCATTACAGGTGAATCCATCTCCACTCGGATTCCCATCCCTGAATGGATTATCTCAGAAGTGGAACCATCCCGAAAATAATTCTACTAGGGGTGGGTCCATATGCGATTGGGTTCTATTTGGGGTGGGCCCATCTATTATAGGATTCTATTAGAGGTGGGCCCATCTCTGATACGATTCAAGTAGAGGTGGACCATCTATAGTAGGTTTCTATTAGAGGTGGATCCATGTGTAGCAGGATTCTATTAGAGGTGGACCCATCTCTGTCAGGATTCCATTTGAAGCGGATCCATCTGTGATAGGTTTTCATTTGGGGTGGGCCCATCTCTCATGGGATTCCATTAGTTGTGGATTCAGCTGTAGTCGGACTCCGTGAGATAGGGATCCATGTGTAGCAGGATTCTATTAGATGTGGATCCATCCGTATTGGGATTCTATTAGGGGTGGACCCATCTGTATTAGGATTCTCCTACAGGTGGATCCACTTGTGGTAGGACTGAATTTGGGGTGGACCCGTTTGTAATAGGATCCTATTAGAGGTGGATCAATTTGTAATAGAAGTCTAGTAGAGGTGGGTCCATATCTTATAGGACTCCATCAGAGGTAGGTGGGCCCATCTCTAGTAGAATTTCATCAGAGGTTGATCCATCTGTAATAAGATTATATTGGAGGTGGGCCCCTCTGTCATAGGGTTTTGTTAGAGATGGATCCATCCGCGCTGGGATCCCATTAGAGGTGTATCCATCTCTAATCGGATTCCATCAGAGGTGGATCCATCTCTTATAGGATTCAATTCGAGGTGGATCCATGTGTATTAGGTTTCTGTTAGAGGTGGACCAATCTCTAATAGCATGCCATTGGGGACGGAACCATCTCCAATAGGAGCCCATTAGCGGTGGATCCATTTGTAATTGGAGCCCATTAGAGGGGCATCCATGTCTAATTGGATTCTATCAGAGGTGGATCCATCGTTATTAGGATACTATTAGAAGTGGATCCACATGTAATGGGATTATATCAGATGTGGGTTCATCTGTAAAAAGATTGTATTAGAGGTGGGTCCACCCGTACCAGGATTCCATTCGAGGTGGATCCATATCTGATGGGATGCCACTAGTTGTGGGCCCATTTCTAATGGGATTATAGTAGAGGTGGGCCAAAATGTCATAGGATTGAATTAGATGTGGCTCCTTCTGTAGTGGGATTCTATTAGGGATATCAATTCCGAATCGGATTCTATGGAAGGTGGGTTCACATTTAGTAGGGTTCTCCTTGAGGTGGATTCATGGATCTATGAGAAGGGAATCCATATGTAATGATTTTCTATTCGAGGTCGATCCATGCGCCTTAAGATTCGATCATAGGTGGATGCATATGTAAAAGAAATTCCATTCGAGGTGGGCCCATCTCTAATTGGATTCCAGTCGAGGCGGATCCATTTCAAATCAGATTCCACCCTGTTATTCCACGGGAAACTCTGTGCAAAACGTCATGTTCCGGGGGGCTGAGACATACCCCCCCCCCGGCCTGGCGCTATAGTTGAGCGACGTTGCTATCGTGGCGGCGCCCCTGCGGGCGGCGCGATGCGCGGCGCGCGAAGGCCGGCGTCGACAAGGGCACGAATGTTCACTGCGCGCGGTTACGTCGCGTAGGCGGCGTCGAACATCTCCGCGGCAAGACGAAAACGGAACCGCGGTCCGCGCGCGTCGCGGCGGCTCTACACACCCGTCGGCGCTTCCGACATTCCCCACCACTTGCTTCCCGCGCACACACACACAAACACACACGCGCGTCATGTGGACCTGCACAACAGACTCTTCCTCCTCCGCGTATTGGTAGTGGCCCATATACGTACATGCCCCGCCCCCCAGACCTGATGACGTAGTTGAGCGACGATGATATCGCGGCGGCGCTACTGCGGCGTACGCGCTGCGCGGCCAAGTCTTGGATCGCACGCTGCCGCGTGTGAGAGCACGCCAATTCCGGTCGAACCGTCAAGGAAACTGTCTTCGGATAATTAATGACAGCTTGAGAAGGTGGCGCGTGGCCTTCGACGGCGCGCAGCAGCGGGGCGATCGACGCCATCTTCCACGCGCACATTGCATTATATAAAACACGGTGTCGCGAAGGGGTTCTCGGCCTCACCGCGGCTTCGCGCTATACCTTGGCAACCGTTTGCGTGCCCCTCCCACCAAGTCCCTCCTCCGTCTCCGTGGTGGTCTCCTCCTCTCTACTCGTCCACGCGCCCCAAACAGCCGCGCAGGTTTTCGCGTCGACAGCGCGGGTCCTCAGGAAACGATCTCCATAACTTTTCCCAATCCCATTCTCCGTTTCCGCGTTGATCCCCGATCCCCTCGACCTGCGCACCCGCCTCGTTCCCCAAACAGCAGCGCACGGCTGACCAGAAGCGGGCGCGGTGCCCCGTGAACCATATGGCCGGCCAGGACGTTGCCAACTGTCTGCGTCCATGCGAGCGCCTGGCGCACGCTAAAGTCATCCGAAGGTAGTGCGCGCGTCGCGGCCCTTCCCCGTCAATGCCGCAGACGCGCGCGGGCGCCGCCGCGATGCGCCCTCGCGCGGCGCCCTCGAATCCCCCCCCCCCCGGCCCTGCAAAACGTTCGGATTGGCTTCGCGCATCGCCCGCGTCGCGACGCGTCCGACCGCCTGCGGAGGGAGGGCGGTTACTTCAACCGCCGGAGCTTCGCGGGCGGAATCCGCACCTCGATCGGCCCCTGTCGCCGCGCGAGCAGCCGTCGCGTTCGCCGCGGCGCGGGCAGGAAACCGAACAGGGTGCACCTTCGGCCACGCGAGGGCCGCCGGCTGCGCGGGCGGCGCAGGCGCCGCACGAAGATCGAGCGAGCTGGCCGAGGGCGCGGAGCCCTCGACCTCGCTGGAGGCCTCGTCGTCGCTGGTAAGGTCGACGACGGAACAGCACAAAGGATCGGAATAAAAAGCAAGGATAGTGGGGGCGGCCATGGCAGAGTGCGCGTGACCTCAACTTGCGCGGGCGACCGCGGGCGCTACCAACTCCTGCGCGACCGAGGCCCCTCGAAGACCGCGCGCTGCTGCGTCGCGCGGCATAGCGCAGCAAGTCATAGCACAGCATTGCACAGCATCACCTCGCGGCCGTGCGTACGTCGATTGTCAGGGCGGGTCGGCGCCAGCGCGTCTTCCCCCCCTTTAAAGGGGCCGCGGGGGGGGGGGTGCGTGCGAGGAGGCTTCATCCTCTGGGCATGGCCGAGGCAGGGTTGGGGGGGCTGGGACACGGGCAGCGCGAGCGCGCACCAGAGCATCCCACCCCCCACAATCCCGTTGAGGGGTGGGATGATCGCGCGCGCGAGTTCTGTATCAATCATCCTCCTTCTCCTCCTCCTCCTCCTCCTCCTCCCCCTCCTCCTCCTCCCCTCCTCCTCCTCCCCCATCCTTCCTCTTCCTCCCTCCTTCCTCCTCTTCCCTCCGCTCCCCCTCCCCCTCCTCCTCCCTCCTCCTCCTCCTCCTCCTCCTCCTCCCTCCTCCTCCTCCTCTCCTCCTCCTCCTCCTCCTCCTCCTCATCCTCCTCCTCCTCCCCCCCCTCCTCCTCCTCCTCCTCCTCCTCCTCCTCCTCCTCCTCCTCCTCCTCCTCCTCCTCCACAATTACTCAATATGAATACTACTCTCCCTCTTCCCCCGATGGCGGCCTGGGAATATTCGACCCCTCCCCCGCGTACTGTTTTTCCCAACCATCCTGTGGTGTTGGGTCCTCGTTTTGAAGAGACGGTGCCCCGCGTTCTCCTTCCTTCCTTCCTCCCGCTGCCTCCCCTCCCCCCTCCCATCATCATCATCATCATCATCGTCGTCATCATCATCATCGCCATCATCGTCACCGCCATCGCCATGATCATCATCGACATCATCGACGTCATCATCACCACCACCACCATCATCATCATCACCATCATCATCATCATCATCATCATCATCATCGTCATCGTCATCACACAATTCGGCGCACGCCTCACACGTTTCGTGGCCCCATAGGGAGCTCCACCGAAGGCCCCAGTGCGGCCGCGGCCGCATGCGTCACCCACACACATTTCGGCACACCCCTCACACGTTTCGTGGCCCCATAGGGAGCTCCACCGAAGGCCCCAGTGCCCGCGGCCGCATGCGTCACGCACACCCACTTCGGCCAACCCCTCACACGTTTCGTGGCCCCATAGGGAGCTCCACCGAAGGCCCCAGTGCCCGCGGCCGCATGCGTCACCCACACACATTTCGGCACACCCCTCACACGTTTCGTGGCCCCATAGGGCTCCCCCGGGCCCAGCGCTGCCGCAGCATGCGTCGCGCACACCAATTCGGCACCGACAGGCCCCACACCGCGGCCGCATGCGTCACCCACACACATTTCGGCACACCCTTCACACGTTTCGTGGCCCCATAGGGAGCTCCACCGAAGGCCCCAGTGCCCGCGGCCGCATGCGTCACCCCCATCCACTTCGGCCAACCCCTCACACGCTTCGTGGCCCCATAGGGAGCTCCACCGAAGGCCCCAGTGCCCGCGGCCGCATGCGTCACCCACGCACATGTCGGCACACCCCTCACACGTTTCGTGGCCCCATAGGGAGCTCCACCGAAGGCTTCAGCGCCGCCGCCCGCATGCGTCACCCCCACCCATTTCTGCACGCCCCTCACTCGATTCGCCGTCTCCGGGAGGACAGGTTCCAGAACGGCCACATGATCGGGTCCTATTGGGGCACCGTGGCGCGGTGGATGAACATGCGTGCTCAGCGGGACGCCGACGTCCTCAAGAAGCCTCTCTTCCTCGTGCAGGCCGCCGACAGGTCTGCACCGACGATGAGCGCCAAGGACGCCGCCAAGATGATGAACTGTGCCAACCCGAAGAACACCGGTGGCATGCACGGGCTGCTCCCGGTGCACGTGGGCATGCGGATCCGGGTCCTGGAAGCGCTCGACCTCAAGAACGGCCTCGTCAAGGATGCCGAGGGGAAGATCGTGCACATCGTCGTGGGCCCTCGAGATCGGGACGACGTCGAGAGGGCCGAGAGAGAGGGGGAGAAGAGGATCTACATGAAGCGCTTGCCGCTGTGGTTCTGGGTGCGCATGGAGAAGTACGCGAGCGCGCCCTTCGTGGACGACCTGAAGCGCCACGGCGACAGCCTCACGGGGGACCTCGCGGGCCCGCTGGTGTTTATCGAGCCCCGGACGTCGGAGCTGTTCACCTTCCGCGCCTCCAAGGTCACGCGGACGGGCTTCCCGTTCTCGCACGGCAGGGTCATCGCCACGGTGGCGTGCCAGGGGCGCACCATGCGCGAAGGCGACGGGGCGGGGGAACGGCGCTCCGGGGGCGGCCAGACCTCCGGGGCGCGAGCAGTCCGCGGCCAGACCATCTCTCGGTCCTGTGGACTCTCGCCCTGGGCCGTCGGCTGCCCGGCGCGCTGCTCCCTCGGTCGACGTCGCCCAGGCGTGATCCTGGATTGCGGCCGCCACGAGGTAGGGAACGGCAAGAAGGAGGACGACGACTGGTGGCTGGAGCTCTACGCGCTGCTCTCGCGCGCCACGCGCCACGAGGACCTCCTGCTCATGCGGGCGCCGCGCATCGAGTTCTTCCTGGCAGGGCCGCCGCAGGGCTTGCGGAAGCAGCTGGAGCAGTTTGCGGCGCGCACGAAGCGGTGCAGGAGGGAAGCGACGGCCCTCGCCAGGGAGCTCGGCTTCACCGAGTTCACCCGCGAGGCCTGACCTGAGGAGCGTCTCCCCCGAGCCGCGCCTCCTCTCGACTGCCCGACTAATTGTTTGGCCTCGCGCCGCGGACGACCCGCGCGCGTCGCTGGGACCCTCTCGGGGCGACCAGCGCGCGTCGCGGGAACTCCGTGCTGCGGGGGGCCCGGCGCCTCGTTCGCCCGTCGTCGCTCTGCCCAGCGGTCAGAGACTTGCCCGCTATCAGCCAGCCAGTTAGCTAGTCAGCTCTCTCTGCTTCGCGCAGCGGACGACCCGCGCGCGTCGCTGGGACCCCGCCCGGGGCGACCAGCGCGCGTCGCGGGGACTCCGCGCTGCGCTGCGCCCGCAGCCTTGGATTTTGGAGTGCGCGGGCAAAGAGGAAGGAAAAGAAGAGCCGAAAGCGGGCGCGATCCTCGCAAGAGGCGTGCCGACATGGGCGTCGCGACGTGCGGACGCTGCCGTCGGGGTTCCCGCGGAAGCTGCCTGCGGCGGCCACGCCCAGTGTCACGTGTGTTCGGACAGGCATGCTCGACACTTACACTAGGCGTTT
>CAUYUJ010002158.1:425510-612916 GCA_963575745.1 Prorocentrum cordatum
CAGCTGCAGGATATCTGCGACCAGGCCGGAGATGACAGAGATCTCAGAGAAGTGCTCCTCGAGTGCGCTGCGCTGGCTGCCGCCCAACGCGGGCAGCGCTCCTCAAATCAAGCACGAGAGCTATTGCGTCAGAGAAACTGGACGGAGGTTCTTGGGGTCGACCGCCAAGGGGGCCCCCTCGCCGAAAGGGCATGGGCGCCGGCCGCTGTCCTCCACAGTCACGTGGCTCGCCGAGCCAGAGCTCTAACAGCAAGGATTCGAGGGCGGACCCGAACACGGTGTGCTTCAGGTGCGGTGGCAAGGGCCGCATCGCCAAGGACAGCAAGGCACCCGCCAAGCTGCAGAGCGGGCGCAAGCGCGAGCATCCATCGTCAATCATCATCAGAATGCGACCGACACCATCACAGATGCGACCGACACCATCACATATCCTGCCGGCATCATCACAGATGCGACCGACATCATCTCGCATGCGACCGACATGATCACATATGCGACCGACCTCATCGCATATGCGACCGACGTCATCACGGATGCGACGGACATCATCATGCATGCGACCGACATCGCCACCGATGCGACCGACATCGATGATCCGATCGAGACCGAGGTTGCTCAGGGGTACCTCCAGAAGGCCTCAGAGTACATCCGGGAGATCCAGTTTACCGAAACATTCGAAACGGCCGACGGGCTTGTTCCAGGTAGCCGGAAGCCAAAGTCACGTTTTGATCGTTTATGAACGACGTATTTGCTGGCCACCCAGCTCTCGGGAACCTTCGAGGGCATCCCGGACTCTGGTGCGACGTCGTCGATGATAGGACTAGAGCAAGCGGAGGCCAGGCAACTGTCTATGCTGAGGCTTATTGGACACGAGCGGATGAATTTGTTGCCAGGATCCCCCATTGAGTTTACGTTGGGGAATAACTAGAACGCTAAATCCCTGAACCACACAGCACCACGTGGATACATCCCCAGGACGAAAGTGTTCTCTTCTTGGGCCCGGAACGACGGTGTGAAGTCTTGAGCAGAACCGTATGAGATAACCGCCGTTGGATATCATGAAGCTCGCGCGGATCCAAATGTGGCTTTGGTGTTCCTTGCGGTGGGTCCGATTTCCGTCCGTGCGGATGCGATTTCGGATTCGCTGGATCCGTGCCCGGTCTTATTTGTTACGGCGGATCCGATTTCTACCTTGTTTTTAATTTATCGCATTAAATCAAGCCAGGGGGCCGGAAGAAATCAGACCCGCGGACCACGCAAACCGCCCGCGTTAAGATTATGGGGGAAGGGGGGTTCGGTGATCAATTTTCCACGATGGGCCCCGCGTCGTCTCGCGCGCCCCCATCAACTCCCCGCGCGAGCGGGCCGCATTCAACATGAATACATACATCCCTCCTTCCCCGGTTGCTGCAAACAGCTCGCCCGGTCGCCGTCCGTTCGGCGGCGCCGACGTTGTCTCGCGAACTCCTCGTGGCCACTTTCACTTCAAGAGGAAAATCTTTCGTCCTGCGTAAGTGCGTTTCGGCTCTGCGTCTCCTCACCCAACAGACTGCCTGTGAGATGTGGCGTCGGCTGTGCCGTAACCAACAACGGATTGCGCGTGAGACGCGGCGCGTCGGCTACGCGGTAACCAACGAGTCCGAAGGCCAGAGCGCTCATCCCCAGGACGAAAGTGTTTTCTTCTTGGGCCCGGAACGACGGTGCGAAGTCTTGAGCGGACCCGTGCGTGATAACCGCCGTTGGATATCATGAAGCTCGCGCGGATCCAAATGTGGCTTTGGCGTTCCTTGCGGTGGGTCCGATTTCCGTCCGTGCGGATGCGATTTCGGATTCGCTGGATCCGTGCCCGGTCTTATTTGTTACGGCGGATCCGATGTCTACCCTGTTTTAAATTAATCGCATTCAATTAAACCAGGGGGCCGGAAGAAATCGGATCCGCGGACCCCGCAAACCGCCCGTGTGAAGATTATATTGGGGAAGGGGGGGTCGGTGATCAATTTTCCACGATGGGCCCTGCGTCGCCTCGCGCGCCCCCATCAACTCCCCGCGCGAGCGGGCCCCATTCAACATGAATACATACATCCCTCCTCCCCCAGTTGCTGCAAACAGCTCGCCCGGTCGCCGTCCGTTCGGCGGCGCCGACGTTGTCTCGCGAACTCCTCGTGGCCACTTTCACTTCAAGAGGAAAATCTTTCGTCCTGCGTAAGTGCGTTTCGGTTCTGCGTCTCCTCGCCCAACGGACTGCCCGTGAGATGCGGTGTCGGCTGTGCCGTAACCAATAACGGATTGCGCGTGAGATGTGGAGCGTCGGCTATGTGGTAACCAACGAGTCCGAAGGCCAAAACGCTCACCCCCAGGACGAAAGTGTTTTCTTCTTGGGCCCGGAACGACGGTGCGAAGTCTTGAGCAGACCCGTATGTGATAACCGCCGTTGGATATCATGAAGCTCGCGCGGATCCAAATGTGGCTTTGGTGTTCCTTTCGGTGGGTCCGATCTCCGTCCGTGCGGATCCGATTTCGGATTCGCTGGACCCGTGTCCGGTCTCATTTTTTACGGCGGATCCGATTTCTATCTTGCTTTAAATTTATATTGCTCAATTATACCAGGGGGCCGGAAGAAGTCGGATCCGCGGACCCTGCAAACCGCCCGCGTTAAGGTTATATTGGGGAAGGGGGGTTCGGTGATCAATTTTCCACGATGGGCCCTGCGTCGCCTCGCGCACTCCCATCACCTCCCCGCGCGAGCGGGCCCCACTCAACATGAATACATGCATCCCTCCCCCCCCGGTTGCTGCAAACAGCTCGTCCGGTCGCCGCCCGCTCGGCGGCGCCGACGTTGTCTCGCGAACTCCTCATGGCCATTTTCACTTCAAGAGGAAACTACTTCGCCCTGCGTAAGTGCGTTTCGGCTCTGCGTCTCCTCACCCAACGGGCTGCCTGTGAGATGCGGTGTCGGCTGTGCCGTAACCAACAACGGATTGCGCGTGAGATGCGGCGTGTCGGCTACGTGGTAACCAACGAGTCCGAAGGCCAAAACGCTCACCCCCAGGACGAAAGTGTTTTCTTCTTGGGCCTGGAACGACGGTGTGAAGTCTTGAGCGGACCCGTGTGGGGTAACCGCCTTCGGATATCATTAAGCTCGCCCGGATCCAAATGTGGCTTTGGTGTTCCTTTCGGTGGATCCGATCTCCGTCCGTGCGGATCCAATTTTCGGATTCGCTGGATCCGTGTCCGGTTTCATTTTTTACTGTGGATCCGATTTCTATCTTGTTTTAAATTTATATTGCTCAATTAAACCAGGGGGCCGGAAGAAATCGGATCCGCGGACCCCGCAAGCCGCCCGTGTTAAAATTCTATGGGGGAAGCGGGGGTCGGTGATCAATTTGCCACGATGGGCCCTGCGTCGCCTCGTGCACTCCCATCAACTCCCCGCGCGAGCGGGCCCCATTCAACATGAATACATGCATCCCCCCCCCCCCCCGGTTGCTGCAGACAGTTCGCCCGGTCGCCGTCCGTTCGGCGGCGCCGACGTTGTCTCGCGAACTCCTCGTGGCCATTTTTACCGCAAGAGGAAAATCTTTCGTCCTGCGTAAGTGCGTTTCGGCTCTGCGTCTCCTCACCCAACCGAGTAAATCTGCTCCTCTCCGCCTCGTACTCAATTAGAACATAACTTAGATTGCATGCAATGAACTGTCCGCGTGAACTGATGCTGCGTTTCTGCAGCTGTATAACTGCTCATACCAGCCGACCTCGGCTGGCAGGAGTGAAAAGGAGCGCGCTGGGGCGCGCGGGCGATTCGTCGTCGTCCGTCCCCGGCCTTCCTCCTCCCTTCCTATTTCTGATAGAGTGGTTTAGCTTAGCGGATATCTGTCGCATCAATGTCTCATCCCGCATCCGCCCTCCCTGAGCAGAGTGAACATGAGATCTTAATTCCTTTGTCATCTTGCCCCGATTCTCAGAGGAAGGACTGGTCATCAGCCGAAACGCGCGACTCAGTCGACGCGGGGCCATTAGATATACAAGAAAACCTTTCAGTCGTGCCCCGCGATTCAGTCGCTGCGGGAGAGAGCTATGATAAGACTGACATCGTGTCTAATATCTCGAGAAGCGCTGAAGGGCGCGTTGAACAGCATGATGGGCGCGATGCAGATAGAGTCGGTCCTATTCAAGACCGAATCCCTCCTTCAACTATCGCCGATCGGGTCGTGAGGGGGAGAAGTACCGATGGGATAACCGAAATGTCGGTAGACGTATCCACAGTAGGGACTCCGATAGGTGATCGCGAGCAAACCCCCGACCCTCACGGGGGAGAAGGCGTCGCGTCAAGGCCCAGGCGAGGTGCATTCTCTTCGAGGTTGAGCGCCAACTCGACGGAGTCGATAAGTCCCATCCAGAATGCCCCACTAGTTGCTGCCACTGCCGCTGGCGAAGCCAGCCGGCCAGGGGAAGCCCAAGGGAATCCGAATGCGTATCCTAGTATCCCCGTAGATTGGGTGGGCATGCGTGTCACCGCCCCAACCCCTACAGCACTTAACGGACAATTCGGTCAGGATAGCGATGATCCGATAGACAAAGATCACGAAATATATCCCGTGTAAGAAAATTTTGACAGTATCAGTGATGATATTTCCCTGAGCCGAGCGTCGTCCGCGATGAGGGATGAAGGCATCCCTGCTCGAGACAAAAGTTGGTCTCCAGATGGATCCGATGAAGACACTAGTATCCTGGCGCCGCAGGCGGACAGGACGGATACCCAAACGAAGCATGAGAGGGAGGCCACTGGGCGAACTCCTGCGCCTAACCTCAAGAAGCAACGGAATGAGGACTATGAGCTAACCGTCTCGCCATTAAAGGAAGGCTTCTTCCGTGGCGCCACCACCTCAGGTGAGTGGCAACCCACCATTCCGGCTGTTGTTGAGGATGAAGAAATGGTCGGACAACAAGATATATACTCTCAGCGAATCAAACAAGACGAAACGGATGAGGAGCTCTTGAATGCGCCCAAACCACCAGAAAGTATTTTTTCTCGCCCAATATCGAATTCTTCGAGCAGGGGAAGACCCAAAATACCAAGATCAGGGGCGAGGTCTACTTCTAGGAGCAACAGTGCAGTTTCAATGATGGGGGCACGTTGGAATCCCAATCCGCCTCAGGCGGAGAACAGATGCCCAGGAAAAGCCAACAAGCCTGAAGGCGCATGTAGGAACCCAGTGTGCAGGAATTGCTCGGACGTTTGCAACAAGTGTAACATGCAATGGCTGTGCACAGAGTGCTACCCAATGAACGAGCACAGCTGCACGTACCTCTTCTTGCAATCGATTCAAGACCAGGCCAGGCTAGCAGAGGCTAACACTCAGAGAGAGTTTCTGACTAGTGAGGCGCATCTGGCTGAAAGGGCTCGATTGGACAGAGAAGAATGAGCCGAAACTGTGATCGAAGCCAGAAAAACGTTTGAGGCTGAGCGGATCGCCCTGGCTGTGGCCGCTAGAGGGCGTGAACAAGCGCTGATAGAACATCTGTACAAGCAGACTGAAGCCGCGAAGTGGCAAGTGGAGAGGGAAGCAGAATAAACATTCAGGGAATTGTTGACTTCGGAGAGACGGGCCGTCTTGATGGCGAACGAAGAATCTGCGGACGCCCACGCGGTTGCCGCTGCCGTCGCAGCGGCCAAGATAGAAGGATAACAAATCGCGACAGCCGTGGCGGAACGAGAAAAGCAGGGATTACAAGAAGAGCTCAAAGCCGCCAGGCTGAAAGCGGACAACACCCACGCTGTAGCTGCGAAGATGACCAACCAGAACAATCTCTATCTGGAAGAGCTTAAATCGCATGAGGAAGCCAGATCGTCTCTTCAGCGTATAATGTCGAGCAACACTAAATGCCCGCCGGCTAGGCCGTTCGGGTCGAACATACACCAGCTATCGACGGCCCAGTCGTCGAGCATCGCAACTGCCCCTACGCAATTCGACCAGACGACCGTGGCAAATGCGGGAACATCGACCGTGCTGGTAGGAGGTGCAACACGCCCACCTCTCGATGGGAATGGAATCGCGCTTCCCGTGGACCAGTTCTGTGCCGTCTGTTCTCGTCCAAAGACAAACAACTGTGTCGGATGTGGCAGCTCGGCTTGCGATGAGCATATCGATGCGAGTACGAGGAGATGCTCTAGATGCGACCTGTGGAAGAGCGAAAGGTCAGCGGCTAACATGCGAGAAGAAGAGATTGCATTGAACGCGGCTAACAGGGAGATAGGAAAGATGAGGCTTAAGGCTATCATCACCGACCCGAATCCGCATACTGAAACTAAACGCGAAGTCGGACTCACATCGAAGTCGTTCGGATTTCCGTTGTTTTCGCAGGAAGCCCCCGTGAGGCCGCTGTTGCATCAACGCTATTCTGTCCCAGGACCTGCCCTTGAAGGTCCGGCTAAGCCGAGCACCGCTGAAAATGGACTCCCTGCAGGGATGCGGCTAACTGGACTTAACAAAAATAACCTTCTTGCCAATCTCCGCGCAACCTATGGAGACGATCCTAAGGGAACGACGGCGACTAAGTCGTCGGGCAATGCAGGACAGGGCGGAGAAGATGACGACAAGAGCGACGCTCCCAACACTGAGATCGTATCTTCGCACGAAGATGATCGAGGTAGAGGGCCACGAGGATCGCCTCCGGGGAGCCCAGGGGGGTCAGACCCTTCTGATGGCGGGGGTGGGCGCAGGGGACCTCAAGGCCCCGGCGGACCGCACGACTCGATAGTAATTGACGAGAGCACGCCGTTAGATCAGTGGAGACAGGTCGGTAACAACCAGAAAATTGATTTGTTGGACACCCCTGACGTCACGAACATTCGCGAGTGGAAAAAGCACGCAATACGCGCCATCGCCGGGTCATCGCCCGAGAGCCAGGCAGCGCGGCCCTGGATTGCCGAGGCTATGGATCCAGCCGTGGAAGATGAGCAACTCAAAGATGCTGGACGATCCCGGCGTCTCGACCTTATTATCGAGAAATTCAACCAGATGCGACAGAATCGATACCAGCCTCCTCATCATACTCATGTCCTTCAACAGGTTACTCGCATGGAATTCAGCGCCCAGGCCGAGGGGGGGCTCATGACTGCACGCGAGATGGTGCGGGCGATTTGTCGCTGGTGTTCGGTAAGGTCGGAGTTGGGACAACATCGCATTTCGCGTGACCTCTTCAAAGTGAAGACAGACCCGCACAAGCCTGATGCTGACCTGTATCATTTCTACAATGAATGGACATACGTATATCAACAGCTTTATGGCGCCAAGCCTCCGTCCGATGAGATGAGGGCCTCGATTCATGCGCACTTTCTGCAGCAATGCAGAAAGCCGAACACACTGGATTTTGTATGTAAATTATATGACTTGTCAAAAGACAGACCGGGACAAGGTGTCAAGACTTACGAGTGGCTGATGGAGCAGATTGAAGAAATGATGTTGCGAGAAAAAGAGGAGTGGAACGTCAGCGTGCATGAGGGAACCTTAAACCAACGTGCCAGACAAGCACGACTCGGCGGAGGCGGAGGCAATGACAATCGGAGGAACGCAGGCAATAAAGCCGCCCCGGCAGAGATTGCCACTAAGTTGGGACAGTCCTCGGATGCCATGAAAAGCGGGAAAACCAATGGCGCAACCGCGTGCAGATACGTTACCAAGGGCGAAACTTGCCCGTACGCAGGAAAAGGCTTGCCCTTCAATCACAAGAAGCCCAAGAACGCCGCGCCGGCTCAGCCGAGTGCGGGACGAAAGTCCAGCGCCGCCCCTGCCCAGGATAAGAACACTAGAGGTAGATCAAAGGGCAGGGGCCGAAAGGGGCAGGGCCGATCCCAGACCCCGATTGGAAATCGTGGGAAAGGAGGACAGCAGAAGAATAGAAGTCAGTCACGTGGGAAAGACAGTAATACCCCGTGTTACGCATACTCCCGAGACCCCACGAATTGTCGAGGATCCGAAGACGGATGCCACAAGGCCCATAGAAGGCTAACCGATGCTGAGAAGCTGAAGCGTGACAAGTGGGACCAAGCGAAACTTGACGCTGGACAATCTTTGGGGTATGAGCGTACATCCAAACAGGCCAATGCCGCTGCTGCCAATATCTCTTCGACGGGAAGTAATGGTGGCTCCAGAGCCACTAGTGCTGATTCCGACAAGCGCAAAAGGGATGGAGGGAAAACAAAGGCGGTGGCAAAGGCAAAGACATGGTCTGTCGCTCTTACAGAGAAACGGGAAAGTGCTCGCGCGGAAAAGAATGCTGGTTCGCCAAGACCACCCCAGGTCATCCAGTTACGTGACAATCTCGACCACCACGACCACGGCTTCCGCGGCCACCCTGGCTGCCCGCCCGCCCACCGCGACGGCCCCCGCCCCCCGGCCCCTTCCCCTTCCCCTCCCGGCCGCCCCTGCTGCTTCCCTCCTCCTGCCCCCCCCGCAGAGGGCGCGGGCAGCCTTCGGCCCGCGTCGCATCCCAGAGCCTGCCTCAAGACGCGGCTGGCCCGGGGCGCACTGGGCCGTGGACGGTCCCCCTCTGGGCGGCCCCCAGAGAGCCAGTGGGGGCGCCATCCCCGCGACTGCCGAGGAGGAGCAGGAGCAGGAGCAGGAGCAGGAGCAGGAGCAGGAGCAGGAGGAGGAGGAGGAGGAGGAGGAGGAGGAGGGGGAGGGGAGGGGGACAAGTTAGGTGCGCTCGCGTCAACATCTGACATCCTACCCCTCCCTCCCATCCCTTACCATGGCGATGATTTTCTCTATCCGCGGACGCGTGTCGTAGCGGACCTGTGGCTCCGCGCGCGTGTGCGTAGTGGGTGGTGGTGCGCGTGCGTGCGTGTGTGCGTGGTTGTGGTTGTTTTGGTGGTGGTGTGTATGTGTGTGTGTGCACGTGTGCACGTGTGCTGTGGTGTGACGTGGTGTGGCGTCTTGGTGGTTTGGTGGTGGGCCAGGTGCGTACGTGCGTGATGGCGGTGGTGGTGGTGGCGGTGGTGTGTGTGTGTGTGTGTATGTGTGTGTGTGTGTATGTGTGTGTGTGTGTTTGTGTGTGTGTGTGTGTCTGTCTGTGTGTGTCTGTGTGTGTGTGTGTCTGTGTGTGTGTGTGTGTCTGTGTGTGTGTGTCTGTTTTTTTGTTGGGGACGGCCTGCGCGCAGCGCGCAGTGTACGGCGACCGGAGAGGGCGCCACGCGGACTAGCAAACAGGCTAGTCGGTGAGGCGCGCCCCGCTGGTGGGGTGCACACCTCAGAGAATCTGACGTATCCGACGGGCTCTCTCGTCGCCTGCCGGGCCCTTCAGCGGCCCCTTGCACCCTTCCCCGAGAGAGCGGACACAGCCGAAACGGATTCTTGAATACAAGTTGCACCGCCGAGAGAATCTGAAGCCGTGCACTTCGTCCAAGACATGCCCGACTGCGAACGCCGCTGCCGCTGCCGGCCCGCCGTCGCCGCAGGGGGCGGCAGGTGGCGGCGGCGGCGGCGCGGGCGGGGCCGGAGCCTCGGCGGCCGCGGGCCGCCTCGGACGGGCGGGACCTGAAGCGGCGGCCGCGCGGCGACGAGCCACGGCGTCCAGGAATACTGAAGCAGCACTACGGGCCTCACCGACCTGCGGGCGAGGCTCGCGCGAGCTTGCGGGGGAGGGGGAAGCTCCGATCGTGCCCCTGCCACCCTCGGCGCCACCGCCTTCCGCGGCCGCGCATTCCCCAGGGGCGGGAGGCCGACATGAGGAGGCAGCAGAAGAGGAGGAAACAAGGGGTGAAGAAGCCTTCTGCCCCGTGTGTGCCCGAGGGGAACGAGATCTCCGCGGAGATCCCTGGCGGCTGCTCGCCTCCGCCTCGGGTTCGCTCGCGGCCGCGAGCAGGCCAGCGGCGGCAGCGAGCGCGGCTGCGGCAGCGCCAGAGGAAGCAGCGCTCGGTCTCCTCTTGGCTCCAGAGACAACCAGCCTGGGCACGCACCGGAGCGAAATGAGCACGCGCTTAGAGAGAGCAGCCCGTGCGGACCTCAAGCACCGAGAGCACCAGATGCTGCCATCGTCGTAAGTCTCGAACTCGTGTTCGGTGAGAGAGAGCTGCACCTTCGGCATCGCGCCAGGCCGCCTGTAGTCCAACATGGAGTCGGCCCTGGCAGCGCCAGCCAGCGCTCCAGCTCGCCCCACCCAGTGGGTGACTCCGTCAAGGACCAACGCAGCCTGATGATGCCGGCGGCGATCGACGTCAGGCAAAGTCCACGGGCGGCCTATGCGCTTGGCCCAGTAATCGGCCTCGACGTTCCCGCGGCGCTGCCGCGCCGTGCAGACTCGGTTGGCGACGTCCTCCAGCGTCGCGTGGCCCTTCAGCTTGTGGACGGTCAGGCCTGCGGGGCCGAGTCCGCCGAAGTCGTCCAGGGCACGCCAGATCTCGGCCCAGAGGTGGCCCCAAGCAGAGGTGGCGGACGTAGTGCGGCCCCGACCTCTCGCCAGCAGGCCGTCGACCACGAAGCTACCGTCAATGTACATCGTGATGGGCGGGATGGAAAAACGGAGGGCGAGGAGCACCGCAAACAACTCCGCTCCGTCGATGGACTGCCAGGGTCCAACGACAGGGGACCCTGCCACTGCTGCCGACGACCGTGGCCCAGGGTCGCCGACGCCGCCGTCGGCGCCGACGTCGCCTACGAGCTGGATGACGAGGGAGGAGGGAGGAGGGAGGAGGGAGGAAGACGAGGAGGACGAGGAGGACGAGGAGGACGAGGAGGACGAGGAGGACGAGGAGGACGAGGAGGACGAGGAGGACGAGGAGGACGAGGAGGGGAGGAGGACGAGGAGGACGAGGAGGACGAGGAGGACGAGGAGGACGAGGACGAGGACGACGAGGACGACGAGACGAGGAGGACGAGGAGGATGAGAGGCGAGGAGGACGAGGAGGACGAGGAGGGACGAGGAGACGAGGAGGACGAGGACGAGGGGGAGGACGAGGGGGGGAGGGACGAGGGACGAGGGGGGAGGAGAGGAGGGGAGGAGGAGGCGGAGGAGGAGGAGGAGGGACGAGGACGAGGGGGAGGAGGAGGAGGAGGAGGAGGAGGAGGAGGAGGAGGAGGAGGAGGAGGAGGAGGAGGAGGAGGAGGAGGAGGACGACGAGGAGGAGGAGGAGGAGGAGGAGGAGGGAGGAGGGAGGAGGAGGAGGGAGGAGGAAGGAGGAGGAGGACCAGGAGGACGAGGAGGATAAGGAGGACGAGGAGGACGAGGAGACGAGGAGGAGGACGAGGAGGAGGACGAGGAGGAGGACGAGGAGGAGGACGAGGAGGAGGACGAGGAGGAGGACGAGGAGGAGGACGAGGAGGACGAGGAGGACGAGGAGGACGAGGAGGACGAGGAGGACGAGGAGGACGAGGGGGAGGAGGAGGAGGAGGGGGAGGAGGAGGACGAGGAGGAGGAGGAGGAGGAGGAGAAAGAGGAGAAAGAGGAGGAGGAGGAGGAGGCAGGAGGGAGGGGGACCCATTGGGCAGAGTCTTTGTTCTCGGGCACGGGTGCTTCTGCTGAGGGTGCCCGTGCAGGAGAACACCTCTCGCGTCAGAGCAGCCACGCACCGATCCCTGTGCCTTCAGGTGGGCGGGTCTAGGGCCACCGACAGTGGAAGGCCCTCGAGGGAGGAAGCAGATGCCGCCTGGAGCGGGGTGGGCCGGCATTGAGGCCGAAGCTGGAGCGCCGGGGGCCGCACCCTGCTCCCCCCCCCCCCCCCCATCGAAGAAGAAGAAGAAACATAAAACATAAACTTTTGGCGCTCCGCTCAGATTTCTTGGATCCGCGCTGGGCCCCCTGGCGGCGCCTCTGGCGCCGCCCCTGGCGCGCTCCGCGCGCCAGGGAGTGGGGTCCGGCGCGCGCGGATCCAAGAAATCCGCGCGGAGCGCCAAAAGTTTATGCTTATGTGGTTTTTTCTTTTTCTACCCCCCAGCCCCCGCCATCAGAACGGCGAGCGCGGGGCAGCCCGGCAAGCAGGGAGGAGAAGGGGGGCGGAGGACCAGGTCTCGCACCGCAGTGCCCGACACGTTTCTGATCCGCTGTCTGCTGCCCCCGCCGATCGCCGCAGAGGACTACCACGACCCCGACCCGCTCGACCACGTGCCCAGGCAGATCATCGTGGAGGACGGCTGCCTGCCGAGCCGCCGACTGGCGCAGCCGCCGCCTGCCGCAGCGGCCGAGGCTCAAGATGCCAGTCCGCCCTCGCCCTCATCCCGGGGCCCCCTTCCGATCCTATCGATACGATACGATACGGTTCGGCTTCGAGTTTGTTGCCGGGATCGACCCGGCTCGATCTCTGTATTCCAGCGATCCGACGCGGCCCGATGACTGCATTGGCGCCCTCGTGCATCTTGGCGCAGCTGGTCCGATTCGATTGCAGGCTCCGTGCCGATGCACGACCAGATCTCCCGATGCGGTGATGTTTGATCCTGCCTCTTCCCCCCCTCTTCCCCTCCTCTGCCCTGCCATCTGACACGGCCTCCCCTTCCCTCTCCCATTAAACCTCCTCTCGTCTCCTGCAGCGCAGTTGCCTGGCTTCGAGGGCCTTCGAAGCACGGTCGCCTCAGCTCTGCTGGCATGCAGCTGCGCCCAAAGCTTCCGAGTGCTAGCCCAATGGGAGCACACCAAGCAACCGACCCTCCCGCCCCCTCTCCTCCTTCCCGTGCCCCTCCCCGCCTCTCCCCACCTCTCCTTCCCCCCCTCCCTCGTATCACGTCCCCTTTCCCATCCCTCGCCATCTCGTCTCACGCCCCCCCCCCCGCCCCCCTCGTCATCCCCGTCCCGCCCCCCCTCCCCCGATCACATGGACACCTGTTGGCGCGCTCCCCGGCGGCGATCCCGCTCTTTGCCTTGGGGCGCGCTGCTACGTCTGTTCCCGCTGCTGCTGTTCATCCTCACAGTCTTCCTCGCAGTCCTCCTCCTCCTCCTCCTTTTTCTCCTCCTCCTCCTCATCCTCCTCATCCTCCTCCTCCTCCTCCTCTCTCTCCAGATCCCCCCTCCTTGTCCTCCTGATGCTGCTTCTTCCCCCTCATCATCCTTCTCCTCATCCTCATCCTCATCCTCTTCCTCCTCCTCAGGAACGCGGCCAGAAATGGATCAAGTCGCACGACCCGCCGAAGTCCATGCTGGAGATCTGGGAGATGCCCCAGGATCTCGCCCATCCGTGCAGGGGAGAGGAAATGAAAAAGGGGGAGCAGGAAGGAGGAAGAGGAGGAGGAGGAGGAGGAGGAGGAGGAGGCGCAGGAGGATCAGGATGGACAGGAGGAGGAGAAGGAGGGGAGGGGGGAAGCGAAGGAAGACACACCAAGACAGAATCGAGAGGGGGGAAGGAAACATGGAACATGCATGGGGCCTGCCTCGAATACTTAAGTGAGGGTCAGAAGCAGGACGGGCGAACCACGCAGGGGCGAGGCCGCGCCTGCCGCGCAGCCCCACGGGCCTGCATGCAGTGCGGCGGAGGACCGCGCGCGCGGAACGTGCATCAAGATGTTGGTCACCGAAGCTGTGCCGAGCCCACCCGCCCAGCGACACTCCCCACCAGCACGCCTAGCTGGGGAGGGGGAGGGGGAGGACGGCACGGAGGAGGAGGAGGAGGAGGAGGATGCAGTGGAGGACGGCGCCCACGGCAACCGCAGAGCAATTGCGTTACTTGTGTCGAAGGCCGTTTCGCATGGCATGTGGGCAGCATCGAGCTAGGAGGCACCTTTATGTCTAGACGTTCAGAGCCAGCTTTCGAGCATGCGAGGTCAAGCGGTGGCTGGATCAGGCTTGCAGTTGGGCGCTACGAGGTGGCACTCCGTGCATTGCTTCGACCTATACTCGAGCGCGTCTCAAACGTTCGTCGGGACGGAGGAGGTCTTGAATATTGGAGTGAGCGCGTGAGGCGCATGCGCAGCCAGGCCAGGTCAACCAGCGAAAGGCACACGAGTGGATGTTCCGTTGAAGTTGTTGCGCCGTGATGTTTGAATATGCGCGGCGCGTTGGCTAATGAGCGCTTGCCTTTTAACCATCGGGTCCCAAGACGTCCAGACAGCTTTCGAGTCAGCTCGCTATGTGGAGACAGGCAACCCGCATAGTAAGGATGGGCAACCTGCCCAAGGGTGCCCTTGTATCCTCGCCTCCTCGGCCCATCCTTGGCCATTTTCGTTGGCCGCGCCCCGCTCGAAAAGCTTCGACGTGCCCTTCCAAGGCCCTTGCATCCTTATCGCGCATCCTTACTATACTGGTTGACTGTATGTTCCACCAGGTTCCCGATCCCAGAGCTATTGCTCACCACGATCTTGCACTGGCCAGGAGCCGCGACAACTTTCAGGCACACACCGCAGATCTGGTTGCAGTGCCCAGGGCGGCGGAGGCGCCACGTGCACGGGAGCCACGTGCACGGGAGGCGAGTGCGAACCGACAGCGTTTGATGGATTTGCTTTCCACCACCACCACCACCACCACCACCACCACCACCATAAGTTGCAGGTGGGGATGATGATGATGATGAGGAGGAGGAGGAGCAGGAGCAGGAGGAGGACCCTTTCCCCGGCCAAGTTATGGTAGTGATAGTGGAAAACATGCCCATCAGCGTCTGCGCATCTGTCTGATGCGGTCCCCGATCAGTTGGCGTCACATTAAAATGCCGTTGGAGTTTGGTAGCCCTGGTTGCACGAGGGCGGCGAGTTCATGCCCGACGCCAACGGCACGGTGCAAAGTTTTTTGTTTTGGCGTGCAGTCTCGAAGAGTGGCAGCTCACCGCAGACTCTGTGACAGCGGCGCTTGAGGGCGAATGCGATTGGCATAGGACAATTGCATCAGTCGAATTATTTGTTTGGTGGGGCCACGGTGCAAGACGCCGTGAGCGTTAGCGTCTGGTTTAGAACACAGACACTCAGCTTCGAAGCTGTGACGATCACGGGAGCATTCGGTGGCATTCTGCGACACAAGCGACCGAAGGGCGAGTTCAGCAGACAATTTGGCGTTAGAGCACCCGCGACGCGTGTTGCTCCAAGTTCATGAAGGTTTCAGCAGGGGCATGTCTCCCTTTGACATAACGCTTGCGGCATATGCGAATGTGCCACTGGCTGCGGCCATTCTCCGTGCTCCACCAGTCAGTGGACAACATGATTGCTGCACAGCGCAGTCAGACGGGAACATTCAATGTTGAGGCGGTTGTTCTCGTTCAAGCCGAGGCTGGATGAAGGCAGGCATTATTTCATTACCTGTGCAGTTAACATGCTGCACACTCGGGCGCACCCGACTACACCAAGCAACAATGGTTCGAGAAGACAGAAGAGCAAAATGGCGGTGTCTGGTGCAACGCATTCCTTGCCATGTGCGTCATGCTTCCTTTTCTGTTGCTTCCGTGCAGTGGCATACACACGTGTGACGACGGAGTGCCCAAGAACATTTAGGGATCCAATTGGCGCAACAAGTTTGCTTCCTACATGTGCCTGGCGTCATGAGGAAGGTCGCGGGAGCGTTTGTGGCCGAAGTTTGTTGTATGCCTTCGAATTGCCGCAGTGGTTGCGGCCTTCTCGCGAAGCAGAGCTTGCGCGTGGAATGGAATCCGCCTCAGCAGTTGTTCCCTCAGTCATTCGAGTTCAAGGCTGGCTACTTGGACCCTGTCGACTGGCTGCTGCGCAGCTGCAACATAATAGTGGACCATGTTGTTGATGCTCGGAGCGGCGGGGCATCGACACAGTTGACCAGGCGAGCGTGTTTCAGCAGTTGACTGACCCCACAGACTTACAAATAATTTGCGACGGGCGTGCTGCAGGCTCTCCTGAGCCAGGTGCAGTGCCATTTCACGTAAGCGGCATATCGCCCTTGGGTGCAAGGTTGGTTCGCGTGTAGCGCGCGATGCTTGCATTACACAGGTGTGTATACATACTTATGTATAGATATGTATATATGTGTATGTATATGTATCAATGTATATGTATGTATATATGTATGTATGTATGCATGTATGTATGTATGTATATATATATGTGTGTATGCATGTATGTATGTATGCATGCATGTATGTATGGATGTAGGTATGTGTGTATGTATGTATGTATGTATGTATGTAATGTATGTATGCGTGTATGTATGTATGTATGTATGTACGTACGTACGTATGTATGTATGTATGTATGTATGTGTGTGTATTTGTGCATGTGTGTATGTATGTATGTATGTATGTATGTATGTATGTATGTACGTACGTACGTACGTACGTACGTACGTACGTACGTACGTACGTACGTACGTACGTATGTATGTATGTATGTATGTATGTATGTATGTATGTATGTATGTGTATGTATGTATGTATGTATGTATGTATGAATGAATGAATGTATGTATGTATGTATGTATGTATGTATGTATGTATCTGTGTATATATATACACATAAATGTATCCCTGGGGGGCAGGCCCAGAATCTAAAATAGTCCTGGAGGGCCTCCAAGGCTCCCCAGACGGCCCAAGCGGGCCCCGAGTCGCCGAAAAACCGCTCCTGGACAGGCCCAAGACGGCCCGAGAAACCCCCCCAAGGCATTCCACGACGCTTCAAGACGCCTCTCCCGAGCGCTTCAAAAGACCCAAATCGTCAATTTTGCTGAGGTTTTGGAAAGATGTTGGCCTTCCAGCCTTTTCGGCTGTCCGACGTTCCAGGCCGGCTCCATAGGCCCCCAAGAGCGCCCCAAGACGGCCCAAGAGGGCCCCCAGACGGCCCCAGAGGCGCCTCAGAGAGCCCCAAGACGACCCCAAGATGCGCCCAAGAGGGGGACCACGACTCCAAAATTCTACCCTCCCACTTGAAGAGTGCCCCAGGAGGCCCCCAGGAGCCCCCCAGAGGCCCCAGGAGGCCCCCGAGAAGCACCCAGGAGACCCAAACAAGGCTTCAAGAGGCCACAAAACAGCCCCGAGGAGGTCCCACAACGGTTTCAAAATGGCTACCGAGAAGCTGCGAAACTGCCTTCACGACGTCCCCGACAGGCCAAAAACGAAATCCAAACCAACACCCATGAGGCCTCTGACCCACCACCTAGGGCACCCGCCGCCCGCCCGCCGTCCGCGTAGCACGCACCACTCTGTACTCAACAGCTTCAGTCTCCAAGACAACACCCTGTAGTCAACAGCCCCCGTCTTCAAGGCAACACCCTGTACTCAACAAGCTCCCGCTGCAAGAGAGCACCCTTAAGAAATTCATTAAAATCCCGACCCGCCCGCCAGCCCGCCCGCCACCCGCCCGCCCGCCGCCCGCCCGGTCGCTCGCCCGCCTTCCGCGTAGCACGCGCCACCCTGCACTCAACAGCCTCCGCCTCCAAGACAACACCTAGCATTCAACAGCCCCCAGGGCTCCCGGGACTGCCCGGGCCCGCTCCCAAGCACGCCACGACACGCCAAGAAGGTTCTAAATATTGCCAAGACAGCCCCAAGAGGCCCTGGACACGCCGAAGATGGCGTCAGGACGGCCGCCGGCAAAACGCCCCAAGAGCGCCTCCAGAGGCCCCTCCAAAGGGCCCCGCATTTTTGCGCTCTCGCATGTTCCGCCTCCCCACTGTCCCGGATGGCGTCAGAGGCCCTTCAGAACGCTCCAAGACGGCCGAAGAGGCTCCCAAGTAAAGACCAAAAACGGCCCAGGAGACTCCCCAGATAATTCAAGAGGGCCTCGAGAGCGCCCCAAAAGAGCCCCAAGAGCGACCCAAGAGGACCCGAAGAGCGAGACATTTCAAGGTCTCTGGCATGAGAGGCTCCTAGGACGCCCCCGGAGGCCATCAAGAGGCTCCCTAGAAGCCTCGTGAGGCGCCCAAGAGGCCCCCCGGAAGCCCCAATAAGCCCCCAAGGGCCCCCCAGGGAAGCTCCTTGCGGGCCCCCAAGAGACCTCGGTAAATCGTATTTCCCAGAGTTTTCCGGGAACATGATTCCTTGGGTTTCCGCCCACCGCCCCAACCATGTTTCCAATAGGCTTGCCGACAAGGCCAAAAAGGGCCCTTCGGTGAGCCCCCAGAGCCCCCCCTCATAAGAGAGCCGAACAAATCATGCTCCCGGAAAGCTTCCCGGGAACATGATTCTCGGGTTGCCGCCCTCTCCCCAGACCATGTTTATACACGCCTGCCAGGATAAAATTACCCTGCGACGTACCCAACCCATGTGCATCAAGTGGCAAGAGGAGGAGGCCAACATTAGCAGAAACAACGACAGTGTAGTCGCGGTGAATTGCTGCGCAAACTACATGGGGTGCGCATGCGTTGCACGACTCACAGGACGACGATCGAAAGAACGAGGATTGAGGCCCCAGGCTCGAAGATTAACGGGGACAGGAACGAAGGGCAGGAGACGGATGGAATGGGTGGTAATCTGAATTTGCGTATGACGTCACTCCGCTGGGCCCCCCAGCAGCCCTCGAAATTGGCGACAGTTTCGCCGATCGTAGCCCCCCAGGGATGGCGAGGTCTAGTCTGAATCTGCGTATGACCCACCTCCGCTGGGCCCCCCAGCAGCCCTCGAAAGTGGCGACAGTTTCGCAGATCGTAGCCCCCCCAGGGATGGCGAGGTCTAATCTGAATCTGCATATGACGTCCCTCCGCTGTGCCCCCCAGCAGCCATCGAAAGTGGCGACAGTTTCTCAGATCGCAGCCCCCCAAGGATGGCAAGGTCTAGTCTGAATCTGCGAATGACCCCACTCCGCTGGGCCCCCCAGTAGCCCTCGAAAGTGGCGACAGTTTCGCAGATCGCAGCCCCCCAGGGATGGCGAGGTAGGAGACAAACTGGCACGCAGGAGCGAACGAGGTAGGAAGCAGGGGGGAAGAGGAAAGGAGGAGGGGGCAGGAAAGGAGAGGAGAGGAGTCGCGACCGCAGCTGCTCTATTCAATACGAGAACCCAACGCAGGAGGGTTGGGAAAAACGAGAGCCCCAAGCAGCGCTACCTGCCGCCACGCTCGGAAACGCGTTAGGCCCCGAAGCCTCCTGAGGCGCCCAACGACACCCCAACAAATCATGTCCCCAGGAAGTCTTTACGGCCAGTGCCGCCGACGTTAAAGGAGGACGGTCCAGGACACCCAGAAATCTTCCAAACAGGCTTCCAAAAGGGCGCCGAGACAGCCCAGGGCTGCCCCCAGACGGCCCAAGAAAGCCCCAACACAAACGAAAAGGGCTGCAAGAGGCCCCGAAGAGGCCCCGAAACGAGGACATATCGTTCGAACGGCCTCCGGACGGCCCACAGGGCTTCCAACACGGCCCAAAGGGACGCCAAAATCATTGATTGCCCTTAGGTTTTTGATTGATCTCAGACACCCAATGTCGCCCCAACAGGCCTCCACGAGGGCGCCGAGACGGCCCAGGGACGCCGTGCCGCGGGCACGAGGCAGAGCCCAGGACGGGGCCCTCGCACCTGGGGGCCCGGGGGCCCTGCCGTGGCGTTGGGGGCCTTGTAAAGTCGCCCGAAGACGGCCCTGGCGTTTCCAGACAACGGAACCGACCAATGACCGCCCGAGATCACACCAGAATTGGTCCCTGACTGTCCAAGAGGCCTCCAAGACGCCCCAAGAGGTCTCCAAGATAGCTCCCAAGGAGCCCCAGGAGGCACAACTAATTTGTTTTCTTTTGGTTTTTTATCGATTTTCGAGTTCTCGCCTTTTGAGTTTCCTGACGCTCCACGACGGCCCAAGAGGCTTTAATTTCCGCTCCAAGGTATCCCCATGGGGGTCCCAAGACGGCGCCAGATGCGCCCAAGGCGACCCGAGAGGGCCCCAAGACGGCCCCAAGATGGAGCCAAGAGGGTTGACACGATCCGAGAAACCGAGTCTTCCACCCCGAGAGGCTCTCGGGAGGCCCTGAGAAGCCCCTAACAGGCTCCAAGAGGCCCCAAGAAGCCCCCCCAGGGGGCCGAAGAATATCCAAGAGGCCTCCCACGAAGGCCCTAAGATGCAAAATCCATGTCTTGCCATAGGTTTTTGATTCATCTTTGATTTTGTCAGCCTTTTGGCGTCCTGACGCTCTAAGGCGGCCCAAAAGACCTCCAAGACCAATCCAGGATAGCCCACGAGGCCTCCAACAGGGCCCAAGACAGCCCGAGAGGGCACCACTACGGCCCCAAGGGGGGCCCAAGAGGGGTAAGACGAACCGAACATCCGAGCCTTCCACCCCGAGAGGCTCTCAGGAAGCCCCAGAGGCCCCCAAATGGGACCCAAGAGGCCCTCAAGAAGCTCCCCAGAAGGCCGAAGAGGTTCCAAGAAGCATTGTTTTCCCATTGGCTTTTGATGGATTTTAGAGTTCCCAGCCTTTCGGCATCCCGACGCTCCAAGACGGCCCAAGTGGCCCCCACGGCCGCTCCAAGATAGCCGAAGAGGTCTCCAAGAGGGCCCCAAAACGGCCCACGAGGGCCCCAAGACGGTGAACGAGGCGCCCAAGACGGTCCGAGAGGGCCCCAAGAGGGCCCCAGAACCCAACCGCAGAGCTTTCCGCCCTAAGAGGCCTACATGAGGCCCCAAGAGTCCCCAAGTGGTCCGACGAGGCCTCCCAAAGCCCCCCACCAGGCCCCAAAAGGCTCACAGGAGACGTACACGGGGCCCCAAGATAGCCGAACAGTGCTCTCGATGCATCAAAATTGCTTCAAGGAGGCCCCGGGAGGCTTCCGGATTGCCCCAATGTGGCTTCAAGCCGGGCCTCCACGCAGCCAAGACTGCAAATTGATTGCTTCAGACTGCAGAACATCACTTTCCGACTGCCCGGAGAATCCTGACGATGCCCCCAAAGGACCCCAAGAAGCCCCAAGATGCCCCCCCCCCGAGAAGCACCCAAGAGGTGCCTACAACAGCCATTTGAGGAAGCACGGAGAACCCTCCAGAAGCCTTTCAGATGCCCCCACGAAGACCCGAGAGGTTCCCAAGAGGCCCTCAGGAGGCACGACTATGTCACGTGCCTGTGCTTGACAGCGCTGTCCAAGATCTTCTAGCGCGCCCCCAGCCTGGGCTAGGACCTGAGTGCGCGCGAAGCGCGTGCGCAATGGTTCTAGTGTATATATATACATTATCTGTATATATATATATATATATATATATATATATATCGGAGTAGGCCTCGGGCGGGCCTGAGACCGAGACCACGGGCACACATGCGTGCCGCAAGGGCTCCAGGGGCGCCCTCGCGCTTCTCAAAGTGGCCCCGTGGTCGCACAGATGGCCCAAAAATTGGTCCGACAGTCTACCAGACTGGGTCTAGCACACCCCGAGACACCGAAGATGTTTTCTGACCAGCCTCCAAAGGCTTCCAGGTTGCGCCAGGACAGCCCCAGACCAGCTTCAGTGCGCGCTCGAGGCCCCAGGCGAGTGCCCCGAGAAGCAAACATCATTGATTTCGCTTGGTTTTTGATTCAATACTTCAATTCGATACTTCCGCTCGATACTTTCTCGATTAATCATCTCCCTCTCGGAACTTCTTCCGCTTGTATTCAAGACTTCCAGGAGGCACTCAGGCTTCCCTAGTCCCTGTTGAACCTTGAGTTCGACATGAAAACAGTTATTATTGCTGGACGCCCTGAATGCGTTTTCGCGCCCTCGCGCCTGCTCCGCGCGACCTCGCTTTCGCTCGTGTCCTGGGGCGTGGCGTCGTCGCCATCGTCGCCGCCGCCGCCGCCGTCGTCGTCGTCGTCGTCGTCGTCGTGGTCGTCGTCGTCGTGGTCGTCGTCGTCGCCGCCGTCGTCGTCGTCGTCGTCGTCGTCGTCGCGGTCGTCGTCGTCGTCGTCGTCGTCGTCGTGGTCGTCGTCGTCCTCTCTTTCCCTCTCTTCTTCCTCTCCTCCTCACTCGTCCTATCTTCCTTATCTTTCGTCCGCTTTTCTGTCCCCCAGGTTTCCCCAACTTTCTCCCATTTGTTTTTTAACTCGCCAGCTTTCCCTCTCTTTTCCCCGCTTCTTTTTCTATCTGTCCAACCTTCACGCCAGTTATCACACCAGTTGCCGGAGCATTCCCTCTTTCTCTTCTCCCTTCTCCCTCGTTCCCCCCCTTTCCTTCCTTTTCTCCAATCAGTGCCTAGCGGAAATGGAAAGATTTGGCGAAAATTTCTCGCCGATTTTGGTAGCAGGCTGGGTTCCCGGGTTCCCCGTTCTGGGTTCCTGGGTTCCCGGGTATTGGTTCCGGGCAGATTTCGGTAGGTTTTGGGTTCTTGGGCTCCCGGGTTCCCGGTCGATCTCTTCAACGAAAACTATCCATCCACTGATTGGGGTTTTCTCTGGTGTAATCTGTTTCTTGCACGCCATCTTTTTCGCTTGGTTTCACGTCAGCTTCCCGTTCGTTCCTGGCGACTCGGCAGCTTTCCCGTTCTGTCCTTGGCGATTTTGGCGAAATTTGGCGCGGACTCCCGAACGGGCGCCCTCGCCTGAGACATTATCGGCACGTCGAGACCCCCAGGCCGTTTTTTGGGCCCGACGACGACTACGACGACCGCGACGACGACAACAACGACGACGGCGGCGGCAGCGGCGGCGGCGGCGACGACGACGAGCCCCGTCGTCATCAGAAAGTGGCCGACGCAGAAGCGGCCCCCGGGAAGGGGTCGAAAGTTTAGGAGCCCAAGCTTTGAAACTTCTTTCAGAAGCTCGGGGGGCTCTCCGCGGGGTTCGCCCAGATGATGTGGGGTTTTTCCCAGAGGTCTTAGGCCACTCAGGCGTCGTGACATTTAGAAGCAAGGCCCGGGCAAGGACATCGCGACGGCAATGTGCCATCCAAACTGGAGATGTTGATGTGATTCGGAAGAGGTGTTGTCAAGACCTCCTCGGGCGGGAGATCAGAGAGAGGGAACGTCGGACCCCCGTGCGCAAGGACAAAATCCCCCATGAGGGGTGAAGTACCATGATGGATGCATGCTGCAAAAGCAGTGAACATTCGGGTAGCATGATTGTGGTTGTTGTTGTTGTAGTAGTTGTACTTGTGGTGGTAGTAGTCGTAGTGGCAGTAGCAGTAGTAATAGGGTTTGAACGTTGTCTGTGTGCAGTGTGAAAGTACAGTGGGAAGGGTAAAATGGTTAGGTTTCTGTTTCGGGGGCGAGATTGGGTTCGGCAACAATGGCCGCTTTTAACAAGCATAAGTGATGTGCAAGCAGCTTCAGGATCGCCGCATCGACGTCCCGTCGACGTACTGCTCAAGTCTTGAGGGGCACAGCTGCCCCCAGCCCATGCTCGCCCGTGGGCTTGGGCTCTCGATCCTCGCTCACTTCAGTGCCATCAGTTTCGCGCGCTGGTGGCTCACGCCCGTGGGGCCTGCCGCTGTGCCATTGGTGCCGCCCTCGGCTACTGGAGGCGCCGCGCCCTTGGAGGTCAACGAGCCCTCTGGTCGCCGGGTGCCGCTGGCGGAGTGCATCTCAGCTGCGGTGGACGCCTGTGAAGGGCATAGCTGCCCATCACCCTGTACCCCTTGCCCGGCCTGCCCGTCGGCAGGCGAGTCTTCGCCCTCCTCGACGCTACAGCTAGGCTTTGGGTTGTTGGGATTGCTTGTGGTGGAAGCAGGCAAGCTGGTGATCAGAGTTGTCGTGCAGCTGGTTCGAGGCTTGCGGCGAGGGGCCAGCGTTTGTATCGCACGGGAGCGGCTCAGGCTTGACGGTGGGCCTCAGGCGGTCTCGGCTGCTTCCGTCGTCGAGGTCGACTTGGGCGAGCTCGCGGCGGCGCAGGCTCGTGCTAGCTGACTTCGGCATCAACATATTCACTGATGGCGGGCTCGTTCTATTTGGTGAGGTATCCAGTCGAAGGGCCCCTTTTGTGGCACGAGCGCCTGACGCTCGGTGAGAGGGGCGCCCTGTCGTACATCGTGACCCCCGACGGGGACGACTACGTGGAAGCGAACGCCCCTGGGCCCGACGTTGCAGAAGTGATTAGATTGACAGGGCAGGGCGGGACGCCTGCTGGTCTGGCTGGGGGACATGTTCACAGGTTTCGGCAGCTCCCTTTGGCAGCAGACGCCTGGAGTGCGATTGACCGAGCTGTGGCAGCTGGGTCCCCAAGGCCCCCGACAGCGGTGCTGAATCTGGAGCTGGCCGCTGGGAACGTGCTGGGCGCCCCCCCTGGAGTGCACGGACTTCCTGATCCTGGTGCCGCCGGAGGCCCCCCCGCCGCAGGCATGGTCGCTGGAGGCGTCGGAGGCGCTGGTGGCGTGGCTCCCGCTGCTGGGCTTGCGGGAGGCGTGGGCGCGCTGGTTGCCGCGCTGGGTGGCCCACCTGGAGCTAGAGCGGCGCCCGCGGCGGCTGGGGGACCAGCGGCAGCTGGATTCGGTCCGGTGGCGGCACCTCCCGTTCCAGGAGCACTCGCAGTTCCGCTGCCGGGGGCTCTTGCGCCACCCGTCGCTCCTAGGGATGGAGGGGTTGCTGCTGGGGCTGCCGCGGCGGTGGCCGCGCCGGCGGCTTTCCCTGGAGCTGGCGTGGCCCCTGCCCCCCGATGGCGCCCGCAGGCGGAGCTGTTGGAGTGCCTCCCGCCTCGCCTGACCCCAGGGCGCTGGCCGTCACTTATGACATGCTGGGCCAGCGCCACATCGACTTCAGAGAAGGGGTTCTGCGTCTTGTGGAGTATCCCTGGCCAGACTGGAGACTGTCAGGGCCGAGGACATGCCTCTGGGTCTGCCGCTTCATCTGCGAGCGTGGTGGCACCCCGCTCGGAAGGCGCACCCTGTTCAAGACCACCCTCAGGTTGACCGACGCGGATCCTGGAGTGGCGGAGCACGAGGAGTGCTGTCGCATCCTGCATGAGGGAGTCTGCTACGACCAGCTTAACGTGGCCTCGCTCACCTCGTTCGAAGTGGTGCGCCGCTCGTTGCAAGTGCAGGAGGAGAGGTACAGGCACATGCTCAACGACGACCAGGACGACGAGTCCTACGACAGGCATATCTCTGCGTGTGCCCGCTGTTGCAGGCGCATGTTGCTGCGGAACTCGCGCGGGAGGCCGCGTTGGCGAAGGAGCGCCGCAAAGCTCGCGAGGAGAGAGCCCTCCCCAAGCCCACTGCCAAAAAGCCAAGCAAGAAGGGCCAGCGAGGGCAGGGGGCAGAGGCTTGAGTGCCTCGCGGCGCAGGTGTGGGCAGCCTGCGTCGCGCTAGCCCGTCACGCCCGTGGGACCGCGTCTTCTTTTGGTCATGGAGGAGGCTCGCCAGCGCGACCTGTTCCCC
Organism: Prorocentrum cordatum; assembly: GCA_963575745.1. Taxonomy (NCBI): domain Eukaryota; class Dinophyceae; order Prorocentrales; family Prorocentraceae; genus Prorocentrum; species Prorocentrum cordatum. The sequence continues at coordinate 450,627 of CAUYUJ010002158.1, forward strand.
TTGCCCTCTCTGGAGACGCTGAACCAGCCATTTTGTGATCGACCTGCTTCCCGAAGTGGGGTCCGTCGTCGCCTTCGTGCCGCTCATTCCGACAAGTGGGCTGCCGAGGGCATCGACGTGCTGAATGACTTGTGTGGCAGTTTTGGCTCCCGCTCCGACGTCAGCCCCAACGCGGGTCAGCGTTTGGCCCTGGAGCATCTTCGTCATCGCTATCGGCACGTTGGACCTCCTCCTGCAGATCTCCTTTCAGGACAGGGAGCCCTCTGCGCGCTCCTGTCTGGCGCGCCCGGCTACACTAGTGGTGGCGGGCCCGTCGCTCCCTTTGACGGCGACAAGATCGCCTGGCCGCCCCTCTCCAGCAAGCCCGTGTACCTGACGGACCTGCTCGGGGATAAGGACGCCTCGTGGCTCAGGGATTGGAAGGAGCACATGCTACGACCCTCCCAGGCCGCTCGGAGCCTCCGCGCTGAGGCGCGTCCGCGGGGCGCATACGTCGACCCGCTGTTGAAGCGCAACGCTCGTGATTATGTTACCTCTCTCAGAGAGGCTTGGCGCCGTGAGATGCTTACCTGGAAGCGTGGGCATGGCGGCGACCTCGGGCTGTTTTCGTGCGACGCAAGGACGAGCGCCTCAGGATCATCTTCGACACACGGGTGATCAACTGCGACTTCTTGCCCGCTCCGTCCACTCGTCTTCCGACTCCTTCGGCGTTCGGTGCGCTGGAGACCGACCAGCAGGTCTACGTATCCTCTGGTGACTTGGAGGCCGCCTTCTACCACATGCTTGTGCCACCCGACATGGTGCGCCATTTCTCACTGCCCAGCCTGGACGCGGGGTTCCTGCTGAACTGCGGGGTGACTGACCTGCCAGCGGGGCCGGGGGGGCCCATCACCCCGTGCCTCCGCGTGCTGTCCATGGGCTTCTCTTGGGCGCATCACCTCTGCCAGGGCGTTCTTCGGCGTGGCCGAAGTCTGGGTGGCTTCGAGCCCTGCTGCCTCGTGGAGGACGGCCAGCCTGGCCGACGGGTGAAGCGCGGCGGCCCATCAGCAGCGGCGGGCTACGTCGACAATTACTTCGCGATTGACACGAGCGCGGAGGTGGCCAACCGCAGGGCGATGGCTGTCAAGGAGCAGTTGGTGCAGCTCGGACTGGTGGTTCACGACCAGGAGACCGCCTCCCGCGACGCGGAGTTCTTGGGGCTGAGCTTGTCCGAGGGCCGCTTCCTGGCTACCCGCCCTAAATGCTTGTGGCGACTGCGACTCGCTATCGAGAAGTTGTTTCGCATTGGCAGGTGCAGTGGGAGTCTCATGAAGGTGCTCCTTGGCCACGTCACCTGGGCTGCGCTGTTGAGACGTGAGTCACTGTGTCTGGTGCAGGCCGCCTACGCATTCGCCGCTAAGGCGGGGAGCGAGCCCATCAGGCTGTGGCAGAGCGTGAGGCGCGAGCTCTGGCAGGTCCGCTGCCTCCTACCGTTGCTGCAGGCGGACCTCATGTCGCCCTGGCACTCGCAAGTCATCGCTCCTGACGCGTCGGAGTTTGGCTTGGGGCTTGTTCGGCGCAGAGTGGCGCCGGCTGTTGTTGCGCAGATTGGGCGTCAGCCCGAAAGATGGCGGCACCGTGTTGAGGGAGGAGCTCGAGCGCGTGAAAGAGCGCTTGGCCCCGCCATCGTATCATCATCGTCTCTTCCGTCCGCTCTGCTGCCTTTGGAGTTCCTCAGCGCGCCCGAGTCGAGCTTCGATGAGGTCCCCAGGGATGTCTTGGAGGAGTCGTCTTGGGCGGGAGTCGCGGCGGTGAAGATCTCGGAGGACATGAATATCTTGGGCCTCGAAGGTGAAGCTCTCGCTCTTGGGGTTCGGCATCTTCTGCGCAGCTCGGATGCTTTTGGGAAGCGCCTGTTGGCTCTGGTGGACAACCTGCCTTTGACTCTAGCGGCCGCAGAGGGGCGAGCCCGTTCAGCACACCTAGGAGGTCCTCTTCGTAAGCTTGCCGCTCTCAGTTTGGCCTCAGGGTCTCGAGTATATGTGAGGTGGATCCCTTCAGAGCTCAACCCGTCCGATCCGTACTCCCGTGGGCTCCGAGGATGGTTCTCTGGCGGCCGCTCGTCAATGGATCGCACCATTCACGTCGCGGCCGAGACGGGCGCTGCTGCCTTGGATGCCGCGCCGAGCAGGCCGCAGGCCCAAGGGAGGCCCGCGCGCGGGTACGCGAGCCAGCCTTGCTCGCGACCTTCTGGCGAGCCGTTTGCCGATAGCGGGACTGACGGCGCTGGAGCAATTTGCAGTCAATGAGTCGACCGAGACCCTGTATCGCGGTCTGTGCAACAGGTTCACGGACCACTGCCGCTCCCACCAGGTCTCGTGGTCCACGATCTTGGAGTTGTACCTCGCCGTGCTGAGGTACCTCAACGACCAGTTTCAGGCGGGCGCAGCCGCCGCGGAGGGGAGCCAGCTGCTGGCGGCGCTGTCGCACTTCATGCCCGAGGTGAGGCGCTCCGGCAAAGGGGGCCTGGCTCAGAGCTGGAGAGCTGCCACGGCCTGGAGGCGCCGCGTGCCCAGTTTCACGCGCTGCCCGCTGCCGAGGTCCGCGACTTTTGCCATCGCGGGGGTCGCTCTGGCGCTGGGCCATATGCGGATGGCGCTCTGGATTGTGATATATGTCGCGCGCTATATTCGCCCCTTCGAGTGCTTCAAGCTAAGGGGCAGACACCTGATAAGCCCCACGGCGACAGCTGGTCCCGCTTACCAGGCCTGGGGGCTCTTACTGCACGACATCGCCGAGGCTCAGCCTGGCAAGACGGGCCTGTTCGAGGAGTCAGTCCTGATAGACCTGGAGGTGTTTCTCAATCCCCTCTTACGGGCCCTCAAGCTAGCCACGCCTCCCGAGGAGACGCTCTGGCCCTTCACTGCAGTGGAGCTTCGCGCAGTCTTCTCAAAAGCGGTGTCGATGCTGAACCTGGACAGTCTCAGGCCACATCTTCATTCTCTTCGGCACGGAGGGGCATCAGACGACCTCCTCAGCAGTCGGCGCACGGTCGAACAGGTGCGTCGGAGGGGGCGGTGGAAGGCAGCTTCGCCCGTGGCCAGGTACGCCAAGGAGTCGAAGCTCCTGCGGGAGATCAGCCTCGTCCCGCTGGCCAGCTTCAAGTTCGGAGAGATCGTGGAGCAGAACTTCCAGCGTCTGGTGGAGAGTGGCTCCCTGCGCTCGGGCGTGATCGACATCGTGCCCGACCCGCTCGCGCTGCTCGTCGGGCGCCCGGCCGAGAGCGGCTCCGCTGGGCTGCCGAGCTTCGACACCCTGAGCTGCAGGGCAGCTCGCAAGCGGCCCGCTGGCGTGGCGGCCAGCCGCAAGCGGGTGGGCCGCTGCCGCTCTGCCGCCCCTCTGCTGGCATAGCGCGGCGGCTGCGCCGTGAGTTCAGGCAAGCGCTGCGGACTGCCCGCCGGCGCAAGCATTGCGTTTTCTTAGACTTGTTTGCGGGCTCGCAAGGAGTAGGCTACCAACTGAGACAAGCGGGATACGCTGCCGTCTCGCTTGACATTCAGATGGGTGTGCATGGCAATCTTCTGATTCGAACCGTCGAGAAAATGCTGAGAGGCTGGATCGCGTCGGGGGCGGTGCTGGGAGTGTGGCTTGCCACTCCATGCACCACCTGGTCGCAGGCTTTAAGGCAACCGCTCCGTTCTTCGTCGAGCCCCATGGGCCGTGCAGATCTTTCTCAGTCTCAGCGTGCGCGTCTAGAGGTAGGTAACAGCACTTTTCATGTAACCTGCCGTCTTATAGACGCCTGTCGCAAGGTTGGTGTGCCAGTTTTCCCAGATAATCCCGACAGGTCGCTTCTGTGGGAAGCCCCCCGCATGCTCGCGCTGAGACGCTCTCGCGACTGTGTCGAAGCCCGCCTTGACCAATGCCAGTTTAAGGCCCCTTGGAAAAAGGCCACGCGAGTCGTTGCGTGGCGGAGCGGCTGCCTGTCTCGTCTTTGCTATCGTTGTAATGCCAGTGGTAGGATCTGCAGTAAATCGAAAGTGCCGCATCAGGAGCTTGCTGGGCGGGCTCCTGCGGGTAGACACTGGACTTCGATCGCCGCCGCGTATCCGAAGCCTCTCTGCCTTGCAATTGCTCGCACCATGATTGACGCAGCCGAATATTTAAGAACTTCTTTGTTGTGGAGCAGGTTCAAACCTTGAGTTTCCTTGTTTCATTGCTTGAGTTTGTTTTCGGCCTGCCGGCCAGGTTTACCATTCGGGTTTGGGAATCCCCGAGCGCGTCTGGTGGCCTACGCCTTCGCCCTACCGATCGAAGGTTATCGCCTTGGCTCCAGACACGATAAAACAGTGTGCTGGCGATCTTGGGATTCTGCGGGCTAAATCTCTGGCCGCTTTTAACAAGCAGAAGTGATGTGCAAGCAGCTTCAGGATCGCCGCATCGACGTCCCGTCGACGTGCTGCTCAAGTCTCCCTCCCACCCTTTTCTGCCTTTTTTCGCCTTTCTGTTTTTCCATGAGTATTCCCTCGCTCGACAGCCTGCCTGCTGTCTGCCGAGTCCTCTTTGAATATGCATTCACGAGCCTCTGCTTCGGGAATCTCCGAGCGCGTCTGGTGGCCTACGCCTTCGCCCTACCGGTCGAAGGTTATCGCCTTGGCTCCAGACACGGTAAAACAGCGTGCTGGCGATCTTGGGATTCTGCGGGCTAAATCTCTGCAAATAGAAAACGAATCCACTACGAATGCAATACGAACGCAATACACATACAACACACATACAAAACAAACACATTACACTTATACTACACATACAACTGAAAGTCGAATACACAACAAATGGCATAGTGCTCCTTCCCGCACGCAGCTGACGTTTAGAATTGCCCCGTCCCGAAAGGAACCGCTACACTCCGTGGTGCGACACTACTACAAACCCTATTGAACCTGCCGTACGCAGGTAACGGTACAACCAAGGCCCCCCACGAAGAATCCTCAAGATTTCGGCAATCGCAGCGCTCGTTGAGGAATCCCTACGGGTCCTCAAGATCTTGCGGGTCCCGTTTCAGGATTGTTCAAGATGCGTCAGGCTTCGTCGGGATTCTTCATTCAGGTTTACCCAGATTCTCCATTGATCCCATAAGATTCCACAGACTCCTTCAGGACTCCGCAGATTGACTCGGGATTCCGCGGGATCTTCGGGGGTTGTTCACGATTCCCGTTGCTTCCTTAACAGGATTCGCCAGGATTCCCCCCCATCTTCTGACGATTCATCAGATTCCGTTCATGATCCTTTCGGCCCCTTCCGCAGTCAAGGCTCCTCGGAATCCCCCCGGGTTCCCGTTGGACACCGGCGGATTCTTGAAGGGCTCTTCAGGACGCCCCAGGGATTTCAAACATTTTCCGAGGAGCCCGCAGACGCCTGATGGGTTCCAAGAAAGTCAATCGCGTTCCTGGAGAATCCATTGTGGTTCGTCATACTTATGTTGCATTTCGCGTATCCGCGGGACTTTTCCAGGAACCCTCAAGGGATCCAAAGGAGTTTTCGGAATGTCCGAAAGTCCGGATGAATGTCAAACACATTCTGAAGAACATGTGCAATCCTGAGGAACCCGCTGGAACCTAGAGAAACCCTGAGGAACCTAGAGGAACCTGGAGAAATCCTGAGGAACCCTCGGGACTTTTAGAGCAGCCAGAGGAATCCTAGGGCATCCTGACGAATCGGGAGAAATCCCGATGAAATTTGCGCAGTCCTACAGGATCTTGAGGACCCTTCGGGAACCCTGAGAAATCCTGAGGAACCCGAGGAGATCCTGAGAAACCCTCGGGCACTCTGAAAAATCCAAAGGAACCCAGAGGAACCCTGAGGAGCCCTTTGGAAGCCGAGCGGATCCCGAGACATCATGAGGGACACCCCCTCGTACCCGCGACGCGAAGCGTCGCGGAGAATGGGAAGCCCATTGGGTCGCAGCCTGGGCCCCCCGAGGAACATTGAGGAATCCGAAGTGATCCTGCGGGAACATAAGGCTTCAGGGAGTCTTCCGGAATCTTGGGGAATCTTGATGCACCTTGTGGAATTCCTTAAGAACATGTACGGAGATCACCTTATTTTTTTCCCAGGCAAACAAGCAGGGGAGAAGGAGAAGGAGGGATCCGCTGCCCCTCAGGAGGGCTATCAAGACACCGCACCCGACCAAAGACGATCACAGAACACAGAAGGCAAAAACCTTCAATGCCCCCGGCCACGGGTAACACTTTCGAAGCCCCCGCACAAGTAGCAGGGCTGTCCTGCGAACGTGGCCGAAATTCGGCCGCAAACTCGCGCAGGAAGGGGGAAGGAGGAGGAAGAGGAGTCAGGACTGCAAAAAAAAAAACGGAGAACACCTTATTCGATGTTATTCCGAATTCTTTCGGATTTGCAAAGATGCACGAAGAATTCAAAAGGTCCTTCGGGGAGTCCGAACGAGCTCCTGCAGAGCAAGATGATGAACGCCGCGGCTGGATCAGAGAGCCAAAAACGTTCAACCCCAGCTGCGAGTGCATGATGGCGGCGGGGTAGGCTGAAACGCGGTTAGGGGTGTGGCTCGAGCGCGCCGCGCTTTCGGCGCGGCGCAATGGCAAGGGGCGCACCCCAGGTTGCACTCGCATCTGGGGTCGAACGTTTTTCCCCCCCGACTGGATCGCTGCCCCGAGCCCAACAAGAAAACTGAACCAGAGACGTGACGTTTAGAATTTTCAGTTGCCCGTATTGCAGCCTGCTCTTCCTATTGCAGCCTATTGTATACACATAGCCTGGAGGTAACGTTTTACCCCACAACCCAGGTGATTATGTTTCCTAGTAGTAATAATATTCGGAGGAGTAGGAGGACGACGACAACCAGGTGGAGCAGTAGGAGGAGGAGGCGGAGTAGCAGCAGGCAGCAGGCAGCATGCAGCAGCAGCAGCAGCAGCAGCAGCAGCAGCAGCAGCAGCAGCTGGGGCCCCGTGAGACATCCGAGCGCCGGGTCGTCGTCCCAGCAGCCGCGCCGCCGCGGAGCGCTTCCCGAGGGCCCTCAAGGTCGCCTGTGCCCGCGCATTTGCGGCCCATGAGATTCGACCGGCTTGCCCACACGAGGACGAGGAGGAGGAGGAGGCAGAGGAGGAGGAGGAGGAGGAGGAGGAGGAGGAGGAGGAGGAGGAGGAGGAGGAGGAGGAGGAGGAGGAGGAGTGGCCGTTCGAGCATCGTAGCCGACGATAGGGGCGAATAGCCTAGGGGCGGGCACTGCACGTAGTCCTCCGGGAGCCTCGCCGAAGACATGCACCATCGGCGCCCCCTGATACATGTACTGGTCCCCCCTGAGCTATTCGCTCCCACCGTCGCCTCCGAGAGCCCTCCGACGTTCGGCGCCGCCGCCGCTGGCCCCCCCCCCCCCCCTCCCGGTGTCCTGGAATTTGGCGCCAGAGGGGGAGAAGGAGGAGGAGGAGGTCAGGAAGATGGTCAGGAGGAGGGAGGAGGAGGAGGAGGAGGAGGAGGAGGAGGAGGAGGAGGAGGAGGAGGAGGAGGAGGAGGAGAGGAGGAGGAGGAGGAGGAGGAGGGGGGGGGGAAGGAGGAAGACAGGGAGGACATGGAGGAGGAGGAGGAGGACAGGGAGGAGGAGGAGGAGCAGGAGGAGGAGGAGGAGGAAGACAGGGAGGACAGGGAGGAGGAGGAGGAGCAGGAGGAGGAGGAGCCAGAGGGAGCTCAATCGCGTGCCCGTGTGTGATCGGGGCGGGCGACAGGGGGAGACCGAGGAGGGGATGGTTGTGGACAACGGCTGCGAGCAGACGTTCTCGGCCCCTGCCGCCGGGCCGCCTCCTCGATACATTGGCGCCTCTTTCGCTGGGAGGCGCTGGGGAAGCTAGCTAGGCGCGCTGATGCGTCGAACCACCATGCGTTACCCCTCCTTAGGTCCGGCCCGATCGGAGTACTCCTTTCGGGTCCTACCAACAGCCACCCTGGCGGAGGGTCACGCGACCCTTCGCCAGGGTGGCTGTTGGTACGCGGCTTTCAAGGTGCGCGCGGGGCAGGAGGGGGCCAAGGCCAGGCACGCGGGCCGCCACGGCTGCATCGCGTGCAGCGATGTGCGCAGGCCGCGTGCGTCCTGGGTCGCTCTTGCCCAGGGCCACTCCTGCCCCTTGCGTGTCGGCCGAGCTCGATCCGAGGCGGGAATTTATACATGACCACCGCCTGGAGGATCAATTTTCGGGGACCCCGGCGGGCGGTGGATCTGGACAAATTCGGGCCCCCAGGGGCCGATATCCACCGCCCGCTGGGCCACCAGGACGTCGGTTCACAGGCGCCTGGATATGGAGAACTCCCCGCCTCGCGCTCGAGGGCAAGAAGGCGGGTGGTGCAGTCCGCGTCTGCATTGGTATGCTGGGCGCCGCCAGGAGGCGCGTGCACGTGGTGGCGCGGGCCCGGGTCCAAGTGGCAGGATCGCTTACCTGCTACGGCAAACCGTGTCTGTATCCTGCCAAAGCCCTTCGCCGCACGATAGGACGTGCACAGTTGCAGCGACAGAATTGCCCTGTGCATAATGGAGACTCCATCGAACAAAACCCAACGTGAAAATCCAAAGTATAAATTCCAACGTAAGAATCCAAGGGCAGGCCCTGTTCCTCCCGGGCGACCTGCGCTGCGCGGGGGGCAGCGCTGCAGGATTCGCCGCCTCGGCTGCGCGCCGTATCGCGCAGCTGCCGAAGGTGCCCAACTCTATCGGCACCCTGCTAAGACGCCAGCGGCCGCGCCGTTCGCCAGCTGGTAGCTGGTCAACAGAGAACGCGAGGGAGTCTCCGCGGCGGAAGGCCAGCTGGAGCAGTACTTCGGCTCGCATCGAGGGTTTCGGAATCTCGCCGTTGCTTCCCGAGGTCCGCAGGTTGCAGCAGCGCCCTGGGGTGACAGGAGGAGGAGGAAGAGGAGGAGGAGGAGGAAACGGAGGAGAAAAGATGATGGAAGAAAGCGTACGGAGAAAGGTGGAAGGAGGAAGGGGTAAGGAGGAGGCGGGATGGAGGAGGGAGAGCCGATGTGAGCGTCGGTGGGGAGGGGGTTGGTGTCAGAGAGCGGCGGCGAGCGAGCAGGAGAATCTGCCGTTCTGCCCGCGCCTTCGCCTGCACATCTGGGGCAACTACAAGCTGCTCATGAAGGCGCCCCCCCCCCGCGCGCAGGGCGGTGTGGTGCACGCGGGCCCGGAAGGCGAGGCGGCGGACGAGCACAGGAGAGACTTCTGCGCTGCTCCAGGAGCCAGCGGCAGCCACGCGTGCGGACTCCTTCCGGAGTTTCGCGCGGCCGCAGCGGTGGCGGCGTCACCGTCAGCATCGAGCACTGTGACGGACCCACCCCTGTCCGCTCGATGGTTTGCTTGCTCTGGGTCCCTTCAGGCGATCGAAAACATGGATTAAGGGGGCGTGGATTAATGAAGGGTCCCGCTTCCATGGGAAATCGCGGAGTGTCGCCGCCGAGCGAGGCGGCACCGGCCACATTTTGGGAAGGGCACCTCCTCCGATCCATGGATTTGGCGACCGCGAGCCGAATCCATGGTTCGCTAGTCCATGTGTGCGCGCCCCCGATCCCTCGCCTGCTCAGGGGCCCCGGGCCAGTGGTACCTCCTGGGATACAGGCACGGCTCCTTAGCTCAGGCAGGCCTAGGGTGAGGATGTAGCTCCGGAGCGTTCCAGAACGCTCTGGGGCGGCCGCAGCATCCGAGGCCAGGAGGCTGTATACGCATGGCGTGGCGGGCCTGGGCGACAGCAGGTCCTTTCGGCGCTAGGCCTTTTTTGGGGGCCGTGCAGGCCAGGCTCCCGCATGTGTATCCATCAAGTGGTCTTCGGATTTCCACACCCAGGCATGATCGCGTCAGGACGGTAGGTGTTTGGCCAATTTCGGCCTCGGGGGGCTCTCGACGGACCTCGGGAGCGTCAAAAACGACTCAGGACGAAAAGCCAGTCCCGGGAAAGAGTCGGGACTTCCAGGGGCGCCGTCCTGAAAAAAATATGACATCTCATATCTGGGCATGTGACTCCAGCCATGTGAGCTCCCGGCTCCCTGGTACATCTTGCAGACCAGCCGGTCTAAGAGATTCCCCGTTCTCCTGATCCCGATGTGGCCTCGCCCTGCTTTCGCCTTACGGTGGGGGCGTTCGTGAAGGGTTGTGCCCAGGAGGCTTCAGACCCCGGAAGAGTGCTCATCAGATGGCGGCGGCGGTGACATCCATGGCCAATCCGCGATTGGAATTCCACCGGCTTCCAGACCCTGGATTTCCTATCCATTTGTTCCTTATCCAATGGCCTCACTGTATCCTCACCCCGATGTGTCCGGACGGCGCCCCTGGAAGTCCCGACTATTTCTCCGACGCCGGCTTTTCGTCCTGAGTCGTTTTTGACGCTCCCGAGGCCTGGCGAGGCCCCCCCGAGGCCGAAATTGGCCAAAAACCTACCGTCCTGATTTTTTTTGGACGCGATCATGCCTGGGTCCTCGCCCTGAGATTGTCTCACCAGGACTGCCGGTCCCCCACAAGGAGGATTGCCGGCTTACCTCTGCCATCGGCCTGTGCGAAGGGAGGTGCGCGGAGCAGCAGGCTCTCGGAGGCCATCGGGCGGCTTCGCCCGAGGGGGGTGAGCAGGAGGAAAGGGCAGGTGGGAGGGAGGCAGAGGAGGAGCGAAGGTCGCGGTCGTGCCCTCCACATATTCCTTCTTCTGTCTTCTTCTGGCCGTATTGAGCGACTTGTGTTTGATTTGATTGGGTAAGCGTTGGCGGTCCAGGCTGTTACGTGTTACGGCGCGTGGCTAGCCAAGCTCTGCTTTGGAGCATACACGGGTTGGTCTTCAATTCTCTGACCTTTTTCTTGGTGCCTTGAAAACGCACCACAGGACGGCGTTGGCATGGTGATCGGCGGAGCGATGGATAGATGAAAAGAGCAGCGAACGCCGAACTGGCAAAGTTTGCATAGACATAGATGTTCAGGGGTCCGCGCGGATTTCTTGGATCCGCGCTGTTCCCTCCTGTATGGCGCGCGCAGCGCGTCAAGGGCGGCGTTTTTTTCCAAATGCCGTTCTTTATTGTGAAGGCTGCCGCCTCTGCTGCCGACCCCAGAAGAGCTGGCAGTGTTGCGGACAAAGGGCGCCCGTATCCGCATTTGAAAATGAAACGGCGACAGTTCCCCTTGGCGCCAGCCTTTGGGGCGACGGCCCACTCAGCACAAGGCCAGACATTTAAGCAAGGAGTAATCGTCGACCTGAGAATTGGGGGGGGCACGTCGCCGTTGCCCAGTTACGTGGCACTGACGCACGCTCGACGGCGGGAGGATAGTTATGCTGATCTTTCGGCCCTTTGACCGAGCGCCCGAACCTCAGGGGGGACGGAAGGGCCCCGCGCTACTGCTGCAATTCTTGCGAGGAGAGCAGTTGGATTGGGATGCAATCGAGGTGGAGTTCATGACTTCGGGGAGGTGTTCGCTGTGCTCATCAGTGAAGTACAAGAACCAGTATGCTCTTGGGCAGTGGAGTCGCGACGACGGTCTCCGCGTGTGTAGCTTGTGCCTGGAAGGCAAGAACAGCGCAGGCACTCCGTGGCAGAGCATGGAGCGCGGTCTGCGGAAGGGCCAGGATGCCTTCCACGCGTCCCAGCACCACGCGTCGAAGATGACTTCGCGGCGCTGCGTGGACTGCCCCAATGAACGGACATGCCGCGCGTGCGATGTTCGAAGGTGCGAGGGCGCGTTCGCGGCGCATCAGTGGGAAGTGGCAGGGAACAGCCGGCGCAGAGGAGGGATGTGCGCGGAGTGCGAGGAGCTGAAGAAGCACTTGCAGTGTTCCCGCTGCGGCCAGGAGAAGTTGGCGGACGAGTTTGCCAAGGCGGAGAGGAACAGTGACGTGCGCAAGTGCAAGAGGCGTTAGAAATCGGGGAGAGAGGGGGAGAGGCATCGCGCCGAGGAAGACAAATGGGCGGCATGCTCAAAGTGTGGCGAGTCCAACAGGCAGGCAGAGCTTTCCGCTTACATGTTGAGCGACGCCTCCAAAGCGTCGATCACGTGTGCCCAGTGCGTCGACGCGGCAGCTGCAGAGCGGGATGCGGCGGCGATGAAGAATTTGAAAGACTGCGCTGTGCGTGAGGCGCCCCAGCGGCGCGAGTTTTTTTCGGGCCGCATGTGGGGCGACGTGGGCAACCGCGACCGCGAGTGCAAGCGTTGCGTCGACGCTGCAGCTGGACGCCCGAAGGCGCGCGTGGCGTGCGAGGCTGAGCGCGGGTGAGGATGCCGGGAGGCGGCGGGGGCGCGGTGGGGAATATCGGCGGGGTTCGGGCTTGAGATTGTTGGGTGAGAAGGCCCAGAAATTGATTTTTCAATGGGTGAGGGCTCTGGGGCGCGGCGGGGGGCGCCGGTGGGATTCGGGCCAGAATTGTCGGGTAGGGGGGGGGGCAAATATTGATGTCTAAATTCTTGAGGATGCCGGTGCGCGGCGAACGCGGCAGCGGTCTGGGAGGGGCCTCGGGCCAGAAATTGTCGCGCTGGGGGGTCCAAAAATTGAGCTTTCAATGGGCGGGGAGGCCGGGGCGCGGTGGGCGCGCGGCGGGGGGCGTCGGCGGGATTCGCGCCAGAGGTTGTCGCGCGGGGTGGGGGGGGCAAAAATTGCGTTTTCGACGGGTGGAGGCGCCGGGGCCCGGCGGGCGCGCGGCGGGGGGCATCGGTGGGGAGGGCCCAAAAACAAAGCTTACAATATGGGCGAGGGCGCCAGGGCGCGGCGGGGGCGCGGCGCGAGGGGGCATCGCTGTGATTCGGACCAGAAATTACAGCGTGGGGGGGCCCAAGAATTGAGTTTTCAATGGGCGAGGGTGCCGGGGCGCAGCGGGGGCTCTGCGGGTAGGCGGGATTCGGGTTGGGAGCTGTCGCGCGGGGGGGTGCCGCGAATGGAGCTTTCCACGGGCGCGGATGCTGGGGCGCGGTGGGGGCGCGGCGGTGCGTATATCAGTAGGATTCGGGCCAGAAAGCTTCGCGTGGGGGGGGGGGGGGGGGGGGGGGAAAAACAGAGCTTTCAATGGGTGGGGGCGCCGGGGCGCGGCGGGGGCGCGGCGGGCGGCATCGGCGGGGTTCGGGCCAGAAGTTGTCGCGCGGGGGGGCCGAGAGATTGAGCTTTCAATTGGCGAAGATGCCGGGGCGTGGCGGGGGCGCGGCGGGAAGTATCAATGGGATTCGGGCCAGGAAGTGTCGCGTGGAGAGGCCCAGAAACTGAGCTTTCCACGGGCGAGGGTGCCAGGGCGCGGCGGGGGCGCAGCGGGGCGCAGCGGTGTGATTCGGGCCAGAAATTGTCGCGTGGGGGGGGGGGGCGAAAAACCAGGTTCTCGGGGGGCGAGGATGCCGGGGCGCGGCGGGGGGGCGGCGGGGGGACTGAGTTCTCGGTGGGCGAGGGTGCCGGGGCGCAGGGGCGCGGCGGGGGGTGACATAGGGGCGCGGGCCGAACATTTTTGCGCGGGGGGGTTGAAAATTGAGCTTTCGGGGAGTGGGAGTGCCAGGGCGCGGCGGGGGCGCCACGGGAAGTGTCGTCGGGCCAAGAATTGTTGCGTCAGGACCGCAAAATTGAGCTCTCGGAGGGTGGGGATGCCGGGGCGTGGCGGGGGCGCTGCGGGGGGCATCGGCGGGGTTCGGGTTCGAAATTTTCCGGCGGGGGGGCTCCAAAACAGAGCTTTCGGCGGGTGAGGATGCTGGGGCGCGGTTGGGGCACGGCGAAGGGTATCGGTGGGATGCGGGCCAGAAATTGGCGCGTGGGGGGGCCCGAAGACCGAGCTTTCGGCGGGTGGGGATGCCGGGGCGCGGCGGGGGCGCGTCGGGTGATATCGGTGGGATTCGGGCTGGAAATTTTCGCGTGGGGGGGCGAAGCAATGAACTTCCGGCGCGCGAGGACGCTGAGGCGCGGTGGGGGCGCGGCGGAGAGCATCAGTGGGAGTCGGGCCAGGAATTGTCGCGTGGGGGGATTCAAAAACTCAGCTTTCAATGGGTGCGGATGCCAGGGCGTGGTGGGGGCGCGGCGGGGGGTATCAGTGGGAGTCGGGCCGGAAATTGTCGCGTGGTGGGACGAAAACAGGAACTTCCGGCGTGTCCTGGGGCGGATTGCGCAGGGTGGGGGACCCTTGAGAATCGAAGCACAAGGGCTCCAGGAGACTGAGGATGTCAGGCGTGGTGGAGGGGCTCCCGGGGCGGATTTTGCAGGGTGGGGGCCCCCCAAGAATCGAAGGGTGGGGGGTCCGTAGGAATCGAAACACAAGGGCTCCAGGAGACTGAGGATGTCAGGCGTGGTGGAGGCGTGGTGGAGGGGTTCCCGGGGCGGATTTTGCAGGGTGGGGGCCCCCTAAGAATCGAAGGGTGGGGGGGTCCGTAAGAATCGAAGCACAAGGGCTCCAGGAGACTGAGGATGTCAGGCGTGGTGGAGGCGTGGTGGAGGGGTTCCCGGGGCGGATTTTGCAGGGTGGGGGGCCCGTAAGAATCGAATGGTGGGGGGGTCCGTAAGAATCGAAACACAAGGGCTCCAAGAGACTGAGGATGTCAGGCGTGGTGGAGGCATTGTGGAGGGGAATCCCGGGACGGATTTTGCAGGGTGGGGGGCCCCTAAGAATCGAAGGGTGGAGGGGTCCGTAAGAATCGAAGCACAAGGGCCCCAGGAGACTGAGGATGTCAGGCGTGGTGGAGGCGTGGTGGAAGGGAATCCCGGGGCGGATTTTGCAGGGTGGGGGGCCCCTAAGAATCGAAGCACAAAAACGCTTGGAGGTTGGGGATGGCAAGCGTGTTGGAGGAGAGACTCAGGCGGATCCGCTCGAACACGGGCTTTCCCTCACACGCCTCTGGGGTCGGCGGATTTATAGAATCGACGAGGCACCAAGCCAGCTCCCAAACCGCCCAAATGTGCCCACAACTTACAATCGCAGCAGCACGTGTCAAGTTCCGCACACATGTCGGTCCAGGACGGTTACAAAGAGGGCACGAAGCAATCTCCCAGACGACCCAAACTCGCCCACAAGTTACAATCTCAGCCACATGCGTCAAGTTCCATGCAGTTCGGCCCTGGGTGGATTCAGCAGTGGCACCAAGCGGTACGAATTTCGCCAGGTTTCCAGCTATCCAGCCAGCCACAGGTTACGATATCAGTTATGTGGTTCAAGTTCGACGCATGTCGATCCAGGATGGATCCAGAGTTGCTTCGGAGAGCCCCTGGGCAAGTATTCCAGAAGGATGCCAAGACGGCCCGACACGGCCCCCCCAGAGTGCCCCACGACGGCTTGAGAGGGCCCTCCCGGAAGGCCCCAGGACTGCCCAGGTAATCTTCGAAGCGGGCCCCCCAGAGGACGGAACGACCGCTGGAGAGCGCAGAATGACCCGAAGGCCAGGGTCAGGAGCAACGCGAGGTTGGGGGTAGGCTCGTGTGGACAATCTGTCGACCCCCAATCGCCCAGCCATGGCCGAGACAGGGGCCTGATGGCATGCCCCGCCCCGCAGTCGTGCGCACTCGCCATCGGGGGCCTGTGGCCGATCTATCGGCGGTGTATCCCCGCTTCCAGCTCGACGCGCCCCCCCCCCCCTCGAGCGCTGCCCCCCCCCCCCCCCCCAGCGTTCCCCTTCAGAGAGGGAAGGCAGAGGAGGACGGGGGGGGAGGACGAGCAGGAACCAGAGGAGGGAGGACGAGCAGGAGCCCAGAAGAGGGAGGCCCGCGGCAAGCCCCCGCAGTCTTCCCTGTGCGGTTTTCCCCCGCCCGCAACGACGGGGGCAGGGTGCTTTTTGCAGCTGTGGCGTCGCCCCTAGGGGCGGACGTGGAAGCCTCAGCATACCTCCTCGGCCTTTTGGTTGTGATCAGGTGCAGTATATGTTCTCATCAGTGTGACAATTGATACGTCTCCAACTGGAGACTTGCTTGTCGCGCGGCCGCACCCCAGGCCGAGTACCTCTTCTTCTACATACCGACCATCATCATCCTGGGCCTGGTGATCCCGGCGCGCCCCGCGCGTCCTGGCGAGCGGCCCTCGGGCGTTGCGCACACGCCGGACGCTGGAAGCACGTATTTGTTGTGGGTTCCCAGATCCCAGTCTGCTTCGAGCGCCTTCCCATTTCAAGAGTCGATCTGCCTCTACAGTGGTCTATTAACTATTCTCCGGGAGGGCCTAGAACCACCCTTTTTTGTCGTCCGCCTCTTTATTCCATGTTTTATGTATTTCTTCCGACCGACGTGTAGTGGGCGGGAGAGGACTGGGAGGGGCGAAGGAAGGTGCACCTTTTGCGCGCACCCTCGCGCCCCTCACGGGGCCCTCTGGGGGTCCCAGAAGGGGCACGAAAGGTCACCCCCTCTCAGCCCTCCCTCCCTCCCTTTTCTCCTCCTTTCTCCCCCTTCTCCTCCCCTCAGCCCTCCCCCTTCTCATCCCCTCAGCCCTCAGCTTTCCAGCGTGAGCTGTCGAACCATTGATGGCTTGAGCCAAACCGTATACGGATAGTCGAATAAACATTCAAACGTATCTCGAACATCTCTGATGGTTCTGAAGCCTCTTACCCCGAACTCATACACAATCTAACTAATTCCGATGCCTGTCCTTTACAGAACCGTAGGAAAACAAACATATAAGCGGAGCGTGGAGCGATCCACTACTGCTTTAAATCATACAGTTTGGCTCTAACTACATAGCTTCTGAAAGACATGCAACTATGCTTTTCTAACATGTATCGAGGAAGCTGGAGGTAGGACGAGTGAGGAGCAGCAAAACGCACAAGCAAACGCTCATTTCTCCTCATCACATGATATAATACATGTCTCTCGCGGGTAATCTCCCACGACTGCAACGCATGTCGTAGTAGACGTCGTAGTACAGCTACTCCTGCAGATTCTCGATCTCCTTCTCGGTAGCTTCCGGGTGTTGAACTGCTCTCTTGTGTCGCACTGCCTGGCCTTCGATGAGGGTGATCTTCCACTTGCCTGTAGTGCAGTATATCAGGAGCTGATCGAACCAACGCTCTTTCGTGAGACCGTCCGCGAGCATGATTCTGGTCGGAACGTGTAACAGTGAACGGATACGATGATGAACACGATCTTCACGAAGTGCCATGATGGCCACTCTCTGTGACTTGTCAAACGGTATACCGCGGCCGCCTGTGATCAGCTCGAAGAGGTCCATGCAATCTGTCACTGCATCATGCGGTATGATGGTGAGATCATTCTGACTCAGCTCCAGCATGCCGTGCGCGGTGATCGTCGTCCTCGGAGGTAGCACCATCTGGCAGAACAACTCCGTGAGCCTTGCCGCAATCAACTGGCCCATCTGAGTACAACCGATGGCCGATAGCGTCTCTGCATGCGAGGTCGAGTGCGAAACTCGTGAAGCCTTGCGTGCAGTGAAGAACAGCGTGTGCGCGTAGCCTCCGACCTTGGACAAGTGGGCGTGTCTATCTTGA
The DNA here is from genome assembly GCA_963575745.1 of Prorocentrum cordatum. NCBI lineage: Eukaryota > Dinophyceae > Prorocentrales > Prorocentraceae > Prorocentrum > Prorocentrum cordatum. The sequence goes on from CAUYUJ010002158.1 coordinate 468,034, forward strand.
GGTCGTCGTGCATCATCATGACAAACTTGCCCTCGTACGGGTAGCAACTCTTCTTGTCCGCATGCCCGCAGTCGTGAATACTGCAGAGCCTCAGTGGAAACGGTACTTGATGGTAGTGCAGGCCGTTCATGTCCTTCATCTTGCGAGCCCTCGCCAGTACACGATTGGCCATCTTCATGTGTTGAACCTGAGGGCACACCATCTCCGACTGCAGAGGAACCACATCATGAGCCACAGTAAACTGCCACAGTAAACTGCAAACCAACACTCTGAACTGGTAATGCTCGTACTCGTCCAGCTCCTGGAGGTCCTTCTTGGTGTTGCACGCGTTCGTGAACTTGGCCTCCGGTAGCTTTTCGAGGTAGTGCCGCTGGTGAACCAGCAGATGTCCCGGGGTGAGCATCTCGTGCCTCATGCCCAGGTAGGTGAACGGAAGGCCTGTCTCCTTCGGGTTCCCGAACTTTTGTCAGAGTTTCTTGGCGATATGGTCGAGGAAATCCTTCGTCGCTGCTAGAAGAAGATCGTCCACGTGAATGATATATAGCGATACAACTTGCCAGCCATTGGTGATCATCAGGAAGCACTCGTCGTGGGAGCTCATCCTGTAGCCAACGTCCACCTTTAAATAATGCAACATCGCCAGCTGCCACAACAGAGGAGCGTCCACCAGGCCATACAGCGCCTTGAGGCACTTCAGGATGAAGTGTGGAATATCTCCATCCAGCACGGTAATCTTTTTCTTCGGGATCTTCCTCCAGTGCCTCCAGATGTTCGCGGGCGGGCGAAACCAAACTTGTCGTGCCTCCTTGACCTCATGGCCTAGCTCCTTCGCTTTGGCCACGACCTCTGAGAACTTCAAGCCTTGAAGAAAAGTTGTTGAGATGTCGAAGCTCTCTAGGGTCAACTCGAACTGCGTGGCCAGTGAGCAAAGTAGCCCGTGGCTTAACCTTGAGGCTGTCGACGAATGGCGGCTGACTGTCGTCTTCTGGTGACCTAAGAATCCGCGACCGCAGCACCTCGACTTCGCACTTCGCTTCTGCCGATTCTTCCACTTGCGGACCCAGATGCCGTCCACGACGTTCGTAGCATTCGAGGACAGGTCGATCTTGAAGACATCGCGGCTGTAGAGTGATACTGCCTCCTCATAGTCGCCGAGTTCTACAACGCCCCAGTTGTCGATCACCTCTTGAGGCGCGAGGAGGTCGTCAGCAGAAACCGAGAACCACTGGTCCTCGCAAAGGTCGCAATAGAAACATGGGCCTCGCCATCGGCCCCTCAAGTACTGCAAGCGCCTCTGATGCTGTCCAGGGTAACTCGCCTCGCTTGGCCTGCTGACTGAAATGCAGGATCTGCTCGGCGTCGGCAATAGCATGTGTAAAATACTCCTCGTCGAAGCGAGGCGCGAAGCCAACTGGAGCCACATTGCGCAGAGGCTGTCCCAGTCGATGTTCCGCATGCTGCACATCAAACACCCCTGATAGCTGTGTAGCTCGAGCTTCTCCTGCTTGTCTTCGTCAGCCTTCTCGCTCGTTGCCGGGCCGTAGTCGATGGTCTCGTCGACGTCAGGGGAATCAGCGATGGGCAGGACTGGCTCTAGTGGAGCTGGTGCACCCGACGCTGCCGATGCCGCTGAGGCGCGAACTCCAGGCGCCACTCGATCATCAGGCGGAGCTTCTGGTGCATCTCGCTTCTGAGGCTGCGTTCTGGCTGCAATCCGCGATGCTGTAGGCCGATGCTTTAAAGGTTCTTGTCGGATTTGTCGGTCGTGCTCATCGTGCTGGGCTCGTGGATCTGGAGCAGGCCCATAGTCTCTCGTGCGAGACCTATCCAACGCTGATGTAGTTGGCGATGGCCCTTCGCGACTTATTCCCGGTAGAGGTATCTCCGGCAGGGGTCCTCAGATAGGCTCTTCTGGCTGGCCGTAGTCGAGTGTAGTCTGACTGGCTGGCGAGGGCGGCGTTGATGCCTCAGCCGCTGGAGGCGGCGCGGCAGCTCGCAGAGGCGTCGCTGAGACAGCCACCTCTGATCCGTTGGCCATTGGCTGTGGCGTCTTCGGAACGGCCACATCCTCACCCGGTACTGGTGCACGTCCTGAGGCTGCCTTCGGTGGAGGAGCCCGCTCGAATACTCTCGATCTTGACCGATCTGCCGTAGCTGATGAACTGCCTGACGATTCCGACAGCTTGACGATGTCAGCGTCTGCCTGGTCGTCGGGGTCGATCGCGCCTGGACTCGCAGGTGGTGCAGGCGGCGCAGGAGGTGCAGGCATGAACCCTGCGGCTGCTGCAGGTGGTGCTGCTGGAACAAACCCTTGCGGAACGGCGCCTGCTGCCCCTCCTCCTGGCGGCGGCGGCGGAGGCCGCATGGCGCCTGCCTCGACCTCGGGCGCGACGTCGAACGACGCGTCTGGAGATAGTGGCCTGCGCCTCGCTGGAGGAGGTGTCTTCGGCACATATGGCTGTGCTGCAGGCCTTGGCATCTGCTTCGCGACTGGAGCTGGCGGCGCTGGTTCACTTGGCGCCGGCCGCGCAGCAGGTGGAGCCTTCACTGATGGCTGAGGCTGCTGTTGCGGCTGAGGTGGCTGACCACCTGGCCTTGGAGGATCTCCGAGACCTCCTTGTTGACGATGGTCGTCTTCATCGTCGCCTGCCTCGAGCCAAGAACCTCCAAACGACGTCCACGGTGATGCTATCCGTGGAATGGGAGATGGACCGCCAACTCCACTGAGGTCAACTTCGGGCGCGTCCTCGATCTCGTCGTTCGGCTTGCTGCAGCTGAAATACAGCACGAAACTCTCGTCTTTCCAGGGGCCTGAAAACGAGAGCGGCAGCGCCTTGTCCGGCACCACCTCGCGGATCATGTAGCTCTCGCGTCGACTGTTGTTCCAGGTAATGAGCTGTCCGCGCCGCGCTGCTGAAATGGCATCAGTCCTCTTGCACTTGTTGCCGAACTGGACGCCGTCGAACTTCGCGCCGTTGAGCACTCCAGCGAAAACCTTCTGAGCCACTGTCCGCATCGGCGGAGCATTCTGCTCAAGACCAGGCGGCGCGACGATGTAGCTTCGATCCGCACTCGAATAGACCAGACCGTAGGTATATGACGAGAAGGCCGCTCCTGTCTCTACGATCTCCATCATCTGCTTGACCGCGTCGTTGAACTCGCGCTGTACGGCGTGGACACGGCCGCCGTGAGACTTCTGGTGCAAGAGCCACACGAAGCCCACGTGTGGGCGGAGGTGCCTGATGGGTACCAACGTGACATGGCCTCTCCAGTCGACCACTGCCTTTGAGCCGTCCTGGTAGACCTTGATGACCTCACAGGGTCCACGCCAGCCTGGATCGTCCTTGGAGTCTGGCTCGCGCCAGAGATCGGCCTTCTTACCGTCTATGATCTTCGCGCGGTCCTCGGGCTTGAACTTCTGCATCTTGGCGTTCTGGGCCACTGCCAGACGATCCTCGGCGATGCTCTTCAAGATCGCCTCCTTGGCCATCATGCGCAGGCGAATAGCCACCTCGATGGCGTCTGGAGCGGTCACGAGCGCCCCGGCAGCGGCAGAGGGCGTCTTGACCTCGGGATCGTACAGCTCTCTGGGCTGGTAGCCCAGCAAGCCCTGGTTGGGCGTGTGACCGTTGTAGCTCAGCATGCCGTTGGTGGACGTCGCGGTCTCACAGACCACCTGACTCTGCGTTGTGTTGGGGCCTGTCTTCTGGACTGCTGCCCACAGCTTCTGAGCTCCTGCACAAATGATCTCGATCCTTCTCTCTGCGATGGGCGCGGCCCTGTGTCCTTGCGATCCGCCGAAGTCGCGGGCGATGTCGAACTTCTCGCAGCACTTACCGACGAGGTCGCTCGTGATGGCGCCCTCCTGGTCGGTGACCAAGTAGGTCATAGGGCCGAAGTGCCTGATCCAGCTCCTGAAGACCACGGCCATCCACTCGTCGGCCGTCTTGCGTGGAATCCCTTCCACCAAGCGCCAGCGAATGCACTCGTCGACCAGAACGATGAAGGACTTGTCGGATATGAAGGAGAGTCCCGTCTGGACCCTGCAGTTGCAATGCTCGGCCAGCATTGCCTTCACCTGCGGTCGAGTGAGCTTCCTCTTCCACGTAGCACACTCCTTGCAGCATTCGATCACGTTGTCGACCAGGTCGGGCACGTCCTTGCCATAGCCAGCCCGGTAGAGCATCTCCTTGAGCTCCATGGCGGCAGCATGCCAGAACTTGACATGGATGCCCATGATGATGGCCTTCTTCTCCTTGACCGAAGCATTCGGATCGCGGAGCACCTTCTTGGCTGCCTTGAGATCGAAACTTGGCTCGATGTACGTCGGTGGACCCACGACCTCAGGAGGGGGCTCGACTGCTCCTTCTGCGGGAGCCGCTGCTGCTGCTGCCGCGGGGGCCGCTGCTGCTGCTGCGGCAGCCCCTGCGGCAGGAGGAGCTGAATGTGCAGCTGGCGCGACTGCTGGCGCGGCTGCTGGCGCCGCCGCTGGGGCCACACCCGGTAGAGGCGGGCGAAGCCCAGGTGGAGGTGCAGGTGCGCCTTCTTGCTGCAACAGGAACACCTCCAGGTGGTACACCTGCGCGCCCCGGCGAGAACCTGCATCCTGCCGCGCGTGTGCGTGGCGCCGTAGGCGCGTTGGTGCCGTCGGCCAGCTTCTTGTGGAGTCCGTGTCGGCACCTCTCGCAATTCCAGAGGTGCGTGTAGAACAGCGAGGACTCGTCGCCATCCTTGATGACTCCAGTCTTCAGGTAATCGTGTACATCATGAATGATGGCCGTCACCATCGGCCACGGGGGGTAGACAGCCGCCGCAGCTGTCTTGTTGATGCTGGTGCCTGGAAATGAGCCCTGCAGTACGGAGTGCTCGCTGCGCTTCGAGTCGCCCTGGCACTTGTGCAGGACGCGCTGCAGGGTAACGTTGACCATGTGCAGGAAGGTCGGCTTCTTTACTGCAACCCCTGTAGATGGATCTGCTGCTCCAAGCTGACATTGATCAAGATGTCCAGACGTGCCCAGTGAAGCGATAGACTTGAGCGGCGACTGCTTGAGGATGACCGAGCTCCTGGGGTTCTCAAGAACACTTGCTCGCCCATCTCGATGTACCTTTCGAAGCCGCTGTGCAACCCAATGCAAGTTGGGACATTCTGTTTGGCGAGATGCTTGGAGCTTCGAGGCCGCCTTCATGACTGTTGATGCCGACCATGGTGAACATCTTGGTGACCAGAACTCTGCCAGGCTGGGCAGCCCCTTGTCGATCTTGTCGAGTAGGTCTCGGTGAGCCTCACGACGTAGGCCCCAGCCCCACCTGAAATCTCGCGGGAAGCTGATCGCCAAGCCTGACATGTACGCACACAAAGAGAGCCTGCCAGAGCCACTCATGCTCTCGAGAAAATCCAGATCGTGAAACTGCTTGGATACCTGTTGACACCACTCTTCCGCATTGTTTGAAGTGATGACGATCAGGCCATTGAAATAGTAGAACTCTTCGGGCATGCATACGTGGTACTTATCCAGCTGCTGTCTCTCATTCTCGTCCATGCTCTCTGGCCAGAGATCCTGAGAGTAGGTCTGACTAACACTCATCCAGCTGGAGGTAATATTCTGGCTCTGATGCTGTTTCAGACGTTGAAAACCTTGACGATCTGGTGCGCACAGGGCAGCTGCTGCCGGCGAAACTGCTGCTTGATGAGTTTTGTGGTTCACTTGACTGTTGGATGCTGGAACTTCTGTCGGAGGATCTTGAACGAGTCCGATACCTGTCTTTTTAGCCTCTTGGGGTGGCGGACCTTCGATCTCCGACTTGTTGAGGTTGAATGCCCACTCGATATTTGCCGATACTCCTTGTTGATATTTGTCAAACCAGTGGGCCTTCAGAACTTTCCAAAGATCTCGTTGTTCTTCAGCAATCTCCAGTGCAGTCTGTTCGGATATATCTGTTGGTAGGAGGTAGCGATTCGAGCCGGTGTCGGGAATTCGAACCAGTGCCACTTGAGGAGGATCATGCTTGTGTTTGGCGGGAGCTGAAATGATCATGATGCCGTCTCGGTTGTCATAGACACCGCAAGCTACTAACGCACTGCAATCCACCATACTCGGTAACGGCATCAGCCCAGGACATGACGAACCTTTGTTGCCAATCAGGTCAGTCGAGAATGTAGCTCCTGGCAGTCCTGGAACTCCGAGGGGCATGGTACATACTCGTAGTCCAGGTTCAGGTTTGCCTCCAACTCCTATGAACATGGACGTATAGGACCCGCAGTGCACCTCGTTCATGATACCCATTGGCTCAACGATCTTTTCCAAGTAGACGCGCAGCGTGTCGGTGCCCATGAGGGCTGAGGATGCTCCTGTGTCAACTAGGAGTCCGAGCCTTTCAACACCTTGGCCCACGTGCATGGTGCCGAACGTCTCGCTGCTCGCCGGGTAGTTGCACGCCATGTTGATCGTCGCCATCGTCATGAAGATTGATTTCTTGAGCAGCGGGCCTGCCGGAGGTCGGGCTGCTCCTGATGCGGACGACGTCCCAGACGTAGATGCTGACTGATCTGTAGGAAAATTACAGACCGTCGTCTGCTCGGTGGGCGTCACAACTGCTGCATCTGCATCGAACTTCGTGCCCAGCTGGACGGTCTGCTTGACTGGAAAGGGTGATATTCGGTCCAGCCACTATCGATGCTGATGGCGAGCCCAGGGTGAAGAGTTCTGGCCTTAGAGATGTCGCTTCTCCATCATATGGGCCAAACTCACCGTGAGTGAGCCAACTGCTTTCTCCATCATAGTCTTCGTACTGCCATGAGTCGTCCTCGTAGTAGCTACTGCTCTTGACGTTCCCCTTGCCCTTGCTGTTGCTGTTGCTTCGCCAGGGTTTGCCGAAACCTTTGCCATTCGAGCGTCCGTCCTTGCCGTTCTTGTTTGTATTGGACTTGCTGCTTCGATACTTTCCTTCGTTGTTGCTGCGGTACTTGCCCTTCTTGCCGCAGTAGCCGCCCGTCTTGGACGGCGAACCCGAAGAAGACTTGACAATAGGGCAGTCCGAGCTCGAGTGCAGTGGAGAGCCACATGTAGTGCATCCTTTCGAAGATGATGCCTTGTCTCCGCTCTTGTGGCCTCCTCGTCCTTTTCTGCCACCGCGGCCTCGTCCTTTGCCACGTCCTTGACCACCTCCTCCATAGTAGTCTTCCTCTGTGTAGTCCTCGTGCTCGTCCTCGTGGTAGGTGCCATTCTCTTCGTCGTAGTTGCCTTCCCAGTCGGTGCCGTCCTCGTAGTAGGAACCTTCTTGCCATTCATCATCATAGCCAACCCACATCCAGGATCCGTCTGATGCCCAGGTCTCTGGACTGTGGTAGTCTGACTCCCAGTATGTGCCTTCATCTGTCCAGCACTGTGAGACCATTGCGAATATTGAAGATGTCGTTCCTGGGTATTCATGATTGGCCATTCTCTGCATCAAGGCTATGAGTTCAGGGAAGCGATTTAGATTCATGGGCTTACGCCGCACCGCCGACTCCTTGGGACTCCTGGGAAGCCCTGGGGGGTTCCTTGCAGCACCAACATTCAGTCTCTCGCTATCTCTTGCGTGGTCTTACTCGTGCACTGTGTCGCAGCCGTCACCGTCGACATAGTCAGGACTTCCATCGCCACCAGAATGCTGGCACAAGGAGCACGCCCAGAGGGATCGCGATCCTCCTCCTCCAGCCACGCGACAAGAAACCCAACGTTTTGCAGTTCTGAGGAACGCTGTTGCTGTGAGTATCGTGTTCGGTGGAGCCCCCCATGTCGCCGCGACAAACCGCCGCCGGTCGCTGCTGCGTCGCGCCAGGCCCACCCTCAGCAGCCGCCGAACCAGGCCGTCGCGCGAATCTTCGCATGCGACGTGTACATGTTCAATAACCGTCTATATACATATACATATGTATATATATACATACATATACACATCCAATCTTATATTACACACACACGCGTACATAACATGGGCAGGCATGCGTGCACAGAGGTGGCACTGCGCGGTGCCACTCGAGAGCGTGTTTTTTGTTCCAGAATGGGCTCGCGGTGTGTTCGTTCGGCGCCAGGTAGGCCCATTCCCTCCCAAGGGGGGAAGTGGTGAGGAAGGAGGAAGCATCCTCGGTGCGTAGTGAGGCCGCCCATCCTCTTCGCCTCAGCTTCCGTAACCTTTTTCGGCCCTTGCTGCGCGCGCGCAGGGCCCCCGTCCACGCGGGGCGCGCGGCAGCCGCAGCGATGGCTGCAGGGCGTCTGCAGGTCGCTGCTTTTTTTCCCCCAACCATCCTGTGGTGTTGGGTCCTCGTTTTGAAGTGACGGTAGCCCGCGTCTCCTCTCCTCCTCTCCTCCCCCCCCCTTGCGTTTCACACACCCAGCGCAGCGTTTCGTAGCCCCATAGGGAGCTCCGCCGAAGGCCCCAGTGGCAGGGTTCGCATGGCGGCCTCGGGCCATTTCGGCACACCCCTCACGAGGATCGTGGCCCCATAGGGAGCTCCACCGAAGGCTCCAGTGGCAGGGTTCGCATGGCGGCCTCGGGCCATTTCGGCACACCCCTCACGAGGATCGTGGCCCCATAGGGAGCTCCACCGAAGGCCCCCAGTGGCAGGGTTCGCATGGCGGCCTCGGGCCATTTCGGCACACCCCTCACGACGATCGTAGACCCATAAGGGAGCTCCACCGAAGGCGCCAGTGGCAGGGGTCGCATGGCGGCCTCGGGCCATTCCGGCACACCCCTCACGAGGATCGTGGCCCCATAGGGAGCTCCACCGAAGGCGCCAGTGGCAGGGTTCGCATGGCGGCCTCTGGCCATGTCGGCACACCCTTCACGACGACCGTGGACCCATAAAGGGAGCTCCACCGAAGGCGCCAGTGGCAGGGTTCGCATGGCGGCCTCGGGCCATTTCGGCACACCCCTCACAAGGATCCTGGCCCCTAGGTAGCTCCACCGAAGGCCCTAGTGGCAGGGTTCGCATGGCGGCCTCGGGCCATGTCGGCACACCCCTCACGACGATCGCGGCCCCATAGGGAGCTCCACCGACTGCCCCCAGTGGCAGGGTTCGCATGGCGGTCTCGGGCCATTTCGGCACACCCCTCACGAGGATCGTGGCCCCATAGGGAGCTCCACTGAAGGCGCCAGTGGCAGGGGTCGCATGGCGGCCTCGGGCCATTTCGGCACACCCCTCACGAGGATCGCGGCCCCATAGGGAGCTCCACCGAAGGCCCTAGTGGCAGGGTTCGCATGGCGGCCTCGGGCCATTTCTGCACACCCCTCACGAGGACCGTGGCCCCATAGGGAGCTCCACCGAAGGCCCCAGTGGCAGGGTTCGCATGGCGGCCCCGGGCCATTTCGGCACACCCCTCACGAGGACCGCGGCCCCACTGGAGCTCCACCGAAGGCGCCAGTGGCAGGGTTCGCATGGCGGCCCCGGGCCATGTCGGCACACCCCTCACGAGGATCGTGGCCCCATAGTTGCGCTGCTTCAACAACCGCGCGTGGGCGTCGTGCTCCGCCTTGTCGACGTGCAACGCCACCTCCGCCCTCATGGCTCTCAAGGCCCTTTCCTGCTTCTGCTCCTCGGTGAGAGGGGCGCCGTCCTTGTCGTCGTCGGCGCCCGCGAAGACGGCCGCGAACGCGCCCCCGAGCATGTCGGGCTCCGGCGGGAAGCCGTGGCCACATAGGGAGCGCGGGCGAATATGGCATTCGCAATTGCGGTCGTCACAATTGCATATGGTTGGGTCCTTCGCCAGGATTTTTTGACCGCGTCGGTTTGCTTGGCTTGCCGTTGCGGAGCGTGTCGGAGAATTGCCGCGGTGTGGGGGTGTCCGTTTTGCGGTCGATCGGTCGGTCGTCCGTCGTTGTCGTCGTCGTCGCGGACCGTCGTTCAGCGCCAACAGGGCCCGCTGAAACCAGGGAGCGTAGGCGAGATGCACATCAATGTAAGCAGACAGATACACGATGTAAGAAGCGGGGCGCCCCCCTGAGAAGACACCTAGGTGAACCATGGGCGCCCCCCCTGCTTGTCATGACAGAGCGTGCCCGTTCTACGCGTAGGTGCTGTTTAAACATTGGGTTTCAGCTTGATGGTAGCGATGCGATTATCGATGGTGCGAACGTTTGTCGGGCGTGAGCAGCACTGCATGTCGCGCGCCGCATGGCTCGGAATGTGCCCGGCCACTTCTGGCCGAGGGTTCCTGTTTGGAGCGCTCGGGCCCGCCAGAGCTGAAAACGTCAGGGAGACACATGGAAGAGGAGGAGAAGAACGAGCAGAACCAAGCCAGGAAGAGGAGAAACACCAAGGAGGGGGCTCGGATGAGAAGAACGAGCAGAGGAGAGGAGGAGAAGAGGAGGAGGAGGAGGAGCGGAACAGGAGGGGAAGAGGAGGGGCGCCGCGCCGCCGTTTGAAGAAATGGCGGGCGGGGCGCGGCGTCGCGACGCGCGGCGCCAGCCGCTGGGCGCGGCCAATGGCCACGGACCGCCTCTGCCGCAGTAAGAGCAGGCGGAGGGGGTGCCAGCTGTAGACCAACATCAGACAAGGTCGTGTACATCCGGGCGCTGCTTGGGTTGGTGAAATCGCGTCCAAGGCCAAGCCTGAAGTGCGTTAGTCACCAACCCAAGGCCCATGATGTAACTTGCTCGTTGGTGTTGGAGTATAACTGGCATCCCCCGAGCCTGCAGGATGAGGGGCCGCTCCAAGACTAGGGCGAGGGAGGAAGAGGCACCCCAGCACCAGCACCAGCATTAGCAGAAGCAGGAGCTGGACCCGGTGGTCATCGTGGGACTCTTGGGGCCACGACTGGTGGTCGCGGGGCTCCTGGGGCCACGACTCCCGGTCGTGGGATTCCTGGGGCCGGCGTGGGACCGGGCGGCCCAGGAGCCCCGACCAGAGCTCGTCGTCCGACTCCGGGCCCAGCGGTTCCTTGGAATGGGTGCGCGAGTACTGGGACGAGGCGAAGCGGCGGTGGCAGACAGAGAAGCCGACGACGAGAAAAAAACAATCCAGGCCGCCCAAATGGGTTCAAGTGGGTGAGGTGAGTTGAACATGTAGCACGGTAGCCCACGCATCTCCTGGGCCCTGGGATCCTGGGACGCTGGGCAGCGGACGCATCGCTGATGCATCGCTGATGCATCGACGACTGACTCGACAACCCAGTTGGGCGGCCCATCGGCCGAAGTCACCGCCTGGGCCACCGCCGCGGCCGCCGCCGAAGAAGGAGCCCCATCGGCCGAAGCCGCCACCTGGACCACCGCCGCGGCCGCCGCCGAAGAAGGGGCCGCCCCAGCCGTCACAGCCGCCCCACCCCAGGCCCCAGCCCAATCCGACCCATCGGCAGATGAGGCCCCAGAAGAGGAGAGGAGGTCAGGAGCAGAAGAAGAGGAGGGCGGCGAAGGCGGCGAGGGCCGCGGCGGCGGCGCCGAAGTTCACCCTGACGGGCAAGCGGGTTTGGAACCCGAGTTGGCAGCGGCCGCAGCAGCAGCAGCAGCAGCAGCAGACGCAGTCGAAGTCGAAGTTGCTCTTGCAGGAGGAGCGATCCTCTAACACTTGTAAATCTCCTTCCTTCACCCTCCTCCTCCTCCTCCTCCTCGCCTTCTCCCCATCGAATTCTCCCCCACCTCCTGGGGAGGAGGCGGAGAAGTGGAAGGGGGGAGGGAGATGCTGCGGACGAGGGTGACCTCCTCATCCTTACTATCATGATCTCCTCTTCCTTCTCCCATCTCCGTTGTCCTCCAACTCATCCTCCGCTTCTGGAGGGCCCCGGCGCGTTCGCAGGGAGCGCTGCAAGGATTCAGGCGGCGCCGGCCGCTCACGAGATGCCCGGCGAGGAGGAGGAGGAGGAGGAGGAGGAGGAGGAGGAGGAGAGTGCGGAGGAGCCTCAGAGCTCGCGCCGCGCCGCTGCTGCCGTCGACGCCCAGCCAGCCCAGCCCGAGGGGCCCATCCTACAAGGCTGCGAGGCGAGGGGGGGGGAGTTAAGGACATGGCCGCTGAGCCCCGAGAGCGGAGCGGCCCCACTTCCCCCGCGCCCTAGTCCGGCCGAGGGCCGAGGCCAATTCATTGACAGTTGACGTCAAACGCTAGCGGATGATGCGGGGCAAATTCTTCCTGCCCCACTTTTGCCCGCCCGCTGACAGCAGCAGCAGCAGCAGAGCAGCAGAGGCAGCACTGACCAAGCCAAAACGGAGTAGTGAGCCGTTCTTGTAGTGTGTCAGTGGTGGCAGGCGTTCGCCCAGTGGCTTGTGGCTGATCAACCGAAAGCCTCGAGCTCGCGTCGCGTGCGTCTCGCCTGCCTGGGGGCCATGATATCTTCCCAGATGTCACTGGTCCGCACTAGGTCAGTGCGTTTTAGGACACCCCCATCAGGCCGCGCAGACGCCGCAGGTCATGATTTCGCCCCAGAGACAACATCGCCCGTCAGCTCGTGCAGCATGGTTCGCCAGCAGCGAGCCGCAACCCGTCCTGTGGCCAGCCGCGAGCAGATTTCAATTAGTTTTTGGCGCGCGCAGTGCATGTACATACGCACGCCCAGATGATGCAGGGGCGCCCCCCCGCAACGCAGGAATATCTTCAGAAGCATATATGTAGCGCGTGGCTTAGAATTTATGCATATACATAGGTATGTGTGTGCACATATATATATATATACACACACACATCCGTGTATATATACATATATACATATATCCGCAAGGGCTTCGCCCCCTGCCGCCGGCCCCCTCTCTCGGAGAATGGGCCATGGAAGAGCTAAGTCAAGAGGCTTTGGCGCTGTCGCGCAGCAGCGTCGGAACTTCATGCGAGGCCGATTCGCAATCGGCAGAACCAACTGATCACAAGAGGGGTTACCACACAGGGCGATTGGTCAGACTTGCATGGTTTACGCGCTTGGTTACCGCACCTTGGGATTAAAGGGCCGAGGGGGCACTCGCAGTTTGGGTTGCCACGCCTTGCAATGGATGCGCGTGAAGGGTGGCACCGAATTTCAGAAATGTGGCAAATCCCTTGTGTTTTTTGACCCTGACCCCGCGGATCTGCGCGAGGGGTGGTACCGAATTTCAGAAATGTGGCAAATCCCTTGTGTTTTTGGACCCTGACCCCGCGGATCTGCGCGAGGGGCGGCACCGAATTTCAGAAATGGTGCAAATCCCATACGTTTTTGGACCCTGACCCCGCGGATCTGCGTGAGGGGTGGGACCGAATTTCAGAAATGTTGCAAATCCCATGTGTTTTTTTGACCCTGACCCCGCGGATCTGCGTGAGGGGTGGCACCGAATTTCAGACATGTTGCAAATCCTTTGTGTTTTTTGACCCTGGCCCCGCGGATTTGCGTGGGGGGTGGCACCGAATTTCAGAAATGTTGCAAATCCAATGCGTTTTTGGACCCTGACCCCGCGGATCTGTGCGAGGGATGGCACCGAATTTCAGAAATGTTGCAAATCCGTTGTTTTTGGACCCTGACACCGCGGATCTGCGTGAGGGGTGGCACCGAATTTCAGAAATGTTGCAAATCCAATGCGTTTTTGGACCCTGACCCCGCGGATCTGCGTGAGGGGTGGCACCGAATTTCAGAAATGTTGCAAATCCAATGCGTTTTTGGACCCTGACCCCGCGGATCTGTGTGAAGGGGTGGCACCGAATTTCAGAAATGTGGCAAATCCCATGCGTTTTTGGACCCTGACCCCGCGGATCTGCGCGAGGGGTGGAACCGAATTTCAGAAATGTGGCAAATCCTTTGCGTTTTTGGACCCTGACCCCGCGGATCTGCGTGAGGGGTCTCGATTTCGAGCTCCCCCAGCAATTCAGACAGCGCGCCCAGGGGGTGCTAAAAAGTCCCGCTTGGGCCCCCCCCCCCTCGCGCGGTCAATCAATTAGTTGCAGTAACCAGCAAGAAGCAGAACTGTAACACTTGAAACTACAAGCTACAACTGGCACCGGAAACTGCGAACCCGCGCCTACAGCCTGGCGGCCCCAATATATATATATATATATATACATATATATATATATATATATATATATACGTAGGGGCGTCCCCCTCATATGCTGGTTTGTGGTATCCTTTTCGAAGGTACTGTGCAGCGTCTTGCAAGCACAGGCAAACATCGCGCATCGCCGACGCACGGCGGCGAGGGTCGCGCATGCACGGAGGCAAGCGCCGGCGAGCGGAGTTGCCGCGAAGCCAATTATGGGCGAATGGAGCACGCGCGCGGAAAGGAGGAGGGACGTGGGGGGTGTAGAGAAGGAGGGGGGATTAGCGATGCGCCGCCGTTTCTCTTCCAAGCCGCAACATTGCAGGAGGACTCCGACAAAAGCCATGCGAGGATGATCTCGCAGCGCGCGGATGTCCCACCGAGCAGCGGTGGAGGTTTTGAAGCCAGTAAAAAACACAGCGCGCGGTTTTTTTCCCCGGCCCAACGGGAGTGCCTCCTGGAGGGCTTCGTCCCCGGGCACCGAACCAAAAAAAACAACTCCCAACGGCCGCGCCAGGATAATCGCTCCTTAGGGTCTGGGCTGGCGAGTGTGCTTTCTCTATGCGGTCGGCGCTAGGGGCGCGGGGGTGGTCGCGTTCCGTCGCGTGGCGGCAGATCATCCGGCACCCAGGCCCCTCCTCCGACAAGAACGACCACGTGAATTTCGTTAGGGCGCTCTGGTGCCGCCGTGGAGGAAGGAAGACATGAGAGTCATGGAACAGGTTCCAGCTAGTTTTGGAATGCGCAGTGAATATACTTATGTACACCCATACGATGCAGGGGCGCCCCTCCGTAGCTCACGATACCTACGAGAGCATATACTTCGTCGCGTACATAGACATAGGTAAACATAAACGTACCTGTATATTTGCACAGGGGCGGCCCCCTCAAATGTTCCTTTGTGCTATCTTTTTGAAGATGCAGAGCCGTCCTGCGCGCACAGGCGGAACATATATTTTCCCAGGGGGGGCCGATAAGTCGGGGGGGGGGAATCTATTAATCTTTAGAAAGGAGAATATACGCCATGTGGTGCAATCCCTCTGGCGTTAGCTACAAACAGCAATCTATGCGGCGCAGTCTCTGTCGTGCAATCTATGCGGCGCAGCCGGCGCGGTGCAATATATGTGTCGTAAGATTGTTGCCCAGTCTACGCGGTGCAATCTACGCGGTGAATTCTCGAGGCTTGAACAATCAGAATTGAGACCAAGATGCGGCAGAGACGGGCGGCGGCGACGGGCGGCGACGAGCCAGCCAGACCGACGCGCATGCCCAGTGGGCGGCCGCGGCGGGCGACGACAAGCCAGCCGGACCGACGCGCATGCCCAGTTTTTCAGAAGACACATAAGATACTTTGAATGCAAGCATATTTGGGGGAAAAAATTGCTCGGAATGAAACTGCCGACAATGGGCGAGGTGTCGACGCGTCGGGGGTTCACGCTGCAGAAGTGTCACGACTTCGGCGCCCGGGCTCTCTATCTCGAAAGGTAGATCGGGCATCAATTGCTCGCCGCCGCTGGGAGCCCGTCAGCGCGTTAACTCCGTTGCACTCGTCCGAAAGCCAGGTGCTTCTGCGACAGTAACACGCTGATGGATTCCCACGTCGGCGCGTCGTTGGTTTCGTTTACGCCCCCCCCCCCACACCACCAGCCCCAACGCCGCTCCCCCTGACCCCATCCCACTTGTTCGGTCGCAAATCATGGGAGCCTTGTACAAGTTTTTGAAATTCGTCTTTAGTGCTGGTTAGCGTCGATGAGGGCCCGGGAGTCGGTGAGATAACGCCGATTTAGTGTCGGCTAGCGTCGATGCAGTGTCGATAAGTGTCGACGCAGCGTCGATTGGCGTCGATTCGCAAGAGCGAACAAGATGGCATGGGTGGTTCCCATGAGTTGCCATCGAACTTTTTTCTTGTCCTCCCGCCCCCCGCCCCCCCAGTGCCAACCCCTTCCCTCCCCCTCCCTGGCAGGGGGGCGCGCCCTGGGGTGGCGTGGGCAGCGTCGTTGAGCTGTCTTCGGTCGCAGTCGAGGGCTCTCAGGGGAGGGCTCTGCTTGGTGGGTAAAATCCTTTCAAGCATGCCCCTCCCTGTTCAAACCTGGCCTCGGCCCTGGCGCTGAGAGAAAACAGGGAAAAGGTGGCTGTCACTTGCATCGAGCGTCGTGCTTTGAGCCGGGGAGCATGCCGTAGCACCATTCCATGCGAGGCGAAGTCTTGCCACATTTCATGCGCACATTATGTTATGTTTGCTGCCTGCCGTAAAACTGACTCGCCGTGGCCTGGGGCACAGCAGCGCACGGTTGGACCGTGGCAAGATTGCCCCTGCTTCCCTTCTGATTTCCACCGTTCCTCCCGCCTCCAGCGACGGGCACTTGCAACAGGCATTCTCAGTGCTTCGCTTTCAGCCGCTCGCGCGAGGGAGGCTGGCAATGCGGCAGTTTGGACGACCGAAGTTCCTGGAGGGTTCCGCGTTGGAGAGGGGGAACAGGAGGCAATTCCTGGAATATTGAATTCGGCATAGGCGCTGGTAGATCCGTGGTCGACAACCAGCCTGCTCCGGCAAAATTTCATTTCATCCGGCTTGCTCCCGCGGAAGCCAGTTCAATCTTGTGCAATCCAGTTAACTCCAGCTCAATTCAGGGCCGAATCGATCCTAATCAGGCGGAGTGGCTGTTCAATTTGGCGCAAACGCCTTTATTCTTTCTTACGGCGACCTCCCAAGAGTTGATTGACTCCGAAGTTGGAGGGTGGGGGAGATGGAGAGATGATGATGATGAGGATGATGATGATGATGACGATGATGATGATGATGACGTGTCGACGGTAACTGCCGTTCGAGGGTTACGAGTAAAACCGCGCGTTGATGGCGAGAGGCAGAAGGTTGTCGCGAGAGATAACGATGAGAACGGCAGACTGGAGCAGGAAGAAGAAAAGACACATGGGGAAAATATTTCCGCGCCGCCCCCTCCCAGGCTCAAGCATTGCTTCGCTGCGCGCACCCCCTCCGGCCCCCGCGGGCGGGCGAGCGGGGGGGGGGGCATGGCGAAAGAAGAAGCTAAAGAAGTGCCCTCTGCTTTCTCAGAGGTGACCCTTCCCGGGGGGCAATCCGGCGCCGCGCCCCCTGCAGTCTCAGGGGTGACCCTTCCCGGGGGGGAATCCGGTGGGAAGCCCGCTGCCGCGGTGACCGGCGCCCCCTGCCATCTCGGGGGCGACCCTTCCCGGGGGGCAATCCGGTGGGCATCCCCTTGTTGCCGGGGTGACTGTGCCTTCTCCAGTCTGAGAAGTGGTTTTAAAACGACAGGTAAGAGTAGATTGGAAGCGAGGCGCGAAGAAAAGCGGAGAGGTGGACGATATGCGCGGAAGAGCGGCGAGTGGAGGCGGCGCGAAATGGTGCGCGGTGGGAAGCGTGGGGCACAGCGGCGGCCTTGGCCATGGCGGGCGCGTGGTCGTGTTCATCCCTTGCTACGTGGACGTCGTAGAAGGGGGAAACGCTCGCAAATGTTTAAATTTGCGTTTTTGATTATATTACGCCTTGCCAAGCGGTCGTTGGGTCGTCTTCATTTTCGATTACTTGGAAGTTGTAGAAGGGGGGAACGCTCGCAAATTTTGAATTTTGCGTTTCTGGGTGTTCTACGCCGGGGACAGAGGATCTGTTGGGGGTCGCGGCGCTCGTCCGCATGGGGTTCGTGGCGGACGCGACAGCGGCCGTGAACTCTCGCAAATTTCCAAATTTGCGTTGTCGTCGTGTTCCAGCGTGAAGCATAAGCACAACAGAAGGCTCCCAGATTTCAGGTCCAGCGGCCGGGGTGCACGTGTTGTTGCTGAGAAGAAAACTATAGGTGGTTGGGTGCCGCGAGCGGAGGTCGCGCAGGAAGTTCATGTCGGGATTGCCAATGCCGAGTCGGCAGTGATACTGGGGTGCGATGTGTCTAGCATTGGTCGTCATGAAAATAAATGTTTACAAGTCGCGCGTGCGAACCTGCGCGGGGGGCGATGGCGCCAGCAAGCATTGCGAAGGTTTGCAACAGAGTGTAGAAACGGCATGGCGTCAGGGGGTGGCAGTGGCGAGTCGATAGAGAAACAAAATCTCCAATATGTTCAGATGTGGCTGCGTGACGAGCGCGTCTTTGTGTGGGTGTATGAAGCGAAGGACGTGCAGCAAGTCATGACAGCCGCGTTGCGGCATAGATGGAAGCGTGGCGACGTCCACGGCGTGTGCGCAGGAGCAGTAATATAAATGTCTACTAAACACGTTGTTCGCGTGGTCAGCGGGGGAGATGTGCTCGCGCGCGACGCTGTAGAGGGAGAAGCAGAGCATGCTCCGTGGCTTCATTCTTCGGTTGGGGGTAGCACATCGGTGCCATCATTTAATTTCGCTCAGGTAGTGACGACCTGCGCGGACGGTGCAAGTGCAAATAGCGATGTGGCAGTGGAAGAGCGGCACCATGCGGGAGGGGGCGCAACCGTGCAGGACATTCTGGCGAAACGCCCAAACGAGAGCACATTGTTGGAGCTCGTGCGACTGGCTGTGTCCGAAGTGGATCCGGCGGCCGCGTTGCGGTGACTCCGCTCGCGTCGTGCTTGAGGGTGGGGCCTGGGCGAGAGCGGATAAAGGGCATGCCGAACATTGGAAATTCGTGTTTTACGAACGCCGCAATGCAAGTGTTGCTGCGTCTGGGACCTATTCGGCACGCAGTGTTGCTTCATCGACGCGGATGCAGCGTCCGACGGCGTCATCAGTGCGCTGTGTGCGCGCTAGCACAGCAGGCGGATCTGATGGGCGCATCTCTCGGTGACCTTCCTGTCGATAAACGCGAACAAGTTCCAGGAGTGAGAGCGGTGCACTATGGGTTGTTTCAGCGCGGTCGCACTAATGATTTTAGGGGCACTCGCCAGTGCGACGCCAGCGAGCTGTGGAGCGCATTAGTTGATGCTGTCTGTGCTGCGGAGTCGAGTACGTTGACAGGTATGGGAATCCTTGCGCATCACTACACAGTGGCACTGGGAAACACAATCCGTCAAAGGCGGTCACGCGGCGGTTGCGGTTGGGTTTCCGATGTTTACAGACGAGAACGATCCATGATAATCCAAATGTGGGAATATACGGATATGTTGGGTCCAGTTGGTCTTGATCATCTGGTGGCGTTGGAATCCACACGAGCTCAGCACGGTTTGCCATGCCCACATCGACCCGCCTTGCAAAACGGAGAGGTGTGGCACGGGCGCCAGGGCCCGTCGCAAACCCACGACGTGCCATCGGAGACGCCTGCAATATTCCTTGCTGTGGCGTGGGAAGTTATACCCCCAGCGCAGCATGTAGAGAGGCAGAGTAGAGGGAAGTTGAACTGGCGCCATTTCAGGTTTCATTTAGAGCCACATGAAAAGGCGTCAGATCGTATACATTCCTTTCATGGTAGCGTGAGCTAGGCTTGTCCACTCGTGTTCTCGATCTCGACTTCGATATCGATCCAAGGAGGAGCATCCACTAAGTAAACGTGGCTCTGCAATTACGAATGGCGTCCCAGGAGCAAATTCAGCAGTTGATCGATGTATTACAGCAGAAAGATCAGCAGATCAATCAATTGATGCAGCAGCTGCAAACTCAGAATGCGAACATGCAACAGATGCAGCAGACCCATGATCAAAACATGCAGAGGATGCAGCAGCAACATCAAGCAACAGCGCAGGCAATGCAAAGCACCCTGCACGAGACATTTGAGAGTGTAGCGTTATCTTCGCGCAGCGTGAAATCATTAGTTGACGACAAAGGAATAGGTAAACCAAACAATTTCGATAGCGACATGAAGAAATGGTCGAATTTCAGTTTCAAGTTTAAGAACTTTGTGTCTTCTGTTTTCCGAACCGCCCGTGCTTTGATGGATTGGGCTGAAGAGCAGCAGAATGTAATCTCGAGTGCAATGGTTCAAAATCTTGTTGCGCAGTTTCCTGACGCAGTCGATTTCTCAACCCAGTTGTACACCACCCTTGCGCAGATGACGGACGGCGAAGCGTGCGACATTGCCAAAAACACATTAGCTGACCACGGTCTGGAAGCTCGGCGGAAGTTGTGTCGCCGTTTCGACCCGCGCACCGGTCAACGCAAGCGTGCCCGAATGAGTTCGATTCTGCAGCCCTGCCAGTTTAAGATCCAGGATCTGTCTTCTAGCATTGAGCAGTGGGAAGAGAAACTACGCACCTACGAAAACAGGACCCAAAAGAAACTAGATGACGACATCAAGTCCGGAATTTTAGTCACCATGTGCCCCGAAGGTCTTCGAAACCATTTGAACCTAAACCAGTCGAAGTTGGATGATTATTTGGATGTACGTGAAGAAATCATGTCGTACTTGGAAACAAAACATGTCAACGCTGACAGCCGAGGAACTCCGATGGATCTCGGCTATGTCGGCAAGGACGGCAAAACTGGAGGCAAAGGTAGTTCCATCTGTGGCAAAACAAACCACAAGGCTCATGAATGTTATTGGCGCGACTCCAAAGGTAAGGGAACCGGTAAAGGTGCGACCGGCACTCCCGGTGGGAAGCACGGCGGAAAAGGTGGAAGAAGCGGAAGCAACAGTTGGAACTCACAGGGAGGCTCTGCAGGGCAACCTCCGCAGCATTCAGACAAGGGCTCAGGGAAGAAATCCAGCAGCAAAGGTGACAAATCCAACAGCTGGAGCTCGAAAGGGAAATGCTTTGGATCTTATCCCCCATGTAAGTTTTGCGGAAAAGCGAATCACCCGGATTCTACATGTTTCCAGAGGAAAGGTTTCAATGAGTTCGACGTTGCACAGAATCCCAATGGCCACAGTCAAGGGTTCCAAACATTCATGCACGACATGTTTAACCGTTGGCAGTCGCAGCAGTCGCAAACATGGAGTGGGTCGCAACAGGCTTTGCCAAGGCAGGGCCCCATCATCTACGATGCAAGCGGTCAGCCCCTTGGTGGTTTCGAGTTGTCTGGAGTCGAAGCTGGCGCCTTGAATCCTGTGGTCCCCGAGGGCCCCAAATGGTGGACGGAAGTAGGTGGTCGGAGGCAGCCTTTGTTCCCCATCCATGAAAAATGGATCACTGTAGACTCCGGAGCTTCCGTGCCAGTTATTCCCAAAGATTGCGCCACTGTTTACCGCATGGTCCCAAACCAGGAATCCAGGTCAGGAGTGTGCTACACTGTTGCCAACGGTGAGGTCGCACCTGACCTAGGAGAGAGATCGCCAAACATCATCACAGAAAACGGTTTGATAAAGAAAGTTCAATTTCATGTTGCAGACGTTGACAAGCCTTTGTTGGCAGTACCCTCAATCCAATGGAAAGGGTGCAAAGTTGCGTTTGACGATGAGAGTTACATGCAAAACAACTACAATCCATCAGAGATCATCCCACTGGTCGAAGAAAACGGCACTTACAAAATGAAAGCTTGGGTCGTACCGCCATCACTCGAAGATGCCCCGGCTGAGGCGGACGGGCCGGACCAGCCAGTTTTCCACTGGCAGGGTCTGAGCCCGCAAGGCCTCAGGGCGAGAATGTTTCACCTGAAGGGCCACCCAGTGTGCCCCAAGCAGTTTTGGCCCAAAACCTTTACTTCCCGTTAGCTGATGACGGCGATGCCGGTGTAGACGTCTCGGAAGACCTCTCTGCACCTGTTCTCAAGGCTCCGGCGCAACCGACCCAAAAAGAGATTGATGAGCACAACGCCACGCATCTACCCTATAGGAATTGGCGTCGGCACTGCGTCCGGGAAAAAGGTAAGAGTTTGTTTCGCCGAGCACGTGGTTTTGAAAAGGATCACGAAATCCCCACTGCTTCAATGGATTACTTCTTTTTGGGAATGCCAGACGATGAGAGCACAGTGCCAAATATTTGTTTACGGTGTCACGGAACGAAAGCCACTTTTTCACACGCGGTTCCGTGCAAAGGCGCAACGCACCCGTATCCAATAAAACAGGTTGTGCATGATCTCGATTTGTTAGGGTATAAGAAAGTAGTTTTGAAATTCGATCAAGAGGCTTCAATTCTGGCTCTTCGCCGCGAGGTCAAGGCAGCAGCAAACCTCGACGTGGTGATTCCAGAGGAAAGCCCAGTCGGAGAGCACCAATCGAACGGAACGAATGAAAAAGCAGTCCAAGAGTGTGAAGGACAAATCCGTGTCTTGAAAAAACCATCTTGAAGAGAATTACAAAACGGAACTCGACAATCGCCATCCCATTCCCCCATTGTTGATAAACCACGCAGGGTTCTTGATCACGAGGTTCCAAGTGGGACACGACGGCCGCGCAGCGTACCAGGCACTCAAAGGCAAACCCTTCCGCGGGGATTTGATTCCGTTTGGAGAATGCGTTCATTGCAAACCGGCCAGGATTAAAAACGGCGGCTTGCGAAATTAGCGCCGCGATGGGCAGACGGCATTTTCAGAGGCATCAAAGAATCAAGCAACGAAGCGTACATTGGAACGTCCGACGGTGTTGTCACAGCGAGGTCAATCATGAGAAAACCTCCTGCTGAGCAGTGGAACCTTGATCACCTGAAGGCGTTCCGGGGCCTCCCCTGGAAGCCAGTGCCAGAAGGCGAAGTAAACCAATATGTGATGCCGAGAGCTGTAGTGATCAAGCCGGTGATGGAGGAAAACCTCCCACCGCCTGCACCGCCGCAG
The DNA here is from genome assembly GCA_963575745.1 of Prorocentrum cordatum. Classification (NCBI taxonomy): domain Eukaryota; class Dinophyceae; order Prorocentrales; family Prorocentraceae; genus Prorocentrum; species Prorocentrum cordatum. Next base: position 490,637 of record CAUYUJ010002158.1, read on the forward strand.
GAGAACCAGTCAATCATCCATCGTCGCGTGTGCATTTTGCTGAAGGATTTGCAGAAATACGGTTTTACTCCTACTTGTCCCGGTTGCCAGGCGCAGGCTTTAGGCTCTGCGCCAGTAGCGCACGACGAAACATGTCGCAAACGAATCGTTAAAGAGTTGGAGAAAACAGCTGAGGCGAGAGAGCGAATCCGTAAAGCGGCACAGCGGCTATCCAATCAGGAACCGCTTCCTGCCAAGAGGCCGAAAACGGAACAAATAGAAGTACATGAACAAAGGGATAAACGACCTCTGGGGGAAAATCCCCAAGTCGAGGCAAAAGCCAGTAAACCGAACCCTGTGGACAAACGACCTCCGGGGGAAGATCCCCAAGTCGGCACCAAAGTAAGTAAACCAAACCCAACAGAAAAGCGAACAAGCGACGTTCTTGAGGAACCAATGGATACAGGTGGATCCTCTTCGCCCGGCTCTGCGCAGCAACCGGCAAACCAAGAGCCCAATGGCGCGCCAATGCCTGAGCCGGGGGACCCGGCAATCAGGGCGTTTTCGAAAGCATCCAAACATGAGTTGTGTAGTGTCGCACAATGTTACAAGAATTTTGGATTAGTGCCTACTGGCAATTTTAGAGAAGTGTTTAAGGCCCCGCGTGCATCTGCTCTTGCATGTAAGTTTGGTTTAAGTGCAGGTTTTGTGTCAGACTTTAGTGCTCAATGTGTAAATAACAGAACGTGTGATTTCAGTGTTGCTCACGATTTGAGAACAGCTCATGCCGCCGTCCAGGAAAAAATGCCGATGCTGTTGATCGCATCATCTGCCGGCAGTGGCCGGAACCTTAAGAGCATGTGCAATCGTCTTCTGGTTGTGTTGATGTGTACACAAGGCAGAGAGATAGTGGCAGGTATTTCTTGGACGTGCAACCCGATTGCGCAGCTTCGGCAAAGCATCCGGCAATGCAGTCGTTGTTGCAATGTGAGACTTCACACACAATTCCAAGCCAAACGCGCACGCATGCACATGTGAATAGGCAGTTTTGTTTTGTCACGAACAGCCCGTATTTGGCGTCTGAGTTGAAAGCGGAGTTGATTAGGTCAAGTGAGTTTTCGTCAATTTTCCGTGAATGTTTACAGCTAGATCGAAAAATGCACATTTCTGCACTGTTGTTTCCGAGGCTCCACGCAACCGTGTTGAGAGGGTTGCATGAGCAGTTGAAGGCAGACGGGAAAGCCTACCCGTTCTCAATAGGGGCCGTTTGTTGTGAAGAACCACATTTTGATTTTGATGAGTGGAGTTCCGAGCAGGAAGTATTCGACGACAGCACAGGTGCTAAATTGCCCCCGCAATTAGTGCAAGAAGCAATGTTGAAAGAGATCAGCGAATACAAAAAGCATCAGGTCTACGTCAAAGTTCCCAGGTCGGAGGCATTTGAGGTGACAGGAAAACCTCCAATTTCGGTGGGTGGGTGATCGTAAACAAAGGTGACGATCATAATCCAGAGATCCGAGCACGATTAGTTGCAAAAGAGGTAAAACGAGACAAACGCACCGATTTGTTCGCGGCAACACCGCCACTTGAGGCAAATAAGTTTCTTTTCAGCCACGTTGCAACCCAGAAGGTCCACAAATCAGGAAACCCGTTGAAGATAAGGTTCATCGATGCTGTCCGCGCGTATTTCCACGCTGATGCTATACGAGATGTTTACATCGAGCTTCCAGAACAAGATGCCGAACCCGGCATGGTAGGCAAATTGGCCCGGTGCATGTACGGCACCAGAGATGCAGCGCAACTGGGAGCCTCGATCACGGGTGCTAGCACCACGGGTGTTTCGCATCTTTGGATAACCAGTTATCGTAAGTCCCCCGCGGGTTTTGAGCTCAAGCATTGGGCTTGGCGGATGTCGCAGATTGGACGGCCCAGTCCTCGCGAAGGGCGTTAGCCGTAGATGCGCCTCGCGCGCGCGTGCCGACTCGTGGGACAGATCCCCCAAACCGTGCGTTCACTTAGTGGGGTCGTACTCGCGTTGCTAAGTAGTTGGATGGGTCGGGCGACGTTTCTCCACGTTCGCGCCCGCGCCCGCCCTGACCTTACGGCGGAACTTATAGCGCAACAGATTGAGAGGATTTCGCTTCGTTCGCGCCAGAGTCCGCCCCTATGGCGCAATTTAAGGCACAGCATACGGCACGACACACTGGATGGGTGCGGCGAGGTTCCGCCACGTTCGCGCCCGAGCCCACCCCTATGGCCGATGGCGCAATCAACGAGGCAACCCACGGCGCATCTCATGGCCATGCCGCAACCTCTGGCGCAACCTGGGGGTGCAACATGTACAACGTAGGTTGCACCACAGTAGTTGAATCGCTTAGATGACAACGCCGAAATTGCACCGCCTGCAGTGCGCTTCGTATATGGCACATACTGAACGCACTAGCTCACTGTTTGGGGCGCGCGCTGGAAGACATATGCAACCCGCGCCTTTGTACTTATCCCTACGTGTCGCCCTCTTCCCCTCCTGCACCTCGCCCTGTTCGTTCATCCCTCCGTATCCCGCTTCCCCACCTCCACCGGATCCTCATTAGTTTGGTTTCGGTGCCCGCCGAGGGGCGACCGTGACGCCGCCGCGAGCAGACGAGTGAATTTCCACACCGTTGAGCTGCTTCTCGGCTGACCATTTAGCGCGAGGGCCCATCAAGGAAATTCTTGACGCTTCGCGCATCTCCACCAGCCCATCCAGAAGCGACGCCCAGGCGAGTTGAGGTGATGAGGGAAGTGTAGGAGCAAAGAGAGGGACAGCCGAACCGTTCGACGGAGGAGGAGGACAAGGAGGAGGATGGATGGATGAGGGAGGAGGGAGAAGGATGATGAATATGATGGGGAGAGGAGGATGGAGGAGGTGGCGGAGGGAGAGGAGGGATTGGGTAGGCGGAAAAGGAGGAGGAGAAGGAGGAAAAGGAGGAGGAGAAGGAGGGGGGATGAGGAGGAGGAGGAGGAGAACAAAAATGACGAACATGAGAGCCTCCTACGATGTCTCTTGGGAATTATTTTGGATGCCTCTTGGAGGGTATGGGGGGCATCTTGTGTGACTCGGGGATCCTCTTGAAGCCTCTTGGGGGCCTCTTGGTGGCCTCTTGGGGGCTTCTTAGGGGTTCTCTTGGGAGCCTCTTGGAGGCCTCTGGAGACCCTCTGGCGGCCTCTCGGGGCGCTCTTGGGAGCTTTAGGGGCGCTCTTGGGCCCGATGCGTCACGGATTCGGTGCGTGACGACGTTCCGAAACACGTGAAGCAACATGTCACGGATTCGGTGCTTCTTGGGCCTTTTTTGGGTTTTCCTCTGGCATCTTGGGGCGCTCATTGGGGCGTCATCGGCTTCCAAGAGGCCCCAACAAGGCACGTGCTAGCAAGCATCCCGCCGAACTCTTTCCGACGGGGTTCGACCCAGGACTCACTGGAGGGTCTTCGCAGGGTCTTTGTATGTTTTTTTTTCGCAGGTCATTGCGATGGTCTTTGCAGGGTCTTTGCAGGAGGAACTCTGCAGCGTACTGCAGGGGGTCCATGGGGAGAGAGTCGGGAGATGGGGGTTATGAGAAGTTGGAAGGCGAAGCTCTCAGAACCACGTCACACACAGACACACACACACACCCAGGGACTGGTTGGATTTATGCGAGGTACATTGTTTAGGTGATCGAAAAATCAATGTTCGAACACATGTTTTCGTGTTCGAACAATTTCTCTGGTGATCGAACAATCGTTTTCGTGTTCGAACACGTTTCCGGTGTTCGAACAGTCGTTTTTGGTGTTCGAACAATTTTCTGGTGTTCGAACACTCGTTTCCGTTGTTCGAACAATTTTCCGGTGTTCGAACGGTTTTTCCGGTGTTCGAACATTTCTGTACATATCGTTTTTGTACTAGTGCTAACAACCACGCAATGTTCGAACAACGTTCCTGTTGTTCGAACATTTTTTCGATGTTCGAACAATGTCGCGGGCGTCGTTGCATGATCGCGTGTACGAGTAACGACCGTGCAAGTCGGCTGCGTCGGGACGGCGCCCCCGCACATCATGTCAAAGCCTGGGCAGAGGGGTCTGCTCGCAGGGAGACGGGGACAACTGTGGGCCGAAACGTGTTCGCAGGGATATCCCTGGGGCACACTTTTGGGGGGCCCTCTTGGGAGTTCTGTCGGGGCTGCGCGGGGCTCTCCCGGTGCGTTCTTGGAGCCAGCGGGGGGCTTCAATGAGGCCCAGCGGGGCCCCAAGGGTGCTCACAAGGCAGCCCCCAACGGTATCGTGCCAAGGGCTTTTGGTACGTATGATATCCATGCTTGGAAGGGTGCGCGCCCTAGTAAACCTTACGGCGCTTGCAAGCATTTGGCAACTTCTAGCAACAATCTGTTAAGGTTGTAGCAACCCCTGCTATCCCCATACGAACGTGTAGCAAAACAGAACAACTAGTAATAAAGCAACGTAACAGTTAGAGTGTTTATAAGGATTTACGCAAACAGTTGTTAGTCGCACATTACTCTTACTATGCATGATTGGAGTTTGCTTGAGGTTAGTTACACAGTTAGCTAAGGCGCCCGGGGGGTTAGCAGCAGGTTACGTGACAAGTTACCGCGAGTTACAAGGAATAATAACCTCTGGGCTAAACAGTTACTAACATGGTTAGCGCGTGGGTTTACCGTCCCTAGCTAAAAGTTAGCGGAGATCACCGCCTGGGCCGTCTTGATGCAATCTTGGGCGTCTGAGCCGTCTTGGGAACCGTCCTGGACTGTCTTGGGGGCTGTCCTGGGTACATCGGTTGGGCCGTCTTGGTTTGGTTTCGGGGGGCTTGGACCCGAGATAGATGAGCTCACATGCATTCCATTGGGGCCCCAGTCCCCATGGGACCAGTACTCTCTGTAGCTGTTTAGGCTCCGTTGCGTTCGCTCTCACTTTGCATCCCACCATGAGCTCATCAACGAACGCGGCCTTGCAGGCCATTCGACCTCGGATGCTTGAGCTGCTTCTGAAGTATCAGGAGGACGGGCAGGTGTGTAAGGCATGGAACGACATTGTCGAGCTGCTCCAGACCAGCGAGCATCTCCTTTGGACCCAGCAGGCCCTTCCGAAGTTCGTCGGTAGCCACGCCAAGAATCGCGGTGGGCTTGGTGCGTCGGTGCCCTGTCCTCTCCTTTCTTGTCCTATCATGTATCTCGCATTCCTTCTCCTCCTCCTCCTCCTCCTTCTTCGCCTCCTCTTCCTCTCATCCTTATCCTCCTCCTCTTCCTCCTCCTTCTCCTATTCCTCCTCCTGCTCCTCCTCCTCCTCCTCCTCCTACTCCTTGGTGCCCGTGGCCCTCTCCAACTTGAGCAAGCACTGCTCGGCTGGGTGGTTGCTCTCCAAGGCCAACACCGCACCCTACGCCATTGCCCTCAACAAGGGCTCGGCCTTTTATGAGGAACTCACCCAGTTCAACGCCAACTTGACCGAGACCAGCGGCCTCGAGCCCCTGCAGGATTTGATGCTTGCCAGTTTCGGAGGGGCGCATTCGAACATCGCGTTGAGGGCAGTGCAATCCAAACTGACGTGCGCTGACACCTCGATCGCGCCTGCTGGCTTCCTGGACCCTGCCTTTCTATCCAACAAGCACCCTGGCTTGAAGGAGGCCCTGTCACAGGGCCTGACTTGGAGGGTCATCGCGTCAGAGGTCGCCGAAGCTTTCCCCGACATCCTGACCATAGGCATTGCCGCCCTGAACCACACCGCGAATAGCGAGTGCAGCGAGCTCGAGGGCCTCCTCACTCTCCACACGGTCTGCCAGCAGTCGGTCGCCGCAGGTTGCGATGAGAATTCGGCCTGGGAGCAAGCCCACGCCGCCGCCGTGAAGACCGAACCGTTTTGGCCGCAGTGGAGTCGGTCCTTGGCGCGCTTTGCGGAGGTCTGCTCCGCCGAGCAGCTGCACGAGGCCAGGGACATGCGCGCTGCCTCATTCAAGGCAGGCGCTACCCGACTGGAGGAGGAGGGAGGAGGAGAACAGGAAGGAAGAGGAGGAGGAGGAGGAGGAGAAAGCGACGCAATATCAAGAAGATCGGAAGGTGGAAATACAGTGGAGGAATAGGGACGGGATGGAAGCTGAAGCGCAGAGGAGGATGAGGAGGAGGCGGAAGAGGAATATGCTGAGGATGCGGAGGATGAGGAGGGGGATGAGGAGGAGGATGAGGAGGAGGATGCGATGGAGGAGGAGGAGGAGGAGGAGGAGAAGAGGAGGAGGCATGAGATGAGGGCATAATGTTTTTTCTAGCGATCCCAGGCGCCGAAGAACAGCGCCAGCTCATATGGACACGTTGGGGGTGCATTTTTGGACAAGCTTGCGTCGCTATCGTGGCCAACTTCGATTGTGCCGTTTCCAAGGGTGAGGCTCGCTTGCTTGATGACACAAATGTTGAGCCCGATCGAAAAGGTCATCGACGGGAAGTGTTGTTTTCTCAAGGAATCGGACATCGGGCGGTTGAGCCAGAAGGCGAACCTCGAAGCCGTCGAGATTGCCGAAGGGATGATGGAGAAGTCTCGGGAATGGTTGCAAAGCTTCCAGCTGCCGCGGTCGACCATGCTTCAGCTGATATGTTCGCACGACATGAGGCTCCTGTGTTGCATCATCAAGAAGGGTAAAGCGTCCTCGGAGGGTATCGACTACCCCAGCATTGAGGCCGCGTCACAGGTTCTAGTGAACGAGCTGCTCGAGCTCACCAAGGGTGACGTCCCCAACCCGTGGCTGAAGCACAGGCTGAATGGCAAGCAGGAGCTAAAGGCGCACTCCACTCGTCCTCTCCTCTATCCCCTCCTCATCCTCCTCCTCATCCTCCGCCTCCTCCTGCTCCTTCCTCGTCTTCCTCCTTCCCCAGCCGTCTCCTTCTCCTCCTCTGCCTCCTTCCCTCCTTGTCCTCCTCCTCCTCCTCCTCCTCCTCCTCATCCTCCTAAGTGGTGGAGTGCGCCCTTGGGTCTCAGCGTTTGCCTTCAGATGCTCAGCGTGGACACCCCGCAGGAGGAAGCCGATGACACCCAGGTGATGGAACAGGTCTCTGGATCGCAAGCCACCCCCTTGATGAAGATCGGCGAAATGAAAGATCGAGTCTCGAACATGAATAAGCACGGTTTCTTCGTAGGAGGCATTTGCAAGAAGAAAAAGCAGAGCCCCGACGCGCCGATCCAACTGTACAAGATTGACCAGATGGACTCGACAGTTGCAAGTTTGGTACCTACTGGAGTCCGCGCGTCTGGTAGCCATCTATCCGTGGCATTGTACGCGCTGAAGGAGGAGTGGGCACCTACGAGCGCCAAGGTCCAAGAGCTAGTCAACTACCAGCTGTGGACGCCTGAGCATTCGCAGTCCTGGATGGTCAAGTTCGCCAAGGCCAACCTGCTGGCAGCGCTTCACGCCATGAGCGAGAAGATGATGGCTAGCGATGTGTATAGTGGTCTCGACATCTTCGTGACGCCCTTTGCGGTTAAGGCAAAAAAAGACTTCGGCGTCAATTGCCTTAACCTGGCGCCTGTCACCGACACCATCAAGGAGAGGAACGCCACCGAGAAAGCCAGCGACAAAGCCATCGACCTTGGCCAAGTGATCGCTGGATGGCCTGTCAGCTTCAGCCTGGTTCCCCACATGGTGGTGAACAAGCCAGACGGGAACTTCTGCACGCCATTTTGGGCCGTGCAGCCAGCCCCCGACAAAGTAAAGGGGAACATGGATTACGTCAACAAAGCGCTCAACATGACAATCGATCAAGACGGAAATCAGATTGGCAAGGTTGCTGTGACGATACCTGTAATGACCAACACCGTCGTTGTCAAGGCTGGCGACATACTCCACCTCGTCAGGAAGCGTGGCCTGAAGAGGCGCGACAGCGGTGAGTCCGCAAGCGGTGCAGGCGTGAGCCGCAAGAAAAAGTAGTTTGTACAGTTTCTTTAGCCTCAGCTACCTCCTGCGAGCAGGTCGGCGTGCGGGTTGCCGACGGTAGCAATGCCTTTGATCCGAGCTAGGAGGAGGGATGATGAGGAGGAGGGGGAGGAGGAGGAGGAGGAGGCGGATGAGGAGGAGGAGGCGGAGGAGGAGGAGGAATGGAAGACGGAAGAAGGGACTACGATGTGGAGAAGGAGGGCGAGAGAAGGAGGATGAGGAGAGTGATATCGAAGTAAACTTGCATTTTTATGGATCCCTGTGGTCGGCCTGTATTTCTCAGCACTGCCCGCCAGTCGGTTGCATTCAGACGTGGGCAAGCAATCTCCCTGTGCGTGTCGATGTGCCGTGCTCGTTTTTGTTTAGTTCGGAGCTGCCGAGCGCAACAGCAATGCGATTAGGTCGAGGCTTCCATTGACAGAATATATCCTCCTCCTCCTCCTCCTCCTCCTCCTCCTCCTCATTTGCACCATCCTCCTCATCCTCATCGTCTTCATCCCTCCCCCTTGACGCATTTTGCGCGCATCAAGCGACGGTCAAGCATGTGGGCCACCCAAGAGGATCACCCAAATAGCAAATTCAAGAGGTCACGAAGGGTTCAATGCAAAAGGCTCACCCCAAAAGGGCAACCCCAAACGGGCCACCCCAAACGACCACCGCCCCCAAAAAAAAAAAAAAAAAGAAGGCGTGATACCACAAACGGGCAACCATAAAAGGGCAACCCCACAGGGCCACCTCGAATGGGCCGCTCCAAAATGGCAACGGCAAACATGCAGAAGGTCACCCCGCAATGAGTACCCCAAGCAGTACAACCCAACCAAACTCACGCATTATCGCAGGCAGCCATGGCGCCTTAAGATGCATCGAGCCCCCTCGCTTGGATCCCCCCATGGCTATTTGGCTCAATCAGCTTTCGCCCTCTCTACTGGAATAGTTTGCTTCGCAACTCGCTGCTACAATGCCGTTCGAGTTTGAATTTGCCAATCTGAAGCCCATCAAGGCAAGCAAGACTGTGACAGTCGACTCGCCCATCGGTGTACGCTGGGATTGGCATGGCGCGCCATCTCGCACGGTCGGTGGTCTTGAGTTCCTGGTGCTCGAGAAGGGCGACAAATCGATGCAAGCCTGGGCGACTGGGACGAGGGCTTACAACGCCTCAGTCAGTCGTGTGATCTCTGAGCTCACGAATTTTCAGAAGGCAGCCAGTCGCGCGGAGCTTGGCCATGATTGCGCCGCTGCAGGGGCAGCGCCGTCGGAGCACAAGCAGAAGATGCAGAACAAGGCGTTGAAAGCACTGGCTGAAGGCACCCAATCGTCCACTGTCGATGTCGAACTCCCCGCCTGTGCCGTCAAAGGCCAGCACGTCGAGGCGATCACGACGTCGATGCCGCTCAACATCAGCCCGAAGACTTGCGCGCTCATCCCGCTCAATCCCAAGGTGATCACTTGGGTTTGGCTCAGGATGCAGTCGGCGACCGAGGAGGACAATGCTGATGACTATGACCAGCCCAGGAAAAAAAAAACCCAAGACTGATCATTCGCCATCTGAAGGGAAGGCGTCCTCGTCAGATGGAGTTCCAGCACGCAAGTAGAGTAGGACCTCGCTCCACGTGTGAAGAGCGTGGGTAACTGCGCGTTTGCATGAGCCTGATGTTCAGGGGCCTCACACCGTTCGGAATCATACCTGCTAGGATTCGCGGGGTGGATCACTTAGCAGAGCCAGTGCGAGATGGGCGTGCTAGCTTCGCAACTGGAAACATCATCAGCATCCATATCACACTCCTCACATCTCATCCTCTCCCTTCTCCTCCTCCTCATCCTCCTCCTCCGCATCCTCCGCCTCTTCCTCCTCGCCCGTCTCATCTCCGTCCGACCCCCCTCCTCCTCCTCATCCTCCTCCTCCTCCTCCTCGTCCTCCCTCCACGTCATTTTCATGCTTCTCAACCTCATCATCTTCATTCTCCACCTCGTCCTCACCTTTCTCATCTTCCTCCTCCGCATCCTCGTCCTCGTCCTCCTCCTCCTCCTCCCTCCCTCCCCCTCCTCTCCTGGCTATTGGCGGCTGATCCTGGCAAGCGCTCTGCGGGGGCGGACGACTCTTCTCCCATCTCCCCTACTTGCATGGCCCCCCCGCTTTGCACGCTCCCTTGCCGTCTACATGCCTCGAGGACTTAGCCTGAACCATGTCGAAGGCATCTTCAACGCTAACCAAAACCGACGAAATTTACATACCCAAAGCGCGCCAGATTGTACCAGATAGAATTTGGGAAATCTCCTGAACATTCTCATTTCGAAAGGTCCTGGAGGCCGTCACCACCGAAGTCTTTCGAAATCGAAAGGTCCTGGAGGCCGTCGTCACCGAAGTCTTTCGAAATCGAAAGGTCCAGGAGGCCGTCATCACCGAAGTCTTTCGAAATCGAAAGGTCCAGGAGATTCTCAGATTTCAGTCTCACGACCCTCTCATCAAATCCCAAAGATTCCGACTGTGTGACAATGGCAGGAGATGGAGATGTTGAGGTCGGGTATGAGGTGAGGAATGATGCGACGACGAGGACAACGCCGAGGATGGTGAGACCGAGAAAGACAAGGTATGAACAAATTACGAACAGGTGTAAACGGTGCTTGTGACGATGCACACGAGCCAACTCAACGTGCTGTCCTCTGTATGCCGTTGCTAGTGCTACCTCTTTCCCCTGCTAAGCATATTCCTGTAACTGCTGTTGCTACTAGCCATTCCCTTTTTTCAGCCACCGTCCAAACCATAGCCGCTTTGGCTCAACCCATTTTGGCTCATCTTGGGATCTGCGAATCCGGCTTGCTGACGCCCACCAGCCGGCCTTTCTCTTGACATGGCTTCGTTTCAGAAGATACTTTCTGAGATCAATGGTGCTACGAATTTCGTTACCATGCGATCTAGTATCGCTGGCGATGCAGCGGACATTGAGAAAGTCAAGTTGTCGTTGGCTTCGTCTCTCTCGAGCATGGTGAGTTCCGTTGCGTGGCAAATGGACAGCGCGTCTGCCACGCAGTTGATGCATGCGGTACAGTCCAGCTGCTTCGACAACGCCCAGAAGAAGTTGATCGCTGACGCCATCCAAGCGAAGCTCCTAGGCTCTTCACCTTCTTCAGGCTTAGGTGCGCATGAGAAACAGTCCTGGGTGGTTGCCAACGCCGTGCTGAAATATTTTACTGCGCGTGATTGGGTAGTGATTGGAGATACACACATGTCCTTCAACTCCGACGTCAAGGCTTCTGTCATTCTATCCAGGTTTGGGCGGGCAGGGCTGGTCAAGCCCAATGAGCCTGCGTGCAAGCAAATTGTGACTATGCTGGCCGCTGCCACGTGGGCCCATAACCGACCTACGTGCAAGCAGTTGTACGATCACGTGCAGAATTTGGCGAAGTGCTTCAAGAAACTTCCGAATCCTCCCCTCGACTTGCCAGTCATTCGCAAATGGCCTGAGCCCCCGAGCGAGCTCCCCGAGGAAGTGTACAAGGCCCTCTATCCTGATGAGACCGACCCGCCAATCGTCATGGCACTCGACAGCTTCAGCACCGTGATGAATGAGGTATCGTGCCGCCACTCCAACAAGAAGGTAAGGGATACTGTCGGGCCCAGGGCTTCTTCGGCCCAGCAAGTGCCTACACTTCACCTACATCAGCCTCAGCCCTCCTCCTCAGCTTCTGGACTGCCATTCAGCCTCGTGCAGCTCATGGGGGCAGCTCAGACTATGGGCCTCACCCCCGCTCAGGCGATGCAACTGGGCATGGTTGGGGCTGGAGTCGGGATTGATGGGCAATGTCAGCTTGGCTCTGCTGATGCGCTCGGCAAGGTCACCGTTGGTTCCTGGCAACCGCAGCGTAGCCCCCTCATGCTGGAGAATGGCACGCCGTCAATCGATCCTTCCAGCAGCGCCCAGGGCAGCGCAGTGAGCGCCTCGCTGAATGCGATCGCCAAGGCTCCCCCGTCACAACCGCTGGCAGGCTCTGAGCCACAGCGCGTCGCCACCGCTGCGCTTGAGATCCCGACGGACACAGACTTTGCCGCTGCATTGGCCTCTGAAGTGCCGAGTAAACGAACGGCTGGCGTCACGGAGGAGGAGGCCAAGGCCACGATTTCGAAAATGCAGGAGGAGCAGGCAATGATCGTCGCCAAGGCTAAGAAGAAATACCTCCCTGATGAGGAGGAGGAGGAACATGCCGAGCACGCTACTGAGGCCCCGACTGTAACTCCGAAGGGCAAGAATCGCAAGGCCATGCCAGCCAAAGGATCTGGCATGAAGAGGCCTGCAGCTGCCTGTGAGTCTACACCAAAAATGCCTAGCAGCGGCTCCGTCATTTATAAGGGAGGGAGGATCCTCCCCTCCAGCAGCAAAGGCGGCTGGAGGGTTTGGCCAGATCTTTCGAACGTTGGCCGTGAGAGGTGCATTCCGTTTGGCTCATCCAAGCCCAGCTCGTTCAGACAGGCGTTGAAGTTTATCGACGAGTCGGGCTGCAAAAAGAGGTGAGCACTCTTTGTCTTATTCTGCTGAAGCTGTCGCGAACAGCTCGTTAGAACCATTGCCATGGGGACGCGTAGATCGCTGCCCGACTTCGGGGGCATGACTTCGGGGTTCGCATGCTTGTCGGCAATTTCTGCGCGAGGCGCAATGTCCAATCACGCCTGGCAACAATCGAATTCGCACTAGACCATGTACTTGCGTACGTCCCAAGCGGGACAGCTTGCATATAAAACATCGCGCACCCCATCATCATCGACATCATTGGCACCGGCCCCTTCACCATCAACATCGTAAGTCTACCATCCTCTTCTTCATCGTCCCGCTTGCCTCGTTGACCCGCTGCCCTCCCTCTCTCTCTCACGCATGCGCGCTATCTATCCTTACCATGGTTTGACTTTGCGGCTCTACTACTCCCAATCCTTCTTCTCCGTCGATGCCACGCTCGCGACCCCAGAAGACACTGGAAATAGCTGTGATTACTGCCCAAGCCCTCTGAAGCCTCAGCGGGCCCCTTCTTACCTTGTACGTTTTGAACCTGGGAGGGAATCGGATTCGCATTCTGGGGCCTCGAAAAGCTGGCACAACACAAAAATGCGATCGAAACTCCAGCGTGATGAGCTCGGTAGTGCCAGCGAAACCTATGGACCGTGCCAAGACATTTCCCTGGGAAGCGCCCAACGATAACGACAACAACCGACGAGCGGTGGAGGAGGGGAAGGAGGGCGAGGAGGAGGAGGAGGAGGATGAGGAGGAGGGGGAGAAATCATCGTTCCTGTCCTCAGTCTGCTCCGTAGCCCATTTTGGCTCCAACAATGGACAGAGCGTCCAAATTGCGCAAGATATCAGATGCTCGGCACGCGCTTCCGCACGTGAGCAAGACAGCGCTATCAGCATTCTGCGCTGCTGCTCGCCGCGGCGACCTCCCTGAGATCGCTTCGACGAAAGACATCAGGGATGCTAGGGACGCATCGGCTGACATACTGACTCCTTATGGTCACGTAATGCACACCGTGCAGATTCATCCGAGAGAGGGCGGCCCAATCGACGTTGAGATAGTTGATCCCATTCCGTACATATACGCGCTTGCCAATCGGTGCCCGAGGTTCGTCGAAGTGCTCAAGGCTGGCCTCAGGAAACATCCTTGCGATATATCTCGCCCGTGGTCAGTGGTACTGTATTCTGATGAGGCCAAACCTGGCAACAGGCTGAAACAGCATAACCGTCGCGCGCTACAGCTGGTTTATTTCAGTTTCTTCGAACTGGGCCCCCCTGCTTTATCAAAGGAGGACTTCTGGCTTTGCGTCGGCGCAGTAAAATCGGATGACATATCATCATGCAATGGTGGCATGGCCCAACTCGTGGGCTGCATCTTGCGTCGCATGTTTAACCCTGAAGCCCATGATCTGATGCTCAGTGGTATGACGCTGGACTTCCCCGATGGCTCCTCCACCAGGTTCGTTGCCAAGTTGGTGAGCGTTCTCGGTGACGAGTCTGGGTTGCACCAGACTTGGCTCTGCAAGGGCAGCGGAGGAGCCAAATGCTGTTGCCAGTGCCTCAACATCGTCAACCGTAATTGGGTGGGGGCAGATGAGCTTGGGGAGGGCACGCTGCTTCAGGACTACACCGCCGCCACTGACCTCAGCAAGTGCGTGCTCCACACCAAGGCTTCCATACTTGTTTTGGTGGGCGATCTTGCTGAGAAGAAGGCGACGATGGGGAAGACTGCATTCAAAAAGTATGAGACCGATATGGGTTGGAACTACTCACCTTACAACTTGCTTTCGGATCCGCACCTCAAGCACATTGTGGATCCAGCGTCCCAGAACACATTTGATTGGGTGCACAATATTTTGGCTGGAGTCTGGGGTTCGACCGCATACCAGGCTATCTATGCAATTGGGCAGTCTGGCATCAAATCGAAACATATTCTGGCATACCTCGAAATGTACAAGTGGCCACGCAGGGTGCACAGCAAATCCAATACAGGCGTGGGTATGTTCTCAGTGAAGCGCGCAGACAGCAGCTGGAAAAGTCAGTCGTGGAAAGGCTCTTGTTCTGAAGTGTTATCGGTTCATGCTCCCTTTGCGCAGTTCTTCCGATGCAGAGTGCTACCTGATTTCCCGTGCCATCGTGATACTTGTGAGGCAGTCATGTGCCTTTCAACGTTGATCCACATGTTGTGGCATTGTGCAAAATTGAGGGTGTCTGCTCTAAGTGTCGCGACCGCAACTACAAACTTCCTGAATGCGTACATTCGTGCCTTCGGAAAAGATCCGATGATCTGGAAATTCCACGGAATAATCCACCATCCCCAATACATTTCCCGTTGGGGATGGCCCCCTGGGACTCTCACGATGGAAAGGAAGCACAAGTTTGTCCTCAGGCACGCAGAGGATCACATGAAAGACACCAAGGGTGTCATCAGGGAGGTCATCTCAGAGAGCATGCACAATCTTAGGAATGCCCGTTGGCTCGATTTGTCGACTGGCCTTGTCGAGCCGAAGGCTCCCACCAAGAGCTTGAAAGAGTATTTGGATTCTACGTTCGGTGCTTTAGAACATTTCGCTGCATCAAAGGCTCGTTTCAACGAGTACGACGTCGCCTGGATCGGTGATGTCGTTGCTCTGAAACAGCTGCCAGCAGGTTGGATCATCGCCAGAGTGTTGTTTTTTGGTAGCACCGCGGGCGTTGCGTATGCCGCAGTGCATCCCTTTAAGTGCACGTCCAAGTCCAAATGGTCCAGCACGTGGGAGAAACTCGAAGCTCCTATGATGGCAGATCTAGATGATTTCCTGGAGACGCTCATCAATTACGGCAGCGATTCCAGTCTTGCTATTTTGCATCCTTTGTCGCTAGTGCAGTGATTGTTGCTCGTTGGGCATGCGAACAATTCACCTGCTGCCACTGCAAACACTGAAGCGGGAGAGAGGGAGGAGCGAAGGAGCAGAGCAAAGGAAGGACGTCAAGGAGGGAAGCGATTGAGAGAGATACGACGGCACAGAGGGAAAGGAACGATGGGAGGGGATGAGGAAAAAGAAGGGGAGGAGAAAGGATGCGAACTGGGACGAGAGACGAACGGAGAGAGCTACGACAGGGAGCGGGAGGGCCGAGCTAGGGAGAGAACGACGCCGCACTCCTGAGGATTCAAGGCCGTCCGAGCATTGATATACTCAATGCCCATCGATTTTCGCGCTTACCTCTGCAGGCTTCCGCCACATCCGCCGATGATGTTCCGATGGTATCCCGATGGAGTCCCGACGGTGTTTCGATGATGTCCCGATTCTAGAAGGTTCATTTTCATGGGAAGCTGGCAGACGGATGGCCGCCGACGGGCCAACAAAATGAAAACCGAAACCTCTGGGCCCATGATCTCTGTATTCCCTGGACGCAAATTCACCTTGAAGTAATGGGTGTTTTTCTCGAGCTAGCGCTCGGTAACCCAATTAACTAAACTCTGCTAAATGATCTGCAGCCCTTACATAACCTATTTAGCGGGATAGCTAATCAAGTTAGCAACTCACTAGCAACCCTTACGGACCATACAATTACTAAAGGTTAGTAGAGGGGTGCTAACACCATAGCCAAACCTTCACAACCCCTAGTAACCAAGCCCAACCCCTAACAACCATTGCAAAAGTTAACAACCCCCTCGTCCACCCAAGTGGGGGCCTTTTCTGCCCCTCTCGCTCACTCTTTTGGACCCCTCTTCGAAACTCCGTTGGTGGTGTCTAGGGCCTTACAGTGCCCTCTATGGGGTCGGGGAAGGGACCCCGAGAATGCCCAGGAGGGCCACCAGAGGGCCCACAACCAGCGCCCCCCAACGATGGGGGGCCCTTTGGGGTCTCTCCGGAGCCCTTCGGGGCATCTCTTGGAACTCTCTTAGGGTCGTCTGGGGACGTCCTGGGCCATCTTTGGGGCCGAGCGACGGCCCCCAGCTGGGCCAACGACATCGTACCAGGGGCTGTTGGTAATTATGATGAAGAATGTCTTAGGCCCTTCTCGGGCCCCTCTTGGATGCCCTTTCACCCCCATATTGGAGGTCTGTTGTCGCTGTGTGGGGCCCGTCTGTGCCGTCTTTGGGGCCAGAGGAGGGCTTAGCCGGGGGGTCCCCAATTCGCGCTCCCCTTCGGGAGCCCCCAAAATCGTTTCTAGGACCCCTCTTGGGGCGCTTTTGGAGCGTTCTTGGGCGCTCTTGGGGCCGTCTTTGGGCTCTCTTGGGCCTCTCTTGGGGCCCTGTTGGGCCATCTTGGAGCCATCTTGAGGCCTCGCGAGGCTATCGGAAGCGAAAATGCGAGAAAGCAAAAATGCAGCTCTTTGGAGGTCTTGGAAGCCTCTTGGAGCCATCTTGGAACGTTCTTGGGGCCTTTTGGAGCATCTTGGGAACCATCTTGAAGCATTTCAGGCTATCTTGAGCCATCTTGGAGATCGTCTTGGGTTCCCTGAGGCGCTCTTGGAGCCGTCTTGGGCGAACAAGTACCCTCTGACACCTCGCGCCCCCCGCCCCCCCGTCCAGGTCCAAGGGAGGGGGTAGGGGGAGGGGTAAACCCCTCCCGGAAGGGAAGAAGGGGTTCGGAAGAGGAACCTCTCTAGACGACATGCGCCCTCAAGGGCTGGCGGGACCCATCAGCCAGATGGCGTTCATCTCCAAAACGCGTTGCATCACAGCGTGCCCAGTTTCATACACAAGGTACACGTATCGTTTTTGCATTTTGTGTGGCTCGTTAAGGAGCGGCAGCAATATGTGGCACCAGCCACTGCCCAGACTCATGCCACGTGCCACGGCGCCTCATGTTTGCGCGCCTCAGATCCCCTGACCATACCAAAATCACCACTAAACCCAACACGCGCGTGCGCGCAGAGCGTGCGCATCGACTACACGCACACAGCAAGAAACGTTGAAAAGGAAACAGGCAAGCCGATGAGCGAACACTTTCTCGAATGCGCATCCGACGGCGCTGACGACGACGCCACGGGCCCGACATTTCGCATGCGCATTAGCGCCTGGACCACGCCAGCACATGCGACGTCAATGCCTTTGCGCGCAAGAAGCGCGCCTCAATACAGGCACACACGCGCGCACAGTTTGCCTCTTGCGCCCGCGCAGCTTACTCACCACTGCCGCATGCAAGCAATGCGCGCACCAGGGCAAGTACATCGCAATTCTGTCGCAATAGTGAGCACGCATTGGTTTTGGCATCGTTGCCTTGCCCGTGCGCCCCATGTTCGCGCTTGAGGCTCTGCCTTGCTAGATAGAGTGAACGTAGGTTTGTTAACCGACGCTCACGCAGCCAGACAGGATAATCGCCGGTCCTATGTTTCGAAAAACCAGTGCTGGAAACACCCGTCATCGGTATCGGCAGCGCAAGGCTGGGAACGATTTTACACGAAAGTTTTAACACAGGCGGGATTCGTTCAAGGTCGGTCGAGCCCGTGCATTTTCTACGAGACCACGCGGGACGTGAGATTAGTAGTGCACGGAGATGATTTCACAGCGTCGTCTGACGATCATGGCCGTGAATGGCTCACTGGCGTGTTGGAGTCAGCACTTGCCCTTATAGTGCGAGCAATACTAGGACCGGAAGACGGTGACGACAAAAGTGTCCGGATTCTTAACCGGATCGTGTCTTGGACCGCAGCCGGTCTGGAGTACGAGTGTGACCAAAGACATGTTGAAACAATCGTTAGAGACAGTGGCATCCAGGATGAGCGTTCGAAGGCGTGCTCCACTCCTGGTGTGAAAGAGTCACTTGATTCAGAAACCGATCTAAAGTTACTTTCTCCAGACATGGTTACGAAGTTCCGATCTCTGTGCATGCGTATCAACTACATTGCACAAGACCGTAGCGACATTCAATACGCAGCAAAGGAGTTGGAACGAGGGATGCAACAACCAACAGTAGGACATTGGAACAAGATGAACCGACTCGCACGCTATCTAAAGGGCGTCCACGTTTAGTGCTAGAATATCCGTTTCAAGGGTCTTGTTATTTCTTTGATGTGCTTGTTGACACAGACCACGCAGGCTGTTTGAGAACCAGAAAAAGCAACAACGGAGGCGCATTGATGTTTGGTCTACACGCAATCAAAACTTGGAGCAGCACTCAAAGCGTCATCGCACTGAGCTCCGGAGAAGCAGAGTTCTACGGAATAGTAAAAGGCGCAAGCGTGTTGTTAGGAGCTTTGTCTTTAGCATCTGATTTTGGTCTTGTTGTAAAAGGGCGTCTGAGCACAGACAGCTCAGCAGGCAAAGGACTAGCATCCAGACTAGGATTGGGTAAAGTGAAACATCTTCACACCCAGTACTTGTGGGTTCAAGAGAGACTCGCAAACAATGATTTCGTCATCCGAAAAATCGGCACTGACGTGAACCCCGGAGATCTCATGACGAAGTACTTGGACAGACCAAAGTTAGACAAATTCTGCAAGAAGCTCGGCTACGCCGCGCGAGGCGGAAGACACGAGCTAGCGCCGCAAATTTCGAATCAACATCTTGATTTGAATCTGTTGGAAGAACAGGAACGGCTTGAGCCAGGCTCGGCAGCACCAGCTAGAGAAAAGAGCAAAACGATGTTCTTTGACATCAGCGGCAATGGGCCCAAGTTGGTTCAACCGCAAAGTTCCGCGAATCCCCGCTCCACGACCGAAAGCTTCGTAGAGACACCGTGCGCGAGGAACCGCTCGCCCTAGGTGTAGGAGGAGCGTGGGAATTTATACCCCCAGCGCAGCATGTAGAGAGGCAGAGTAGAGGGAAGTTGAACTGCAGCCATTTCAGGTTTCATTTAGAGCCCTATGAAAAGGCATCAGATCGTATACATTCCTTTCATGTGGTCCTGAGCAGAAGACTGGCGGACGGAATGACTAGAGTGAATTCCCGCGTAAGCGTGCCAAGGGCGCTCGAGTGGCCGGGAGCGCCGGGCTGGACATGCCGGTTCCAGGGCGCAATTTGCCATCTGGAGCAACCAGCTCATTACGTCGCCTACTTCGACTGCCCTGGCGTCGGCGTCGTAAGGTTCGACGGCAACGTAGTTGCGCGGATTGAGTTCCAGGATTTTGCAGAGAATCCGAAGAACCAGGGAGACATTGCCCTTGTGGTGTTTTCCAGGCACCGGACGGAAGCAGTCGTGCCGACAGATGCCGCCAATGAAACACCGTCGTCAATTGAGGGGCCGCTGTCGTTGCGCAACACACTCCCAATGTCGTCAGCAACGACCGACACGGGAAAAGCTACGCACGAGCTGGGTGTAGCGAACCGTGGACATGCAGAATCCGTAGACCACGACGGTGCCGCCAAAACGTCGCTGGAAACCGAGGTTGCTTTGGGCCGCGTCGATGGAGAGTCGACATCAACGCGCGCGCCATCGAGGGCGGGTGATGGTGTAAATGGTGCGTCTCCGTCTTTGCATGGCGCTCCTGTCGGCAACCGTCAGCAAGAAGGGGGCGCAGGTTCCGCAGAGGGTGCGCGGGTGAAGCGAACGAGGCGCCCGGGGAAGCAGAAAGAAACGTTTTGCGAGTCGTGCAGAACGAGCGCGACAGAGCCCACACAGTGTTCGTCCATGATGTGGTCTTTCGTGCAGAAACGAACCCGAGGCAGGCGCCGGGGCGACCGCGGGTGCAGCAACAGCAGACAACAACGACAAGCCAGTTCAGGATGGTGCCGCAGTGGATGCAAGCCCAGAGGCGGATGCGACGCAAGAGATGTTTTTTGCAGCGCGCGTCAACCCAGCGTCGAATGATCCCCGACGGGCACGGGAAGGAGCGGTCGCAACGGCAGCGAAGCTGTTGCGGGAGATCCCTACTGTGCCCTCGGATCCAGAGGACCCCAATGAACCGTGGGGGGCAGCTTTGGTCGAGAACGACGCGGTTGAACTGCCACCAACTCACTGTGCTTCCCGAGGTTGCCCCTGGACTGGCGTAGACGAGTCTGAGCTTCTCAACCATGTCTGCGTAGCACACGGAGATGTCATGCAGCCGATCGCGGACATGTATTCGCCCGCGCACTCGCTGCAGAAGCGAGTACTCACTGCTTACAGTGAAGTCGTCGCGTACGCTGTACGGCTAGGAGCTCCAGTATCGTCGTATGCGACGCACCGGAGAAGTCTGAAAGCGTATGCAGAAATAGTAACACAGGAGAAGGTAGCATCGCCGAAATGTTTCATGTGCGGCTGTTCGTTTCCGCAGGTGTCGGGACGGAAAATAATGGTATTTCGTGGGAACGAGTGTTTGAGAGCGACGCGCGGGATGGCAGTGGACTGACGCACATGGGAGAGTGGTTTGTGTGGGAGGTGTTTCAGGAGTTGAGCCTCACGGCATATCTGAGCAGGTACAGGTATGAAGAAGGGAACGATAAACTCGATCTCCAGAAGCACATGGAGGAGTTTGACGACTGGACGGTGCGTGCATGGTGCGCGTCGTCTATTGGAGTGCCTCGGGGCCACCTGGAGTTGATATGTCGCCCAGAGGACCAGCGGAGCACTGCAGGATGTCGGGCAAAGGGAGAAGTCTGTACTCAATGCGAGGTTCCGTTATGTCGGGAGTGCTTTGAAGGTATAGATACTCCGAAACGGGCGTGGAACGAAACGTCCCACGTGATGGTTCCGGTGATGCCCGCGCGATGTTTGGCGAACGATCTGATGTCGTTCTACGGTCCGAAAAGCATGTACGACGAGGGGGTGACCGTCATGGAGATGATTTGTTGCAGTTCGTGCATAACTGCCATGATTTGTTTCTCGTTGGAGGTGAAGTACCACAACTTTTTGATTCCGTAGCTGGGATGCAGGAGACGCGAGTCGCGGCTCGGGGGAATGCAGCCTCGTTCGCCCTCCCATGGCAGGGCATCTTGTCAGAGCTTCGGAGAAGGGTCGCGTCAGGAGAGCACACGGGTGGTGCGCATATGCCGCGTGTGGGCCACGATCTCTCCCACGTTGTTCAAATTTTGTTGAAGGTGAGCGATGCGACGTCAAAGGACAACTTGCCGACATTCATCCATCAAGCCACCGTGCGGCGGGATGTGGTGAAGCACCACATCAAGAATATGATCGCTAAAGGGCATAGGGCGCATATGCACGTGGACGCTGCAGCAGTAGATGCTCGCGCCGAGCAATTACCAGAGAATGGCGTACCGCCCGAACTAGTGCGGTTGCTTCCGCATGACAATCATTTGGATAAGATCATGGTGCAAAAGAACGCAACGCCGTCGGATGCGAAGCAGGCGACGGTGCAAGACGCTTGCGACGACATGGATCGAATAATTCCGAACATGGTGGTCATGGAGAGGTCATCGTTCAACGAGGTAGATGAAAAACGCTATGACGGAAGCAGCTTTGCAGCACATGACGCGCGGCGTAAATGAAGGAGGCACGGACGGGCATGGTGGCGGTTGCGCAACTTCGCGTGCAAAAGAACGTGCGAGCGTTCAGTTCGCGCACGAAGCATGGCCGGACCATTTTGTCGCGTTGGCTACCAATCTATTGAGCGACCAAGACAATGGCCGCGTACGATGCACATGCAAAGGAGCGTCGGATATCGCGAGGCTCGGAGAAGCGTCGCAGCGGCACAACCTGGTGCTGATGGACGTGAACGGACGAGGGACGTGGATGGAAAAGATGCGGTTGCGCCTTGTGGTGTCTCCAGGCACGGCCATGATGAGTCAGTTCGTTCCGTGGTTATTCGGCGTCGCTTTTCCTTTCTGCTTCAAGTTTGGGGTAGGCATGCCTGATATGCCAGAATGGTCCGAAGTGAGCCGACACCGGCGTGTCGGAGAGGCACCCCGCGTGGAATTTCCGCTCTGGACACGAATCATGACGCGCCTCGTGGAATCTCAGCTCCGGCGCGACTGGCGCTTCGGATTCACGATGTCGTCCTTGTTGTACCAAAGCGCCTTGAACGCGTCCCGGAGCATGCGGCTGTTTGCAGATCATGAGCAGAGGGAGGACGAATCGGGTCGCGACTTTACGTATATGGAAGAGGCTGCCATAAGCTTAGTAGAAGCACTGCGAGGGACGTACCCAGATCCACGCACTGGACAGCGGCGCGCAGTGAATGGGGACGTGTCGAATTTGAAATTCGTCACGTCATTATCGGAGACCGCGCAGAGAATGGCGCGACAAGCGCAGGCCATTAATAAGAAGATTGCAGGAACAAATGAGGTACGTACCATTATGCGGTTCGATACCCGCGCTGGTCGGGTGGCTCAAGGCGTCCCCCTATGTTTTACGATGTCGCCAGATGAGAGGCACAACCTCGTCGTGGCACGGCTGAGTAGGTCGCGCTGAAAGGACCCCGTCAACAGGCATCGGGTGCAGGAGAAACAAGGCCCGTCGAATGGCGGGTTGTTCGAACCCGATTTCACAGGCGCATGCGGCGTGCCATTCGAGGACGAGGTGGTGGAGGGCGACGCTGACGATGTGAACATGGCAATACCCATGGAGGTTTTGTGCCAAAACGTTGCAGCGGCCAAGATGCGCTTGGAGTGCTTGGCACGGGGCACAATCGTAGGCCTGGTGTTGGAGCACCTGTTCGGGATTCGATGGTGTCCGCGGCGTCCTGACTGTGATTGCGCGGATCTGGCAGGTAGTAACGCGAAATTGGTTGGCGGGTGCGCGGGACGAGCTTAAGCGTCTGATATGCGCGGGTTGTAGATTATTCGCCGTCCCCCGGACGAGCTTAAGCGTCTGATATGCGGGCACGCAGCATTTAAAAGGCTGGCGTCGCGGCAGGCGCACGCAGATGTGGCGGAATGGCAGAGGCAGAAAGAGCACATCGAGAAAGACTGGCCTGCGTACAAGGACACGGAAGAGCTCATTCAGGCAGAACAGTACCTGAAGCAAACCGATGCGGAGGTGCAGCGAACCCTAGAGGAGACACAAGAGCTCAGCCCAGAGTCTGGGAGGGGGAGCGCTTCGAAATGGCGGTTGCGAAAGTGGCCAGGGATACCGTCAGAACCACGTACACAAGTGGAGCCATCGGCATTCTAAATGTGTGCCCTTGCTCCACTGTCAACGAGATGACGACCCTCTGAAATGCAAGAGCTTTTTTCCCTCGGACGACATGGCTGGTGGAGAAGACCGTGCTTTTGTGTCCAGGGTTTCTCAAAAACTGCTCCATGCCGCGTGGAGGGCGGAGAGATATGACTGGATGCCTACACGGGCCACAGAATGAAGAGAACATGAACGGGACATTGCCTGCATTGTTAAGCGGCGGCCTTGGGTTGAATTTCAACTCCGATGTGCAGCTCCCGCACAGGTTCCCAATTCTGGAGCAGACACATGACGGGGACGCGTGCGCAGAGAGGTGTTGGGACGGCGCGGAGGTGAAAGACATCGTGCTCGCGGCACAGCGCGCGCAGAACGCCCAGGCAGGGTGCGCGTGCGACTATGGGGCGAAGCGCCTGGCGCCGTCATTTAACGAGGTGAAAGAGTGTAAGAAAGGGCACCATGCGTTAGCGGAGAAAGTACAAGGGCGTAGCGCCTCGTACGTGGCGCACCGCCACATCACGCGGCTACTCTCGGATATGTACGGGAAAGGGATCGCGCGGTCCGCGCAAGAGAGTGTGAACCTTCGCGCGTATTCCGATGTGCGAGACGTGACGGCGGCGAGAGTATTAAGACGACGAAAACAGCAATGGTCCCTGGGTTTGACGTTGTGAGGATGGTCGAAAAGGAGTGCGGGGTGGCGCCGGAGCGATCGGACCCTGGCAGAGTTCATCTTGAACGCGATGGTAGGCGCGCAAAGAGGCCGCGCGTGATCTCAAACAATCCAGTATTCTTGTACGGCATGAGACCGTTGGATGCCAAGTGGGCCCCAGAACTACGGCACCTTTCTGTGTATGAGTTTTTCCGGTATTGGCGAATCGAAATGACAAAGTGGTCCACGAAGATGAAGAAAAGGAAAGAGGTAACAGAGGACGAGGAGGAGACGGAGGACGAGGAGGAATAATGCCAGTATCACGCGGTGCTCACGGCGAGCGGCAAGACGAAGGTCCGTGAGGCACGGCACTGAGGAGTGGAAGAAGCACCGCTATTGGCAGGAATCGATTATGTCATTCGCGGCGACGGCTGCGACGCATGGGTAGCGTCCCTGACGTGGAAGGCATGGAAACGTCACGGCGCAAGTGGGTGTGGGTTCGGAACGAGAGTCCGCGGAACCCGAGCTTTCATGGTGCACCGCAGCCGAAGCATCGGCCAGGGGAAGCAGATAGGAACGCGCTCATCTTGATGGCATATGTTCGATCGTTCACTCTGCGAGACACAGATTTGGACGGGGTATCGAGAGTGTCAGAGTGGTGCACTGGTGAGTAGACGCTGGCACAAGCAGCACGTGAGTGGTTGGACGGAGGACTGCCTTGCGAGGAATCGAAGAGGTATGCGCAGAATTTCATGAGCGTCGTCGACATGCGTCCCGAGGGGGAGGACGCTGGAAGGAAGCACGAGGATGACTTGTTCAGCGACGAAGATGTGGACGTCGACGAGCTCGACGAGGGTGTCCGGCGGCTCGTGCACGTGGGGGGCACGCGCCTAGAGGACGATAAAAGGGAAACGACAGCTGCTGTTGCAGTGGGCGCCCAACGCCATCGAAAGCGCGCGCGCTCGCTTGTGCTGCGTTGTGCGCGGGCACAAATTTCGCGCCCGCGCCTGGCCCGCGCGCGGGCGGGCAAGCTGGGCGCGCGGGCCGCCTCCCGCTTTCCTGCGCCGCGCGGCGCGCGGCCCCACGAGAAGGGCCCGCGCGCGCGAGGCGGGGGGGCGTCAGCATGTGCCTCGCGGCGCGCGGCCCCACGCGAAGGGCCTGCGCGCGCGAGGGGGGGGGGGGAGCGACGGCGCGTGCCTCGCGGCGCGCGGCCCCGCGCGAAGGGCCCGCGCGCGAGGGGGGTGCGTCGTCGCGCGCGTGGCTAGTCTGCTCTTCTGCTCGCTTTGCGTCGAACGCCCCGTGCAGGCGCGCCGCGGGGATCGCGTCGGGGCGGTTCGCGGCGCGCCTCGGGGTCGTGCGATGTGCAGGCATTAGCGCTTGCATCTCGCAGGCATGTGCGCTTGCGTCCCGCCGTGGCGGACGGCGCGCGCGCTTTCGCAGGTGCGCGGGCCCAGTCGGCCCAAGCGTCTGGCTGCTCCGGGACCCAACCGGCTTCATACGCCGCTGCAGGCCAATACGGCTTGCTTTCGCACGGGCGCATATTGCCCGTCGGCCCCAAGTGGCCGTGCGGGGCCAAATCGGCCCTCACAAACGCGCGGGCCCATTCGGCCCCAGCGCTCAGTGGCTCTGGTGCAGGCCACTACGGCTTGGCATTTTACGGGCGCTTATTGTCCGTCGGCCCAGAGCGGCCACGCGCGGCCAATGCGGCCTGCGCCGCAGCGCGGGCGCTCCCTTCGCGTCGTCGCGTCACCTTTCCGTCAGCGTCAAGCGCAGCAGCGGCTGAGTCTTGTGCTGTGCGCGCGCGCAACGCACTGCTTCGCGATGGCCGAAGCCGCGCCGGAGACTGTTCGCGCTTTTCTCCAGCGCGTCGAGGGGGCGGGCGCGCAGGAGGCCGCCTGGTTCGACTCGATCGCAGCGGCGCTGGCAGCCGAGAGCATCACCGTGCCCTCAGAGCTGGCCGGGGCCAAGTTTGAGGACTTCCGCTTCCAGAATGCCGATCTGGATGGCGGCAAGAAGCGCTGCGTCCGCGCGGCCATCAAGTTGGCCGGGCGCGAGAAGGCCGGCGTTCCCGCGCAGCGCGAGCGGCGCGCGCGTGCACGCTCGCGCGCAGGGTGATATGAAGGAGCTGCAGACGGCCGCGGGATCGGCCAGCGGGGACGCCAGTGCCGCCCTCCTCGCGTTTCTCCAAAGGAAGGACGAGGCTTGTCGACGCGACAGCGCGCGCCCGCCGCCGCGCGACGTCGCGTACGTCGCGTCGCAGGCGCCCGCGGCGGCCCACGTGGACATTTGTGCCACGCTCAAGACCGCGAGCCTCGAAGGCTTGCCCAGCGACCTCCTGCCCAGGCGATGCGCGGCTTGCCACGGCGGGGAGCGCGCGCCATCTTGCGCGCGACACTTGCGGCGTAGCTCCGACCTCGTGGATGAGCTTGCCAGCGAAGTGGCCAAGCTTCGGAAGCGCGGCATCGAAAAAGGTTTCGTCAACGTGAAGCTAGCCAGGTGGCTGCCGCAGCACCTCGCCGGGGCGCTTCGCGATGCCGACGAAGACGAAGCCAAGCTTTCGGAGGACCTGAAAAGCTTAGCACAGGCGCAGCGCCTCACCGTCGCGCGCGCTCGCGCCGCGCCTATTTCCTCGCGCGAGGCCATGGGGGCTAAGGCGACGCCCAAGCGCGTCATGCCGACGCTCAGCCAATGGCACCTCGCGTGGAGTCGCTACGCGGTCGGTGCCCACGCCACCGGCCAGCTGAGCTACGCCGCGGCCGCAGCCCATCGCGACGTCTGCATGGCGGTGGGCCTCGGGGCGGCCCGCAACAAGCGGCGGGTGCAGCTCGCGGTCTATTATGACGAGCAGGCCCGCAAAGATTGGGCGGAACGCTCGCGCTCTGGCGACCCGACCTTCGTGGCCCGCACGCGTTTTCTTGCGAATGTGTTTCCGCGCCGCGTTGGCCGCGCCGGTTGCGCGCAGGCAGATCGCGCGGCGAAGCGCGTGGACACCGCCATTCTCAATCGCGCAGAGGAGGCTTACGATGCCGACGAAGCCGCAGCCAAGGCGGCGCCGGCTGAGTCGTCGGCAAAGGGCGGCACCAAGAGCGCCCAGGCCCCCTCGTCGCGTCGGCTCGCGCGGGGCAGCAGCCCCCACTCCCCACCTATTCTTTCGCGCGGCGCGTTCGCAGGTGGCGACGGGCAAAGCCGCCGCGGGGAAGGGCCACGGCTCCGCGAGCGGTGGCAAGAGCGCGCAATGGTCGGGAAAGCGCTGGAACAGCTGGGGCTCGGCGGGCGATTACCGCGGGCACAGCTGGGGCGCAGCGGATCGCGGCGGGGAGGTGAATCGCAAGCCGCGCACGCCCCCGAGGGCCGTCAAGAGGGCCCGCCCATAGCGCCGCAGCTCCAGGGCGCAAGGGGGCCGCGGGCGCGCGGAGCACGCGGTGGCGCGCGGGCTCGCGCGGTGTCAAGAGTGACAGCGCGGGGGCCGAACACTTGTCGGCGCGCGGTGCATGCGAATTTAGCCGAACAATAGTCGGCGCGATGCCTTCTCACTCTTCGCAACCTACGCAAAGCAATGCGGCGCGATGCTTGGGCCGGTCCGCGCCGAAATTGCGCGGGCAATGAAACGGCCGACAGTTCGGCTCGCGCGCCATGTCATATTGCAGCGGCCGCGGCACACGCGGGTCGTTCCGCGCGCTCGCGTTCAGGTCCGCCGTTCAGCTTTTGCTGCGACCCGACGCGATCGAGGCTACTTTGTTCGTCGCGTTTGTTTGCAATGCGCGGGCGGCTGCCGCCGCCTCCACCAGCGCCGCCGTCGGGGCGTGTTCCTGCGCCGCCAGCTCCCCCAGTCCGGCGGCGCCCACGGTCTCGCGGCGCGTCCTCGACGCAGGCCCCGCGCGCATCGCGCGGTCCGCAATGTTGCATGTCGAACTCCGCCTTGCAGGCGGCGAACGACTGGGCTGCTCGCGCGCCTCGCCAGGTGAACGCCGACGATGTGGGGAAGCTACAATTCGTCGACGACGCGTGCCGTGAGCAAGTCGATTTCGAGCCAGCCGTTGACGTCAGCGCAGACGTCTGGGCCGCGGTGGAATGGGTGAACGCGCGCCAATCGGACCAGATTAATGCCGAACGCGAGCGCTTCATCTGCGACATTGAAGCTGAGGCGCGGGCGCTGCACGTGTCGGGCGAAGTAGCCCGCTGGCATGTAGGGGCCGATGCAGGCGTGCGCAAGGTGGCGACTGGCGCCAACGGCCCTTTAATAGAGGCGCTCGCCGCTCGCACCGATTTCCAGGACGCCGCGTGCATAGAATTCTTTCGCCGCGGCGCGCCAGCGGTGGGCCCGCTCCCAGTCTCGGGAAGCGGCGTGCCCGTGCAGCGTCCCGACGCGCAGCCGGTCTCAACCGTGCTAGGGGGCGCCGCTCAAGCCAACCGCGCGTTGCTGGCGTCCCTCAAAGAGGACGCTCATTCGGCGACGTTGCTGCAGCAGTCTTTCAAAGAAGCGCGCATGGGTCGCGTGACCCAGCCTGTCACGGCTGCGCAGGCCGACCTCAGTGCAAACGTCTTGTCGCCGCGCTTCGGGGTTGTGCAAACGCGGCCCAATGGCGACATACGCGTTCGGGCTGTTGACGATCTTACTCGCGCGAAAGTGAACGGGTGCACCTCGGCAGGCGAAAAGTTTCGCCCCGAGCCCATCGATGCGCTGTATCGCGTCGCCAGGGGCGTGGCGCAGGGCACGCGCGAACGCATCATGTTCTACAAAGCCGACATTGACTCGGCCTTCCGCAGGCTTCCCGCCATGCCGATGCATCGCCGGTTCCTGTTCTTCGTTTTCCTCGCGCAGGGCGTGGTCCATGTGGCAGGGCACCTAGCCATGCCCTTCGGCGCCGTCGCGTCCGTGCATGCGTGGGAACGGGTCGGCGCGCTCATTTCGCACCTTGTGCGTCGGCTACTGTTCATTCCCATGCTGCGTTTCGTCGATGACCTCTTTGGCGCCGAGCGCGCGGCATGCGCCGAGCATGCGCTCGAGTGCACCGTGCGGCTCGTGCGCTGCATCCTCGGCCCCTCTGCAATCGCGGCGGACAAGGTCGCCGCGGGCATGCCGCTTGTCGTCCTGGGCCTTCAGGTCCGCGCAGACCACGGCGGTTTCTCGTGCACTCCGTCGCCCGACAAGGTCAAGAAGTGGCGCGGTCGCATTGGCGACGCGCTCTCCTCGGGCGTTTTGCGGCCAGGGGACGCGGCAAAGCTTGCGGGCGCCCTGATGTGGGCATGCTCGGGCATGTTCCATCGCATCGGGCGCGCGCTCATCCGGCCCTTGTTCGCCCACTCGAAGCAGTGCGGCGTGGTGGTGCCGCAGCAGCTGCGCGTCGCACTCGAATGGTGGGCAGAAGTCTTAGCGCTGGAGCTCTGCGAGACCCGTGTCTGGGCACCAGATCAGCGCGAGGTAGCGCAGCTCTTTGTCGACGCGCGCAGCACGCCGCCCCGCGTCGCGGCTGTGCTCTTCCTCGACGGGCGGGCTTCCTACTCCGATTGGGCTTCCCCCGATTGCGTTCTGCGCCGTTTCAAGCAAAGGGGCGATGCGCAGATAATGTCCCTCGAGCTTCTTGCGATCGCGTTTGGCCTTTCCACATTCAGCAGCGCGCTCGCGGGCAGGCGCGTGCGCCTCTGGTCCGACAACGTCGGTGCCGAGGCTGCCACGCGGAAAGGCGCTTCCAAAGAGTGGGACTATACGTGTCTCATCAATTCTTTGTGGCTGCAGGCGGCGCAATTGCGCGTCTCGCTCCGCGTCGACCGCGTCCCCTCGAAGCTAAACGTTGCCGATTTGCCGTCGCGGGAGCAGTACTGGCTCCTTCGCGAGATCGGCGCTTCTTTCGTGCTGCCGCGTCTTAGCGAGGCATTCTGGAAGCCCGATGCCTGGGCATCTCTTTCGGCCGCGCGGGTGTCGCTGCGCCGCGCGCGAGCGTCCGTCGGCCGACAGTTCGGCTTGCGCGCCAAATCGTCTTGCGTCGGCGCGCGCGCATGAAAGTTGTTTTATTCGTTTTCGTGTTGCGTCCGCGAAGGTCGCGCGTAGCGCAGCCGCTCCACGTGCGCTCGGCAAGCAGGGCTCGGCGGCAGAGGCATTGCTTGGCGCGCGCCGACCGTCGGAACGGCAATGGCCGGGCACGCCGCTTCCATGCGTGTCTTCCTGGAGAGAGCCGCGGGCCAAGGCAGGCACGATGCGGCCTGGTTCGATGCGATCGCGGCGGCGCTCGCCGCCGAAAGCGTGTCGCGCCCGTCCGCGCTCGCTGGTGCCAAATTCAAAGATTTCCAATTCCTGGGCGCGGGCGGACCTCGACGGCGGCCAAAAGCGTTGCATTCGGGAAGCTATCGCACTCGCGTCAAGCCTTCAGGTTCGCGCACTTCGCGCCGCGCCCCTGCTGCATCGCGCCCGCGTGCGCGCGCAGGAGGCAGCGCAAGTCCAGAGGCCGGTACCGGCGCGGGCGCAGGCCGCCGGGGGCATTGCCGTTGACGCGCTCCTCGAGACAAGGATTGCGGAGGCGCAGGGGGCCCGCGCGCCACAGTGCGGCGGGGGCCCGCGCGCGGAGCTCCGTTATCTTCGCCGGCGGCTTGACAGCGAGGAAGGCCCAGTGAGCGTCGCTGAGTGGCTGTCTTCGGCGCGCGCAGCGGCCCTCCTGGGCGCGTGCCCGCGCTCCATCGCCTCTTTCAAGAGCGGCGCGGCAGCGTGGATCGCGTTCGCGCGCGAGGCTCTTGCGCTGCACGGGCGCGAGCTGCCGCCGTCTGCCGACGGGTTGCTCGCGTGGTCGCTGCTGTTTCGCTCCGACCAGACCTTTTCCAATTATGTCTCTCACGTCAAGCTGGCTTGTCAGGTTTGCGATCTCCCTGTAGACGTTTTTCGTGACACGCCCCTTCGCCGCGCCAAATGCGCGATTCGCAAGCGCGGCGCTTTCCTGCCCAGGGCGCCCCTATTCATCAGGGAGGACGCAGTTTGCGCGCTGCTAAATCTGGCAAAAGAGCGGCACGAGTCCGCCGTTTTCGCGCAGCTCTTTCTTGTCACGTACGTGTTTCTCTTGCGCCTTCCCTCGGAGGCCCTGGGCATTTCGTTCGACGGCGTCGCCTTTCGTCAGGGCGCAGGGGCTTCCCTCATTCTGTGCGACGGCCTCCTGCAGCTCAAATTGGCGCGCCGCAAGAACAAGCAATTCGGGTCCGTGCTGCAGCGAGCGTGCTGGTGCGCGCGCTGCACCAAGACGTGCCCGGTCCACGCGCTCGGCGCATGGTTCGCGGACCTGCCCGTGGGCACCAGGCCGTTCGCGGACATTAGCGCGGCCAGCTCGCTGAGCACGCTGCGCTTTCTCCTCGGTCAGCTCGGCGTCAAAGACGCGGCGCTCTATCGCACGCACGACCTGCGGCGCGGGCACGCACTGGACCTCCAGCAGAGGGGAGGCACCTTGCGCGAGATCCTTCAAGCGGGCGAATGGTCCTCGCCCGCGTTCCTGTCGTACCTCGATTTGACGCAACTCGAACTCGGCGCCGTGGTCGAGGCGCATCTAGCTGAGTCCGAGGACGAACTTGCCTAGGCAATGGCGACCCAGGCGTCGCGCGACGCCCTCGCGCGCACGCCTCCGCCGCTGCGTGTCACAACACCGCGGCGCCGCCGCACGCAACACCCGTTTCGCAAGGGGTGCGCGTGCCGCGCGCGTCGCCGCTGCGCGGTGCACCAGCATGCATCGGCTGGGGGTACTTGCATCCCTGGCGCCCCGCGCGTCGGCTCAGACTGGCACCGCCAGGCTGGACGGCGCGGGGGGTGCCGCACCCCTTGTCAAGTGGGTGCGGGCACCCTCGGGTGCGGGAGGCTTCTGGCGCAGCTGAAATTTGTGGTGGGCGCCCAACGCCATCGAAAGCGCGCGCGCTCGCTTGTGCTGCGTTGTGCGCGGGCACAAATTTCGCGCCCGCGCCTGGCCCGCGCGCGGGCGGGCAAGCTGGGCGCGCGGGCCGCCCCCCGCTTTCCTGCGCCGCGCGGCGCGCGGCCCCACGAGAAGGGCCCGCGCGCGCGAGGCGGGGGGGCGTCAGCATGTGCCTCGCGGCGCGCGGCCCCACGCGAAGGGCCTGCGCGCGCGAGGGGGGGGGGGGGGGCGACGGCGCGTGCCTCGCGGCGCGCGGCCCCGCGCGAAGGGCCCGCGCGCGAGGGGGGTGCGTCGTCACGCGCGTGGCTAGTCTGCTCTTCTGCTCGCTTTGCGTCGAACGCCCCGTGCAGGCGCGCCGCGGGGATCGCGTCGGGGCGGTTCGCGGCGCGCCTCGGGGTCGTGCGATGTGCAGGCATTGGTGCTTGCATCTCGCAGGCATGTGCGCTTGCGTCCCGCCGTGGCGGACGGCGCGCGCGCTTTCGCCCCGCCCTCCCGCTCCTGGGGGTACTTGCATCCCTGGCGCCCCGCGCGTCGGCTCAGACTGGCGCCGCCAGGCTGGACGGCGCGGGGGGTGCCGCACCCCTTGTCAAGTGGGTGCGGGCACCCTCGGGTGCGGGAGGCTTCTGGCGCAGCTGAAATGTGTGGAGTCGCGTCGGCTGAGTGCAGAAGCCATGACATTATCGCCGCGTGTGTGGGGCCGAGAGGCGGGCGGAGATGAAAGGGGCAAAAAAGGAACGCGGGCGAGAACAGACGGGCGCGTAGAGGCGCCAGAGGAAGAGTTGAAGCGACGGGAAGCAGAAGCTCGGGCATCGCAGACTAAGATGAGAAGGGGCGGGTTGGAGGGTTGCGAAATTGAGGATGGGAGAGCGAGACAGGTTCCTGCAGGCGGCGCTGAGGAGTTGCGGCGGTGGAAAGCAGGACCGCGCGGGCCTAGCAGCAGACGCGTCGCAGATATGAATGAGAAACAAAGAGAAGTCGTAGAGAAGGTCATAGACAGGATGATCGCTGAGCGTCAGGAAGACGAGGGTACAATCGGCAGTTCGGAGCCGTTGCTGTGGACGCTGCACGGAGGCCCAGGCACAGGGAATAGCTTTGTGGTAGAGACCTTACGGCAACATGTGTTCGAGAGAGTCATGGGCTGGGAACACGGGCTGGACTTCCAAGTGGCTGCGTTACAAGCCACGAACGCGTCCAGTCTGGATGGGCACGCGTTGCACGCCGCGTTTGGGATGACCCCGTACGGCGCCAGTACGGAAACCAGTAAGAAGCGCGGAGAGCCAGGTGCAAAGAAAGTAGAGGCAGCGAAGCGAATTCAGCAGTGGCGTTGGCTCAGCATCGACGAAATCAGCATGGTCAGTGCTAATTTTCTTGCAGAGCTGGATGCGCACTTGCGGTCTGTGATGTCGGCAGCGAAACAAGGGAAGGTGGTTGCCGATAAGGTAGACCGTCCGTCTGGAGGTGCCAATGTGTTATTATGCTGAGATTTCTACCAGTTGGAACCTCCCGGCAGAACTCAATTGAATGCGATTCCGACGTCATGGGTACGGAAGGCGAGGCAGTATGCGCCAGGCGCTGAAGAAGATCATGGTCAGTACATCTTCTGGGGCGAGGGGCCAGGGTCCGTGGCGGGGATGACGGAACTGGTAGAGTGCAAGCGTTTGGAAGAGAAGGACGAGTGGTTCCTGGCAGTACAAGATGAGTTCCGACGGGGAGCCCTGACCGAAAGGACGCACCAGTTTCTGCATGGGGAACCTACAGACGTTCCAGGGTCTTGGTTGAATAACCGGCCAATGTGTGGTTCGCTAACCTGCATGCAGAATATGGAGGCTATCGCAAAGGACAACGAGCTGGAGTGTGGACGGCGTGCAGAGGAAAGAAAGCGTCGATGTCTCGTAGCCACCAGTGCCGCAGACGAGCGGTTCGCACTTCCGCAGTTCGTCGAAGCCACTGCCATTTATCCGAATCAGGATGGCAAGTGCCAGGTAGCGCGGCAGCGGGCCGTAGACTGGGCTGCGTGCCAGAAGAAACAGACTTCGTGGGCTTATGCGCGGGATAAGGCAACGCACGCGACGTACCAGGAAAGGCCGTACACCTCAGCAGACAAAGTGCGGTGGCTAGGATACCACGACAAGGCCTGTGCAGACATGCCAGGATGGTTACCGCTTGCCGTGGGCGTGCCAGTTGTACTGACGGACCATTTGGACAGATCAGAGAAGCAATTGCTACGAGGGTGTCGCGCGACGATACATTCATGGGTGGTAGCTGAAGAAGAAGAAGACGTGCAGGACGTTTCGTCGAGAGCCCTGCGTAAGATGCCAAGGCAAATCGCGTTGGACTTCCACGCCGAGAAGTGGACGCTGCAAGGGATGCCAGGACCAGGGCTGCATCCCATAGTCCCTCGTGCTCGGACGTGGCATCTGGACTCGTATCGAAAGAAGCCCGTGCTGGGGGTGCGACGGAGACAGTTTATAATTTCGCTTGGGTTGGCGCGCACGGCGCGCGCAGCGCAAGGGCGAACGCTCGACGCGGTAATAGCGGAGTTGGAGGGAGGCAGAAACGTGAGCTGGATGTCGAGCTACGCGGCCATAACGCGCGTGAAGACTCGGCAGGGTCTGCTCATATATCGGCCATTTTCGATACAGCCGTACACTCAAGGAGAATTGGAAGGCGCGATGTTGTTGTTACAGAAGTTGCGGGGGGAAGCGCTGCCGCGGCCCGACATCGAAGAGAGGTTGATGCCGCGAAAAACATGCGGGAAATGTCGGAAGGTGAAGGAAAAGGCTGAATTCAGCACGAATGAGTTCGGCGCGAAGTCGGGCCCGAGCTTCTGCTGCGAGTGCACGGAGATGTTGAAGGTAGCAGGGGAAAAGTGGTGCACGACTTGTGACCAGTGGGCCGAGATGGCCTCCAGAGTGCCGGGGGCCGAGTCCGAAAGGAGCAGAGTGGTCTCGCGGGCAAGCAAATGCGACAGGCGCGCAGGGCCAGTAGCCCGGAGGAAGTCGCGGAAAGAGTCGCAAGGGTGGCAGGATAATGTACGAGACAGAGTTAAGATCCGCTGCGCTGAATGCTGTGAATTCCTGAAGACGGAGGCAGAAATTACGGCGAACCAGTGCGCGACGAAGGGCGCAGGGGAGAAACTCTGCAAGAAGTACGCGGGGAAGAGGAGCGGTGGATGGAACAAGCGGAGCCGAGCGCAGAAGGAAACGAAGTACATGGATGAAACGAACACTGCTCGACGAAGCGCACGCCAGCAACAGCCGCTGAGGTGTTCGGCGTGCTCCAAGGAAGCGGACGGACGAGGGCGGGAATTCACGGACGTCGGGCATCTGACAGCAGACCAAATCAAACACACTTTTCAGACGGGCGCAGGCCATACGCCAGTGAAATGCCGCGACTGCGACGCGCGTCACAAGCGATCGCGGGCGTTTAGGCGCCCCGCGTGCCCGAGAGAAGCAGATGGGAAAGGCCGAGAGTTCACGGACAGGACGCATCTGACTGATAAGCAAGTGAAGCATTTCTTCGCGACGGGTTCGGACCATCGCCCAGTCATGTGCCGCGCGTGCCAGGAAGAACGCAATCAGCCGCGAGTGCCCACGCGCTCCGCGCGCCCGGAAGAAGCAGAGGGGAAAGAGCGAGAGTCCACGGACAGGACGCATCTGACTGATAAGCAAGTGAAGCACTTCATCGCGACGGGTTCGGACCATCGCCCAGTCATGCGCCGCGCGTGCCAGGAAGAACGCAACCAGCCGCGAGCGCTCACGTGCTCCGCGTGTCCGAAAGAATCAGATGGGACAGAGCGAGAGTTCACGGACAGGACGCATCTGACTGATAAGCAAGTGAAGCACTTCATCGCGACGGGTTCGGACCATCGCCCAGTCATGTGCCGCGCGTGCCAGGAAGAACGCAATCAGCCGCGAGTGCTCACGCGCTCCGCGCGCCCGAAAGACGCAGATGGGAAAGAGCGAGAGTTCACGGAAAGGGCGCATCTGACTGATAAGCAAGTGAATCACTTCTTCGCGAAGGGTTCGGACCATCGCCCTGTCACGTGCCGCGCGTGCCAGGAAGAACGCAATCAGCCGCGAGTGCTCACGTGCTCCGCGTGCCCGAAAGAAGCAGATGGGACAGAGCGACAGTTCACGGACAGGGCGCATCTGACAGATACGCAAGTGAAGAGCTTCTTCAAGAAGGGTTCGGCCCATCGCTCGGCGTTGTGCCGAGCGTGCCACGAGAAAAGGCAGGTGGCGAAGAAGTTGGAATGCTCAGCATGCCCCCTGAAGAAGGACGGATCAAAGCCTACGTTCACTGACGGCGGCCATCTCTCGACAGACCAGGAGAATAATTATTTCCACCGAGGCAGTCTGGCGGTTTGCGCCAAGTGCTATAAGGCGGGACGGGCGCCTCGGAGAGACCCGCCGAAACGCCCTGCGGAGGCAAGTGACGAGCACGGCGGGAAGCGACGCAAGTTGCGAGGAATCTGACCGCGAGTCGCGCGCGCGCGCCGTCTTCGGGGCTCTCTCGGGCCATCCTCGGCCCCTCTTGGCCCGTCTGGGCGCCCTCTTGGGCTGTCGCGGGGCCCTCGTGGAGGCTTCTTGGACCGTCTTGGCGCGGTCCTGGGGGGCTCTGGGGCCGCCCGGGAGCGGGGGGGCACCCAAAAAGGCGCACGTGCGAAAACATCTACGTTTCACGAAGGGAACGGGCGATTTTGTGCGTCTAGAGGCCCTCCTTGTGGCTCATCGTGGATGCCTCTTGGGGCGTCTTGGGGGCCTCTTTAGCCGTCTGGAGGCCGTCGTCAGTGTTTTTGATCGCTCTTGGACCGTCGGGGACCATGTGGAGCTCTCTTCGAGGCCACTCGGAGCGCTCCTGGAGCGCTCTCGGGCCGTTTTCGGGGCCCTTTCGGGTCGTCTTGGATGTCTGTTGGCCCGTCTTGGGGCCCTCGGGGGCTATGTGGGGAACCTCTTGGAGGCGTCTTGGGCCGTCTGGGAGCGGGTTTGGGGGGCTCTGGGGCCGTCAAGGAGCGGGGGGCACCCCAAAAGGCGCACGTGTGAAAAATATACGTTTCACGAAGGGAACGGGCGATTTTTTGCGTCTAGAGGGCCTCTTGGGGCGAATCTTGGATGCCTCTTGGGGCGTCTTGGGGGGCCTCTTGAGCCGTCGGGAGGCCGTCGTCGATGTTTTTGATCGCTCTTGGACCGTCTGGGACCACGTGGATCTTTGTGGAGGCCACTCGGAGCGTTCCTGGAGCGCTCTTGGGGCCGTTTTCGGAGCCCTCTTGGGCCGTCTTGGACGCCTGTTGGCCCGTCTTGGGGCCCTCTAGGGGTCTGTGGAGGACCCTCTGCGAGGCTCCTGGGGCCGTCTGGGAGCGGTTTGGGGGGCCTCTGGGGCCGTCGGGGAGCATCGGAAAGATCCAAAGCGGAAATTCAGAAAAATGTACGTTTCACGAAGGGAATGGGCCAATTTTTGCGTCTAGGGACCCTCGTGGAACGCATCTCGGAGGCCCTCGGGGGGGCTCGTGGGGACCTCTTCTGCCGTCGAGGACGCCTCGTGGCCCGTCTTTGGGCCACCTTGGGCGTCTTGGAGCGCTCGTTGGGCGTCCCAGAGCCATTTCGAGGCCACCAGAGGAGTCCCTGCACGATTTTCACGAGGTTTTGCACAATTTTCGGGAGCGGCTGACCCCTCCGCTCCCGTCCGGGGCCGTCCGGGACTTCCCGCCCGACCCCCCCCCCCTCCAAATCGACCGGACCGGGCTCCCGGGGGAGGGGTTTGGGGAGGGGGAACATCTCACACGCCGATGAACCCCAAGGGGTCGGCGGATCTCCTTGAATCTGCATACGCAAGTCGGTTCTCATCTTCTCTGAAAGGCCCAACATCTGTAGCAACAAGAAACTCTTTCCGACGCTGTTGAGCTGCAGGCCTCCTTTGTCCGAGGCCTCTTCGAAGCATAGACGAAACATCGTGAGGAAGTCATTCATTGGAAGGTGGCCTCCGGTGAGTGAGAAGAAACTTGACAAAGCCACGATTGACATATCTTGATCTTGAACTTCGAACTCTTGAACGAGAACGTCCATCAGGACAGAGGCTCCTGCTGGCTCAACTCAGCCGGGTGTTTGACGCCCGCAGCGTCTTGCCATTCAGGGTGTGAGGGCTGAGCTAGCAGTTCGTCTCCTTCCATTTCGCGTCGTCCTCCAGCATTGAGGTCCAGCCTGTCGCGCTTCATCTTCATTGCTATCTGGAACGCCGAACTTCTGAGACGTCCAGCCATCGCTGGACCTGCTGCATGCTCTGCTGAATCTGTCGGCCTCCACCACAGCCTGAGCAGCTGGATCTAGCGCCGCATCGGGTACTTGCCGCTGCCTGGTCGCCATCCTGGTGGCGTGTTCTTATTGAACGTGTCGAGCGGGATGCCGCCACCATTGCCTGAGGTATCTCAGTAGTCCATGGCTAAGTGCGTCCATTTGCCGTGCCGGGTGTCTGTGCTGTCGAAGGTGATGAGGATGAGTGAAACTGCAGCTGCACAAACGCGTACGATGAGCCCCTTGACGTTGCTCGCGTACTTCTGCTGCTGCTGGTACATGAAGGGTTTTTGATGCAATTGACGCTGAGCCGGAACCAGAACGGCGAAGCTGAGGGCAGAGAGACGGCGAGTCTCAAAGGACATGCCACCACATCAGCGCTACCAAAATTAGTTTTCCAGCGTGAGTTGTCGAACCATTGATGGCTTGAGCCATAACGTATACGGATAGTCGAATAAGCATTCAAACATATCTCGAACATCTCTGATGGTTCTGAAGCCTCTTACCCCGAACTCATACACAATCTAACTCCCTCCCCCTTCTCCCCTCTCCCCCTTTTCCTCCCCCTCTCCTCCCCTCAGCCCTCCCTCCCATGCCCTTCCTCCGCCTCCCCCCCCAATTGGCCCCCCTTTCCTCTCTTCCCGCTGCTGCCCCTCCCCCCTTTCCGCTCCATTCCTCCCCCCCCTTCCCTTCCCCCGTTCTTTTTTCACTCCATGCCTCCCCCTCCTTTCTATCCCCTCATCCTCCTTTCCCCTCCTCCATTCCTTCCCCCGCTTTCCGCCCCATCCCTCCTCCCCATCCTCCCCCCCCTCCTCCATCCCCCCCCCCCTTCCTTCCCCTCACCCGTTCCCCTCGCCTCGCCTCGCCTCGCCTCGCTTCCCTCCCTGCCTCCCCCCTTCGCCTCTGCCTCCTCCGCCCAGGCCAGCGTGCAGAGTGCTCCCCAGACGTCGTCCTGGGGCCTCTGTGGCGCGCTGGCGAGCGCTGGGCCCACCGAGCGGTCCGGCCAGCGCGCGCCGGCCTGGGCGAGCTTGCGCGGGGCACTGCGAGCGACCGCGCGACGAAGCGCGCGCTGGCGCAGCGCAGTGCAGCGCCGCGCAGCGCCGCGCAGCGTCCGCCCGCGCCCAACCTGTAAGTCGGGCCTGTCCCTCTACAGGAGGAATATTCCAAAATAGTCAAAAGATAGTCTGGGGACGATTTTTTAAATATCATTGCTAAGGCCTTACGGCCAGTGCCGCCGACCCTGGATACCTCGGCCCTCGAAGGTGATGGGATGCGTGATAAGACGTCGGGGGTAAATGAAGACGTGGCGGAGGAGGAGGAGGAGGAGGAGGAGGAGGAGGAGGATGAGGAGGAGGAGGAGGAGGAGCACGAGGAGGACGAGGAGGAGGAGAGGAGGAGGCGGAGGAGGAGGAGGAGGAGAGGGAGGGAGAGGGTCGCCCGGGGGGATGCGTATCTGCCCCCCCACCCACCCCCCACCCCCCACCCCACCCACCCTCCCCGCCCCCGGTGGGGAGGGTAGGGAGGGGCTTCGCCACGACTACGATTTCCTGTTTCGTGTTCGAGTTCCTTTTCTCTCGGGCGACGACGATGACGACGACGACGACGACGGCGACGACGACGACGACGACGACGACGACGGTGATCCACGCAAGACGACGACACCGCGGTGCGTCTTCCACACGCCGACAGGATTGGCGGATTTTCTGGCCATTTGGGAGTATTTTCTGACTTTTTTGATTTTTCGTCCAGAATCCCCCTGTAGGAGGACAGGCCTGACTTAGCCCAAGCTGCGGCCCGCGCGCGTGCCGCGCAGGCGGCGACCGCGGGGCCCCCCTCGCCAGCGGCCGTCCAGGAAAGGCTGGCCCGCGCGCGAGCGGTGGCGATCGTCGGCGCGGCGCTGCGCTGCTTCGGACCATTGTCAGGCGGGGGACAAACACACAGGCACAATGAATCGTCGACTCCCAGGAAAATATGGGACAATATGGGAAGTGGGGGGAGAAAATATGAAAAATATGGGGGATCCTGGCATTTGTGTCTGTTGATTTGTGCGTCCCAGGGCCCCTTCACATGGGGGGGGGGGGGGGCAGCGGCCCGCGCGCGGGTGGCTTTCGCACAGCGCCGGTGCAGCGAGAAAGGCTGCAGCG
Organism: Prorocentrum cordatum; assembly: GCA_963575745.1. Lineage (NCBI taxonomy): Eukaryota > Dinophyceae > Prorocentrales > Prorocentraceae > Prorocentrum > Prorocentrum cordatum. The sequence continues at coordinate 530,997 of CAUYUJ010002158.1, forward strand.
CGCCGCCGCCGTCGCCCGACGGCCCGTGATCGTTCGCGCGCGAGTTGCGCATCCCGCGCGCCTTCGGGAGTGATGTGGCACGGCTGATAGTCAGAAGCATGCTGGTCGCTGGGACGGGGCGCGTCTGCCCCTGCACATCCGTCAGCCAGGGGGGGCACGCGAAGCCACCATCGGGGAAGCGGCACCCTATGTGAGGAGGTCGCTTACTTTTTTCGTGGCACTCTCGCGCCACTCGGTGATGCTTGACTTTGTTCGTGCTGGCAGTGCCCTGCGCGCGCTGGTATTGGTCTCCCGGGGGGATCCTTTGGCGCGTGCCTTCCGAGGCCCTCCTGGCAGAGAGAGGCGACCCTCTGGCGTGTAGTTAAGGAATTCGCCTTCTCCGACTTGGCTTTGCGCGACACACGAGCACGCGTCGTCACCTTCTTATCGGGCGATGCGGCTGCGATCCGTTTCTCGCGGCGCGAGAACCGCGACGGCCCTGCAGTGGCGGCGCGGAGTTGCTGGTCTGCGAGTTCGCCAGCGACGTGCGCAGCACACGCGGCGCGGCAGCTTTCGAAAGCTTCCGCGCCGGTTCGCCCACGTTCCCGCATCCTCGGCGGGGTCGTGTCCACGACGAACGAAGAAGTTGTTGCAGCACCCAGCTAAAAGCAGGTGAGTGCTTCTGTGAGAAGGTGGTCCCAGAGCCGCCCTCCTCCTCCTCCTCTGCCGGGGCACTGCCGTTCCGACCTCCCTCCTCCTCCTCCTCCTCCTCCTCCTCCTCCTCCTCCTCCTCCTCCTCCTCCTCCTCCTCCTCCTCCTCCTCCTCCCCCTCTTCCTCCTCCTCCCCCTCCTCCTCCTCCTCCTCCTCCTCCCCCTCCGGTGCGCGGCAGGCCGCGCTGTCCTCCTCCTGCGGCGGGGTCGTCTCCATCCCTGCGTTTGCAAAAAGCGCGCGCGGCGGGCGGCGGCGCCGCACGCAGGCGCACCCCACCGCGGCACGCTTCCCGAGCCGAGGTTTGTCCGACGAGAGAGCACGCGGAGACGTCGGCAGCGGTGCAGCGGCCACCGTGCCAGAATGCTCCGCGGCGCCGGCTGGACGTCCTGCGCTTCCAGTGTGGGCTCAAGAGACGGAGGTCAAGGCAAACGGGGGTCAGCCAGGGCACCGGATCCTGCAAAGACCCCTTCGGGCTGACCCGGGTGAGCGAGCCGCTCGTGGCCGCGAGGCGGCCGCGCATGTTGGCTGACCCAGGTTTGCGAAGACCTGCGTTGCAGTTTTTTGGTTTCCTGCTGACCCGGGATTGGATTGACCCGGGTAAGAAGATCCCCTATCCAGGAGTACGTCGATACGGTGAAAATCAATATTGAGGACGAGTAGGTTTCCCAGGAGCCCCCCTGCGCCCTTAGATGTTTATTCGGCAGCGCGCCGCTGGAAGAGCTCCAACTCTGGGGCGTCCGAGGATCGGGCCTGTCCCTCTGCAGGAGGAGTATTCGAATAGTCCAGAAATCGTATGGGGACGATTTTTGTTACAGTTTTTGAACATGGTTTGGGATTTTTTGGGGTATTGTTTATTTCGTCCAAAATCCACCTGTAGGGGGACATGCTCGACCTAATCTTACTACATATGTGACTCCATGGCCAGGCAGTTGCGCGAGGGGGGTGCTGAAGCAGTGACCGCCGCCTCGTGTAGCGGACCGTGATCTGCGTGCGTCCACGAGCTCGCGCGGTGTCGGCGCGCCCCGCGCCCTGCCTCGGCGGGTCCACCTGGGCCGCCTCGCGCGCCCCGGCCAAGCGAGCCTGGGAGCCTGCGGCTCTGGGTTCGATGCCGAGGCTGGCCTGGTCGGGGGCGGCGCCCCCAGAGATCCAGCGCAGTGAAAAAATCAAGACGGAGGTGTTTCGCCGATTTCGGCCTCTAGAGGCCATCGCCGGGCTCAGGGACCCTTAAAAACGACTCAGGATGGAAAAAAACCGGTCTTGGGGAATGGGTCGAGGCTTCCGGGGACCGCGCATGGACAAAAATCACAACATCCGATCTTTGGGCCTGTCACCGCGAGCGCCCCCACGCGTGGCGCTCTCGGAGCGACAACCCTGGGTAGGTCACCGCGCCCAGCGTTACAGTTAAGTTGGACATGTCCTTCTACAGGAGGGATTTTCAAAAATAATTAAACAATAGTCTGGAGACGATGTGTCGATCATTTTTCACAAGTTTTCGAATATGTTTTAATTTGTTGATATTTCTCTTCCAACATCCGCCTGTGGGAGGACATGCCCGACCTAACGTTAGAGCGTTGCGCCCTGAGGTTCGGCGCGCGTGTAAGGAGCGCCTCCATGTGTGGGGGGGCAATGCGCGCGCGCGCAAATCGCAGGCCGGTCCGGCGTGCCAGTGGCGCCGCGGCGCGCGCGACGCTTCTGGCTCGACCGCGGGGCGCGCTGCCCCATTCTTTGCCCTGCGCGAGATTCATTGCGATTCTGTGCGTGGACGCGCGCGGGCCAACTGCGGACGCGCGCAGACGCGCCGCGGCGATCGCGCACAGGGCAGGCCTCGGCGCATCCTGGCGCTCGCTGCATTGCAAAAATATGATTTTGTTTCTTCGCGCCACGCTCGCGGTGTGCGCTCGCCTGCGGCGCGGGCCAGGCGGCCGTGCTGGCCCGCCCGCCCGATCCTCTGTCAGAGTTCGCCCGCGGCCGCCTCGCCCGCCCGCCCTTGGGGCTCGACGCCCAGAGCTGCCTGGTCGGGGGCGGTGCCTGTCACAGCAAGCGCTCCAGAGCGTAGCGCTCGCGGGGCGGCCAGGTCGCCGCGCCCGTCGTAGGAGCGTTGCGCTCCGTATGGAGCGCTTAGATTTGCCTATCCTTGTCGTCCGCCTCGTCATCCTTGTTCTCCTCGCCCTCGCCCCGTGCGTCCCTCCATTGCCCCGCCCCTCCGCTTCCATGCTCCGTCGCCACGCGTCCATCCTCCCTTCCCCGTCTTATCACCTCCTCCGTTCCTCGCTCATTCCTCCTCCCCTCCGCTCCTTCCCCATCCTCGCTTCATTTTGCTGTTCTTCCCCTTGCTCACGAAGCAGTCCCCACTCGTAGTCCTTCCTTCCATCCTCTGCCTTTTTCTCCTCCTCCTTGTCCTCCTCCTCGTCCTCTTCCTCCTCCTCGTCCTCCTCCTCGTCCTCCTCCGTCCCGCCTTCATCCTCCGTCCTTTCTCGTGCCCCTTTCCTCTGCTTTCTTGCTCCCCGCAGGCATTCACCACGATCTACGCTCTGGAAGAGGCGATGTGCACCACGATGGTGGTCAAGGCGCCTCGGTGGTTGTTGCGGCCGCAATTCCTCACCCCCACCGGTCATGCCCCCAGTGCTCGGTGTTTTTCCTCGTCCTCCTCCTCCTCTTCCTCCTCCTCCTCCTCCTCCTCCTCCTCCCCATCATCATCATCATCATCATCATCATCATCATCATCATCATCATCATCATCATCATCATCATCCCCATCCCCATCCCCATCCCCATCCCCATCCCCATCCTCATCGTCATCATCATCATCATCATCATCATCATCATCATCATCATCATCATCATCAGCATCATCATCATCATCATCATCATCATCATCATCATGATAACAACTTTAGTGTGGAGTGTGCTGGGGCAGGGGTTTAGTGGCCGCACATCTGCCAATGTTCGTGCTCAAGCTTTTGAGGGGCATGCAAGCCGCTGCCGCGCGTTTCCTTTCGGATCTCGCGCGCGGCGCCTCGCAGGCCCTGGTGGTGTGGTCGGCCACGCCCGCACCGTCTCCCGCGTGCCCCGCCTGTGCGTGCGAGTGCTCCCCGACGTACAGCGTCTCCTGCCCGAACATCGACGGGCCCTACGCGCTGCAGGTCTTGACGGCCTGGTGCAGCCACATCGTGGTCTTCTTCTTCGGTTTGCTGGTGGGCATTTTCGTGGTGCCCACGATCTGGAGCTGGAGGTCGCAGGCTGGGAAGGTGGGGTCTTCAGTCCCGTCGGAGGCGGTCAGCGCGGGCGCGGAGGGCGAGGCGCCGTCAGTCGAGCAGCTTCGCCGTTTGGCTTCGCAGCATGCGCGGGTCCGCCATTCAGAATGCCACGGCCAGGTGATGTGCATGCCGTTCGATATCGTGTGGGAGGACCAGCGGTATACCACGAGCGGATCACTTTGCTGGACGTGCCGCCCAACGCAGCTGTGGTCCTCACGGTGGACGGAGACGTTTACGAGGAGTCGACGGTCGTGGATGCGGACGTTCTCGAGGTGCGGCCTCTTCGAGGCCTCGGGGCTCCGCTGTTCGGCGTCGCGGAGCTCAACACGTATCGGTTCGCGGCGGCACCCGACGCGGTCACCATGTGGGCGCACCTGCGGGCGGCCGCGATGCTGCGAGGCGTGCCCATGCCCGCCTCGCCGTTCGTCCTGGCCGCAGGCGTGGGCGGCGGGGCCGCCTGGGTTCCGCAGCGCGTGCAGCTGGACGACCCCGCAGACGCGGCGGCCGTGGTGGCGGCTCCCCTTTGCCGCGCGGCGGCGCCGCTGGCGTGGGCGGGGCAGGGGCCTTGGCGGCCGCCCTGGGGGTGCCCGCGCCGCTCGCTGCAGCCCCTGCGGCCGCGCCCGCCGCGGCAGCGGGGAATCCCGCGGCTGCTGCGGCTGCCGCAGGCGCTGGCGGGGTGGCAGTGGCCGACTGCCGCGTGCACCCGATAGTGCGCGACGCGGATGGGCGGCGGGCGCTGGACTTTACGTCGGCGGCCTTGTTGGCGTCCTCCACGCCCCAGGCGGACTGGCCGATCAAGGGTCCGCGGACTACGCAGTGGTGCCTCGACCACATGAGGCGCAACGCAGGCGGTCCGCTGGCCTGGCACTCCATGTGGAAGGCGGAGGCGATGCTGCGCGACACGGACTCGATCTGCCGGCAGCACGAGATGAACTGCAGGCTGTTCGAGATAGGGCGTTGCTACGACCAGGTTAACTGCGCGGAGATGGCGTCGTATGAGCTGATCTGCCGCCAGATCCAGCTCGTCGAGGAGCGGCACTACGAGGACACCGTCACCGCGCAGGTGGCTGCGGAGGACAAGAAGGCGGGGAAGAACGAGAGCGCCAAAGCTGCCAGCGCGAGCTTGCTGGCGGTGGAGGCGGACTACTACATGGGAGTGTCGGCGAGCAAGGGCAACCTGTAAATCGCTCCAGCTCTCACGGACTTCATTGTCGACGCGTTGAAGGCGGAGGCCGCCATTGCCAAGGAGAGGCGCAAAGCCCGCGAGGAGCGGGCGGCGCGCGCATAGCCCCTCGAGAGCTTCTCCCAGGCGGGCGCAGGCGCTTCGGCGCCGCCCGGGTGAGTCCTGCGTTTTCGCGGGGGCCGCGCCCCCACCCGTTTTTTCGCGATGGATCCTGGAGCTCGTCAGCGTGATGCGTTCCCCTTGCGTGCTCTGGCGGCGGGCGCTCGCGTGGAAGCTCGCCGCAGCCGTCGGGGGCGCCAGCGCGCCCAGCGCGGGGCTGCTCGGCGGAGATGGGCGAACGGCGCCATCGCCGCCCTGAACCAGCTGAGCGGCCATTTCTCCCCAGCGTCTGCCCCTCTTGTTTTAACGGCATCGGCGGCGCAGGCGAGCGCGATGGATCGCATCTCTCAGGCCTATCAGCATTTCCCGCTACCTCCTGAATATCACGAGGATGCTCATTCTGGCGAAGCAGCTTTGACAGAGCTGCTCGCGGCGGCGCCTGGGCACTCCTCTGACTCCCAGCGCGTCAAGCCCTACAAGAAGGACCTGGTGTCCTGGCCTGATCTTTTGACGGCCCCAGTTGATGTCGCTGAGCTCGTCGGGGGGGCCGAGCGCGAATGTCTGTCGGGATGGGGGCGGGCCATGCTCAAGGTTGAGTCGTCTGCTTCATTTCCCCGCGTCGACCCGGCTTTGGGCGACAAGCCCAGGGCCCGCGCCGGCTCCGTGGGGAAGTTGCTGGAGGGCGGTGTGATCTCTTCCCGCGTGGCGCGGGCTGGTGATCCATATAGCTTGGGTTTTTTTCATTGTAGAGAAGGTTGGCAAAGGCGCGCTTCGCCTCGTCTTCGACACCAGGGTGGCGAACGAGGGGTTCGTGGCGCCGCCCAAGACCACGCCCCCCACTGCGGCGGCGCTGGCCGCCCAGGAGTCGGACCACCCCGCGGCGCTGGCCCAGGGCGACATCCAGCGCGCGTTCTACCACGTGCTCGTGCCGAAGGGCATGGGGGAACTGTTCACGCTGCCCACCATCTCCAATCGCTTGCTCAATGTCAAGCAGCTCGACGGCCTTCCCATCCCTGCCGATTGCTTCCTCCAGCCGATGGTGCGCGTCCTGCCGATGGGCTGGAGATGGTCGCTGCTGTTCTGCCAGAGCATCATGGGGAGGGCCCTCGTCCACTGCGGGTTTGGCGACGGCGACCTCATCGAGGATGGCCGCCCGAGCCCCGTCCTCCTCTGCCAAGGACAGCGTGGCGGCCGCGGGCTACGTCGACAACTTCGCCATCATGGGAGGCGACCCCATCGCCGTGACCTCCAAGAGGGATGAGGTGACTCGCACGTTGGAAGCCTGGGGGCCCCCTGTGCACTCGATCGATACCGCCTCGGCCGCATCCGTCTTCACGGGCCTCGAGATCGACGGCAACTGGGACCGCGAGGGTGAAGCCTGCCAGCGTCCTGCGGCATCGGCAGGCGCTGCTGGCGGCGTTGCGGCGAGGCGCCGCCTCGCCTCGCATGATCGAAGTCCTTCTGGGCCACATCACGTGGGCTATGATTTGTAAAAGGGAGACCCTCTGCATCCTGTCGTCTATCTACGCCTTCAAGCCCCAGAAGGACCCTGGAGTCAGGCCCCTGTGGGCCTCCGTCAAGTTCGAGCTTTGGTGTGCGGCAAGTACTTTACCCTTATGGGCCTCGCGCATGGATACCCTCTGGGGCTCCCACATCTCGGCTTCGGACGCTTCTCCTATCGGCGTGGGCGCGTGCACTCGCAAGGAGGTGGGGCCTCGGGTAGCCGAACTTGGGAGACAGGCGGAGAGGTGGAGATATCAGCGTACTTCGGCGGTTTCGGCACGTTTGAACGCGCTGGGTCTCGGAGGGGCCCCTGACGACTTTGACATCATCGAGGGCGTCTTGGACTCGGACCCCGAGGGTTTCAGCAAGGGCTTCAACGAGATCCCCGAGGAGCTCGTGCAGGCCTCGTCGTGGGCCACCGTGATCTCCAGGAGGCATTGGAACCCGTCCAAGAACATTCTAGAGCACGAGGGCGACGCGCTGCGCGACGCAGTTCGGCACGCCACCCGCAACGTTTCGCTTCGTCACCATCGCCTTTTGTTTCTCGTGGATAACTTACCTTTGGCTCTGGCGGCTGGCAAGGGTCGAGGCCGCAAGCCTACCCTTCGGCGACCCTTGCGGAGGCTCGCCGCGCTCGCGCTGGCCACCGACCTTCGGTGCTATGTGCGGTGGATACTTAGTGAGCTGAACGTCGCGGACGGGCCATCCCGCCATGGTTTCTTGCACGGCAGAAGCTTCGAGGAGGCGCGCCTCCTGTCTGCAGATCGCCCCCGCCCTGAAGCAGACTACTGCTCCGATAGTGGCGGCGCGGGCGGTGGTTCACCCTCTGGCCGAGGAGTTGTTCGAGGGGGCCCTCAGTTTCCTCGAGAACTCAGCGGTGTCCGACCCGACTCGGGCTCGGCACCGCTGCCGCGCTCTGCGATTCCTGGAATGGCTGGGTTGGCACGACCTGAACTTCACCACCGCCTGCCAGCTGGACAGCATCATCGCGCGTTTCCTGACGGACTTGGCGCTGGACGGTTTCGACGCAGCGACGGGGGGGATGGCGGTCAAGGCGCTGCGTCACTTCCTGCCGCACATCCTCGGTGGGAAGCGGCCACTCCCGCGGTCGGCGCGGGCCCTCGATGGGCTGCGGCGCCCGGTGCCCCCGCAGATGCGCCTGCCTCTTCCTCCCTCGGCTGCAATGCAGTCGCAGGCTGGCTCATCTGGAGGAACCTGCCCAGCATGGCGGTATTCGTGGCGCTGGTCTTCCACGCGTACCTCGGGCCATCGGAGGCCTACAGGCTGCGCGTGGGCTCGCTGGTGCCGCTGATCCCAGGGTCGGGCTTCAACGCGTGGGGCATCATCGTGGACGACGCGAAGTCGGGCCGCCCTGGCAAGAAGGGAGCGATGGACGAGTCGGCGCTGGTCGACGCCCCCGAGCTCTGGCCCGCGCTGCGCGCGCTGACGCTCAACGCGCCCGCAGGCGCCAGCCTCTGGAACTTCAGGCCCGCCGACGCGCGCGCGAACTTCCGCCAGGCCCTGCGCGAGCTGGGGCTGCAGAAGGAGTCCCCGTCCTTGTGCGCCCTCCGTCATGGGGGGGCCTCGCGCGATTTGCTCCCGGGTGCTCGTACGATAGCGGAAGTCACGGAGGGGGGGGGGATGGATATCAGACAAATCTTTGAGGAGGCACGGCAAGAGGACTCGCATGCAGCAGCGGATCAGGGACCCCCCGCTTCAAATCGCCGAGTTCGGCGAGCAGGTGTTCGCGAGGCTCTCGGAGCTGATCGAGATCAAGTTCGTGAGGGGCAGCTTCCCGTTGCCAGTGCCGCTCCAGCCGGCGCCCGCGCCGCCTCGGGTCGCGAAGCGGGCGCCCGTGCTGTCCAGAAAGTAGCGTCGCGCGTTCCGACGTGCCTTTGCGTGGGCGCCCGTCGCCGTCGGCTCGTTTTACCAGTGGTTGGACCCCACGGGGCCCCCATTTGCAAAGCATTGCGCCGCCGCGGTTTGGGGTGTCCCTCGCTTGGCGCAGGTCGAAACGTGGGCCTTGTGCTGTACGAGCAGGGCGTCGTCGATCGACTCCTTGGGTGGATTCGATCGTCGGCGGTCTGTGCTTGCTGGCTCTCGTTGCCGCTGGGCCCCCGCCTGTCCGCACACTGTCAGACCCTTGGGGTCGGGGCACGCCTGCTAGCCTGCGGCAGCGCCCGACGTTTGTAGCTGACAATGTCGAGATGCGCGCAGCCCTTAGAGTCATTCGTGCCTGCATCGACTTGTCCATGCCTGTCTGTCTCGAACACCCGCGGTCCAGCTTCATTTTTGCGTTGCCTGAGTTTCGGACTCTGGTTCGTCTCCCATCGTTTCTTCAAGTGGATCTGGACCTCTGCCAGTTCGGAGCGGCAACCCGATCGGCCACACGAGTGCTCTGCTGGCACTGTCCTCAGCTCCAGCGCCTCAACGCCCGTTGCCCGCTGCGCGTCAAAGTGTGATCGGGAACGGAGCGACCTCATTAACATTTTGACGGCCGCACGGCCAGGGGCGTGGCTTGCCGCTACAAAGCTGCGCGCCCCCCCGTCCGAGCTGCAGAGCTGGTGGCCGACTGCCTCGTGGAGGCCATGTGTGATCTGTCTCGGTCCAGGATGTGTAGTCTCTGCGGCATGCGGCCATGATGTAGCGTCGCACAGTGTACGTCTGTGCTGCCTGCAGTGTCTGTCGCCACTCGTGGACTGGATGCATCGCTTCTTGCCATCGCCACCGTCAGCTTTTCTGAAAAAAAGGAACGCTATGGCCACGGCGACCCTCCTCGGCACGATAACAACTTTAGTGTGGAGTGTGCTGGGGCAGGGGTTTAGTGGCCGCACTTCTGCCAATGTTTATGCTCGAGCCCCCAAGCCCACCCGCCTTCTCTCGATGGTTTAATTTTGTTTTTTCGACGTCTGTGCTGCCTGTAGTGTCCGTCGCCACTCGTGGACTGGATGCGTCGCTTCTTGCCATCGCCACCGCCAGCTTTTCTAACAAGGAACGCTATGGCCACGGCGACCCCCCATCGGCACCATCATCATCATCATCAGCATCATCATCCTTCTCCTCCCTCTCCTCCTCCTCCTCCTCCTCCTCCTCCTCCTCCTCCTCCTCCTCCTCTTCCTCCTCCCCCTCCTTATCCTCCTCCCCCTCCTCCTCCCCCTCCTCCTCCTCCAGGTGGCTCCGCAGCGAGGCCCCGCGCAGCCGTCTTGCCCGCGGCGGGCGGGCGCGGCTGGGCCCGCGCGATCGGGCCCCCCAGCGCCGAGGGCGCGAGGAGGCGAGGAGGCGCCAGGACGTGGCGAGAGCGCTCGTCAGCCTGGCACAGAGGGCGCGCAGGGCGCGCGCAGAGGCGCGGCTGGCGCTCCGCGCGACGCGCTACCAAGCTGCTCTTCGATGTCACCGCGGCGGCGAGCCGCCCGACATGGGCCATTCTCAGGACTACGTCGCGTGCAAATCCTGCGGCGAGTGGCGGCGGAGAAGCAAGCTGGAGGGGATGCACTACAAGTGCGGCGGGTGCGCGTGCAAGGCGATGCTCCCACGGCCTAAGGTGCCGAAGCAGCCGCCGCCGACGGCGCCCGCAGCCGCAGGCGCAGGCAGGGGCGCGGGAGGCACGCCAGGTGGCCGAAGAAGGCGGCGGCAAGGGCCAAGGCCCCGAGCAGTTGGCACAGGCGGTGACGTTCATCACGGCTTCCCTTTCCAGCATGCAGCTAGAAGGCGCGGGGCAGATCAGCCAGCATATCCAAGGCGCGGCGACGGCGCTGCAGGCCGCCACCCCGGTGGGGCAGCCGAAGCCGCGCGCGGAAAGGACGGCGACGACGGCGAAGGCTCTGCAGACGGCACAGCGGCAGTACCAGGCGGCGTCGGCGGCGAAGCAGAAGACAGACAAGGTCGCGCGGCGCGCGCGCGAGGCGCTCGAGGAGCGCGCGACAGCGGTCCTGCAGGCGGAGGCCGAGTGCGAGGCCATCCACCTGGAGGGCAAGACCAGCCCGTCGGCGGGCATCTTGGAGCAGCCGGTCACGGGAAAACCTCGACCAGCTGGCCGAGGGCCAGCTGACGGCGGGCGTCGGCAAGGAGTTCGACCTCGCCGACGAGGGCCTGGACGAGGAGGGCCGCCGCCAGGCCGAGGAGGCCAAGCGGCAGGTGGTCCAGCAGACGCAGGAGAACGCGCGCCAGTTCCAGGACCACCTGCGCGACCACCTCGCGAAGGCCAAGGCGGCGGCGCTGGAGCAGAGACGCACCGTCGCCCAGGAGGCGAAGAAGAGGAAGCTGACGGCGGCGAGCGAGGCCCCGCCGACAGGGGGCGCGGCGACACCAGCCGCCGCGCTAGCTCCCGCCAACAGCGCAGGCGCGCCAGAGGGGACGGCAGCTCGCGACTCCGGGCGGACCCCCGCCCAGGACGAGGCAGCCGCCTACCTGGACAGCAGGCGCTCGGCGGCGGCGGCGGCGTTAGCGCAGGGCGAAGGCGGCCAGGGCCCGCCAGCGCCTGCGCGCTAGGAGCAGGCGCGTGGGCGGCGGCGGCGGGGACTTGGCGACGCCACCGTCCAGGCGCGGACATTACCCTGCGCCAACATCAACACGTGGGGGCCCGCGGCCAGGCTGCGGTGGATCAGAGCGAGGCTTTGACGCGATAGCGCTGCAGGAGATGCACGTGCCACATGCCGAGATAGACGACGTGGAACACGACCTTGTCAAGATGAGGCACGAGGCTACGTGCGCCGCGGCGAGGGGCAGCACGCGCGCGAAAGGGCCCCCGGGGCGGCGCGGCAATCGTCTCCAAGGGCCACCGCCGCGTGACTAGCTTTAGGCACCCAGCCCAGGCTCGGCAGGTCTCGAATGCCACGGCGGACGTTCGACGGGACGCTGGCTGAGAACGCGGCTAGGACATGTGCGACTGGACACCGACGCAGTGGCACCTGAAGGGCGCCACGCTCACCGTCGCCAGCTCGCACTTGGACTGCAACAAGTCACTGGTTGAGGGCGTGAGCGGCCGCAAGCTCACCGCGCTCGCGGCGTTCCTCCGAACGCTGCAGGGCGCTTGGAATGTCTGCGGCGATTTCAACACCGACCCGACGACCTTCTGGAACTCGGGCTGGGGGCGGCGGCCGTCATCTCACTGCCAGAGGGCCACAGCGCACGTTCCCGCATGGATCTGGAGCCGTCGCACATCGACTACGCCCTGGTCAGCGAGGCGGGGGGGGGGGGCAGGCTGGTCTCAGGCGTAGAGGGCGTTTACGACGTACCGTGGAAACCCCGCGCCGGCTTGAAGTTCACCGTCCGCGGGCAGGGGGGGCCCGCGCAGCGCAGGACGCCAGGCCCCCCCAAGGCCTTCGCGCACCCGCCGAGGTGCGGCAAGGGCCCCTGCCCCACGAGCAAGAGGGCGAGGAGGGGGCTGCAGGCGCGCGCTGAAGCCGAGGCCCGAGCACCGCCGCGCGCCAGGAGGCGCGCCCGAGGACATGCCAGACATGAGCAGGCAGCGAGAGGCACAGCTGGACGACGCGAGGTGGGAGGCCCTTTCCCCCGGCGCGGCCTGGACGCACCGCCCGAACTCCGACGGCGCCGACGGGGGCCCAGGGCAGGCCAGGCAACCTCAGCACCAGATGGACCTCGAGGAGGTAGACGTCTTCGCCGACCTGCACGTCATGGGCGACGGCGGCGAGGCAGCGCCCTGGTCTCTGCCCCCGCTCGAGCGCTACGAGGCCGACTCGCAGGGGCGCCAGAACGCTAAATCAAAGTCGGTGTTCCTCGAGCCGACCTCTGGTTCAGCCTCGCCACCGCGCGGCTCGGGCACTGGCCTGGACGACGCGCGGCGTCAGAACGCAAATCCAGCGTCGGTGCTCCTCGAGCCGACAGCTGGTTCACCGTCGCCATAGCTCGAACGTGCAACTGGCCAGGACAGCGCGGGGCGTCATGTCGCGAATCCCGCGGCGGTGCTCCTCGAGCTGCCCGCGGGTTCTGCGTCGCCACTGCTGGACGCAACAGGCCAGGACAGCGGCGCAACCCGAACCTGTGACGCGACGGAGCTGGGCGACCTGTGGCGCATGGCGGAGATGGCAGCGCGCGCGCCCCGGCACCTGGAGATCCCTGGCTACAGATCCCAGTGCGCCGCGTTCGAAGCCACCGCAGAGAAGGCCGCGGCGCTGGGCACCCTCTTCGCATCAGTCATGGGCCCCTGGAACAGTTCTACTGCATGGCGCATCGCATCGCCCCGCGGGACCGCGCCAAGTTCTGTGGCAGAGGAGGCCCCAGGCAGTTCATCATGCGCAAGGGCAAGGAGAAACACGAGAGGCCAGAGCGCTATTCCGACCACAAGGCAGATAGGTGGAGCAGGGCTGAGAACACGCTGCCCCTACTCGCCAAGCTTCGACCGCACAGCGAGGCGCAGGGCCGGCAGCGCCACCTGGAGGCAGCTGGGAGACACCTCGCCCACGACGGCACGCCACAGACAAGCGAGAGCGCATCACCGACTGCCAGGTTACATCGCGAGCTCTGGAGGACGAGGCTGATGGGCCTGGCTCAGATCACACCAGCGCGATCGAGGGCATGGCCATGCAGGCTGAGGAGAAGAAGGACTTCAGGGGGGACTTCAGGAGAACTCAGGATGGACCTCAGGGAGGGACCTCAGGGAGAACTCCAGGTCGTTCGGGCGTTCGGGCAGTGGCTGGCTTCAGCGGAGAAGAGCGTCGGCACGCTCCACCGCATCACCAAACCGCCGCCCAGGAGGGAGGAGGAGCTGGTCACCGACGGCGGCGCCATCGACTGCCCGACCGCCATCGTGGACGAGAAGGCCACGGAGTTACAGCAGATCTGTTTTCCAGAATCTGCCGCACGTTCAGCACTCAGCCATCATCCAGACCCTGAGGACCACGGCCAAAGGAGAGGAGGCAAGAGAGTGGACGTGAGAGGACCTTGACAGCGCGCTCCGAAGGGGAACCTCACGAGGGCAAGGGCATCGACATGCTCACCTGCTCGGACATCAGGAGGCCCCCCCCGAGGGCCGCACGAGGATAGTGGAGTTCTTCAACGAATGCGAGCGCCAGCTCGCATGGCCTTGGCAGCTGCTGCGTGGGCTCGGGACGCTCACCCGCCACGCGCAGACAGAGGGAGCCAGGCGGGCGGCGGCCAAACGGCGGCCGCGCGAGGAGAGCCCGTGGACCGAAGGAGCGGCCCGCCGCGCGCCGCCGCCCCGCTGCTGCGGAGCCTAAGGAGGACGAGGGGCACCCAGGGCGCTGACAGGAGCGCCAGCCGCCGCGCGCGGCGGCCCGACCGCCACGGAGTTGGCCGCCTGTAACGGCTGAAACGGTTCCTCCTCCTCCTCCTCCTCCTCTTCTTCCTCATCTTCCTCATCCTCGTCATTCTCTCCCTCCTCCTCATCATTTAGACCACGTTCCTACAACTGCTGCTCCTCCTCGTCCTCCTCTTCACTATCGCACATGTGTGCTAATCACACGTCAGACGACACTTATCTTGAGCAAGGAGGAGAAGAGGATAATGTGCAGGAGGAGGAGGAGGAGGCAATTGCGGGCGAGACAGACGACATTGGTGAACACGACGAAGATGAGGATGAGGATGCATTGGTGCAGGAGGAAGCGGAGGGCGAGGGTGCGGAGGAGGAGAACGAGGAGGATTGAAGGGAGGGAGAGTGGATGGGAGGGGGAATCATGTGATCCAGGGGGCGCTGGAGCAGGAGAGCACGCTTGATGCTGGCAGATGGTGAGGTGGGCGTCGCGAGGGAGGGCGCCAGGCGCACCAGGCGCGCGGACCAATGTCACAATCCGCCCTGCTCGGGCTACTGCGACCGCTTCCCCTCGTCGTCCTCCTCCTCCTTCTCCCCCGTCTCGTTGTTCCCTCTCCGCGCCGCCCCAGCTGCCTTCGCCCATCCACATTCCACCCGTCCCGCCCGCCCGCCTACCCCGCGTTCCGTGCATGCAAGTTACCATCCGTCCCTTTCTCCACTTCTGCTGTTCGTCCTCATCCTTATCCTCCCGCTCATCCTCCTGGTCACCTGCCATATACTCTTCCTGTGCGCGCAGCTCCACATTTCCCGACTGCGCACAACACCAAGTGGTCTTTCTGTGGGAGTCGCAGGTCGACTATCACACGCGCCCGCGGGTACTGAAACATCAGCGCCATCGGAGTGGATGGGAGGGAAGGATGCTGTGGAGACCCGTCCCAAGAAACACCCTGTTTGCCTCCAGGGTGCCCTGGGTCTCTTGGTTTTCGATGGTCTTGCGATGGGAAGCGTGACGTTCCAACACCGAAATTAAATGGCGTGCTGGGGTCTCAGGGTTGGGTTCTTGTGGAAGGTTTCTTGCAGTCGGGCCTCCACTGTAGGATGTCGGCTGAGGCGCGAGCGCACCTGGCTCGTCTGCCTCCTCCCGCCTGCCGAGGTGACCGGGAGGCAGTGGTACTGGGTCTACGAGGCCCGGAGACTCCCGGAACCGTTCTGCGCGGCGGGGGCTATGATGTTCCAACCCATTTTAGCTTGAACCACCAGAAAGAATTTCGAGCACCAGCGAAAAGAACCGAAACTCGAGGGTTTTCACGTGCCGGGCCCTGGGAGACACTCTGTTCGATACTTTTTTGGGTGCTCGAAATTATTTCCGGGATGTGATCCTTAAGTACGATAGGAACAACATAAGGCGGGGGGCGGAGGAACGGAGCGCATTACCCAGACCCCTCGGGGCACGAAAAATAGAGAACCCCGCCACAGTAACGTCTCCACGGACGCCCTCTAATGGATTGTTCCTGGGCCTCAGGAGAGGGTTGCGGCATATCAATCACCACCGGGAACCAGCGATTTTCTACACCGCCACCCTCCCTGAAGGTACATGCAAAATCGGACGTTCATTAATGGGGGGCGATAGATGGGGGGTAAGAAAGGCGCACTTTTCGTGCACCTTTCGTACTCCTTTGGGGCCCTAGGGGGCTCGGTTAGGGCCCCTTTCGCGCAACCCTCGACGCCCCCCCATTTGTCGCCCCCCCATTACCGAACGCCCGACAAAATTCGTCGGCGAGCATCTGAGTATAGATTTCCGTGGTGTAAAAAGACGTCTCTCCATCGCCTTCGGCGTCTGGGGGCCTTTACCGGGCCTCGGGACCGTCGTCGTCGTCGTCGTCGTCGTCGTCGTCGTCGTCGTCGCCGCCGCCATCGAAGTCGTCATCGTGGCCGTCGTCGTCGTGGTCGTCGTCATCGTCGTCGGCGTCGTCGTCGTCGTCTGCGTCGTCGTCGGCGGCAGTCCTTGGGAAGGGGTTCAGACCTCTGGAGGTCCACGTTGCGGTGGGGGCATTTGTTGAGGAGTCTGCGCAGGAGGTTTCAGACCATGGAGGATTCCTTATCTGATGAGGGCGGCGGTGGCGTCCATGGCCGATCCGCGATTGGTGTTCCACCGGCTTCCATGCCCTCGATTCCTTATTCAAGGGCTCCTTGTCCAATGCCCCCACCGTATGACAGAAGCATGACGTCGGGGGTCTGGGTCTGGGTGTCGCAGGGATTTGGGAGTGAGGGTCCTCGCTGCGGCAATGATCAGAATCATACCCGTATCCACGGCGTCTTGGATGTTTTGGAAGGGATGCCCAAATCCCGACACGCAGTGGATATGTGTATAGTCTGGCATCTCTAGAGGCAGAATTTTGATGCATAACGCGCATCCACTGCGCCTCGGTCTTACAGGAAACTGCAGTCCGAAAAATCCAATATGGGCAGAAGTCTTGCCCGCACTCGTGGCTTTCTTGCCTCGGCGCTGGGTCCCGCTCCCCCGGGGCGGGCTCCGCGCGGATTTCCTGGATCCGCGCTGGACCCCCCTGGCGGCGCCTCCAGCGCCGCCCCTGGCGCGCACCGCGCGCCAGGGAGGGGGCCCAGCGCAGATTCACGAAGTCCGCGAGGACCGTCGAGAGTTTATGTATATGCTGTTTTTTGTTTTGTTTGTTGTTTTTTCTCTTCTAATGCATCTGTTCTGTCTCGAGTTGCCCTCAGGACGACCCGCTTGCGGAGGATGGGGCTCAGGAGGCCAGGAGAGGGACAGAAGAGAGGCACGGGGAGAGCGAGGGCGAGTGATCAGGCGATCGCAAACATGGATCAAGGGGTGCGTGAATTAGCGACGGGTCCCGTTTCCATGGGAAATCGAGGATTTCTGCCGCCGAAGGAGGCGGCGCCGGCCGCATTTTGGGGAGGGCACCTCCCCGGATCCATGGATTTGGCGACCGCGCGCCAAATCCATGGGTTGCTAATCCATGCTTGCGCGCCCCCGAGAGGAGAGTGAGCGGAAGGCGGCCTCTCGTCGTGGGCTCCGGGGCAAGAGGTCGGCCCGCTCCCCCCCGCCCTGGCCGAAGGGTCCCGGGGGGCGCATTCTGGCCGGGCTTCGAGGGGGATCTCCAGCCGTGGCGACATCCTCCTCGTCCTGAGTGTGCAAGTCGTGCTTGCGTTCTAGCCCCTGGTTTGGCATGTCAGGGGCTGGCACTTTCTTCGGGGGCTCGGGGCTGCGGAGCCCAAGGGTCTTCGTCTGGGCCCTGGTGGGGCTGGGCCGTGGTAAGAAATTCGCAGCAACTTCAGCGGTTACCTTTTTTGCGGCATGCCCTGCTCAGCTGCAAAATGGCTTCACGGAGTGCAAAAAGGACCTCCCCCCTTTACACGCTAGAGTTGATTATCCACGGCCAAGAATGGTTTGGTCAGGGGCGCGGGGCGCGGAGGCCGAACTTTCTATCACTGTGGAAAGTTCACCATCGAGGTTAACTTCCTTCTCATGTTGATATAGCAACATCACACGAAGCGAAGACGTTGTCGAGGATGTCTCAAGCGAAACCAACAGCGTTCTCTTTATCTCTCTCTCTCTCTCTTCTGTCTGCTCTTCTCTTTCTCTTTCCGTTTCCTCCCCCCTTGCCCCCCTGATTTTTTTTATTGTTGTGGTTTACTATCCACGAAAACCGAGGCACGTGAGCTACCCTACACGAGCAGATGAAAACCTAATTTCCATTGTTTGCTTACAAATTAAATGTAATAGGTTTGGAACTTTGGCGTTCCTCCTCCTCCTCCTCCTCCTCCTCCACCTCTCTCCTTCTGTCTGTCTATATTTCTCTACTTCTGGGATCTCGATCCTCGATCCTCGGACTTCTATTCTCGATCCTCGATCCTCGGCTTTCGGTCCTCCTAACATCATCTCTTTCTCCTCCCACATGCTGGCTTCCTGTAGGCAGCATTTATAATCCCCCCGCGACCCCGAACTTTATCATCCCTGTGGGATTAATCTCGCCAGCACGCGGTTATCTCATGGCTCTCTTGCTGACCGTGCATGCCACGAGGGCGGTGGTCTCGGATGGCAGACGCCTCATTATTCTCCTCCGCCTCCGCCTCCGCCTCCTCCTCCTCCTCCTCCGCCTTTTCGTGCCACCACGCCTCGGGAAGAGGGGGAGAGAGCGAGTGGCAGCGGCAGCGGTGGCCGCGCTGGTCGAGGCACCTCTCGTCCTCCCTCCTCTCCCTGCATCCTCCTTTCTCCTTCTCATTCCTCTTCCTCCTTCCAGGACGGCGGGTCCAGGCTAACTCGCTGGAGCGTTTACCCCAGCGGCAGGTGGCTCGGACGCCTTCCGCCTGATCCTAGCATGTTGTTCAGCCGCTTCGCTACTTCCGCCAGCCCGTCGGAGGCTGGGGGGGTGAGGTCGCAGCGGAGACGGAGAGCCCTCCCACCGGGAAGTCGGTTTCGGTTTCGTGCTCGTGTCGTACGGGTTTTCTGCTTTGTTTTTCCTTCGCAGGTGGCATAGCCTGCCCCTGCTTGCCCGGCGTCCGACTCGCATCGTGCGCCTGCGTACCAGAAAGTTCGTGTCGTGCGTGCGGGCGAGGCGAAGTTGCGTGGACGCGCGAGAAGGCCAGACCCCGTCGTCGCTGGGGCGATTCGGATCGGTATCGTTTAACCAATCCCCATCCCGAGACCCCCACCAAATTCCCCCCCAGTTGGCGATACACCCCTCGGAACCCGAAGGATACGGCCTGTATCCCCATCTACTAGGGGGGGAAATCGGCCAGTGGGGCCCAGGCCACGCCGCTGGGGATGGGAATCGGTCGAGCGATACTCATCGGATGCAGCGGACCGCTCCTCCGCCCCCCGGTGGGCTCGCGGTGGCCGGGCGGTGGCCGGTGGTGTCCCGCCTTGGTGCCGACAATGGAGTCGATAGTGAGATCGGTGGTGAGACCGCCAGAATGGGACGGATTGTCGTGAGATCAGAAGTGAGATCGACAGCGAGGTTGATTGTGACACTGGCTCTGAGATCGACAGTGAGATCGACCGAATCATCGATGGTGGCATCGCTATAGTGGGATCGTGGGATCGATTGCTGAATCCACTGGTACTAAGTCTGGCCGGGAGGTCGATAGTGAGACGATCGAGTGAGACCGAACGCGTTGACGATAGTGACATGATATCGCATCGCAACATCGTTATCACGCGTCGGCACTATCTCGAGGGCGCGTCACTAACATCGTCATCATCACACCCATTGCATTTGCCAGCATGTGTTTCTTCCCCCCACCCCCAACCTCCTTGGCACCCGACGGGTGGTCGCGTAGGTAGCGTGCCGTCGCTGGCGTTTGCTTGCGCGTTCGTGGCCCATACGGCGCTGCTCTTGGCGGTGTTTTTTCCCGCAGGCGTTGCGGCAGCAGGCGTTGGAGCTTGTCGAGGGGGATTCTGGTCTCTATGGTCCCACCGTCATGCCTGGGTTGTGGGTTAGAGTCCTAAGGGATGCTTCTTGGGGTCTCTTCGGAGCGTTCCCGGGGGCTTCTCGGGGGCAGCTTTGGGGCCTCTTGGGAGCGTTTTGGGAACGTCTTGGGAGCTTCGTGGGAGCCTCTTGGGAACCTCTTGGGGGCCTCATGGGGTCATTTTGAGGTTTCCTGGGGCCTCTTTGGGGCTTCTTGGAGCCTCTTGGGGGCCTCTTCGGGGCCTCTCGGGGCCTTCTGGGGGGTCTTGGGGCTGGGAACTCGAAATGTCCCCTGTCTGGGTTCCCTCTTGGAGCCGTCTTGGGGGGCACTTTTCGGAGACCTGTTGAGCCGTCTTGTGCCATCTTGGGCCAGCTGTGGGCCCTCTTGGAGGCCTCTTGGGCCAATTTGGGGCGATCTTGGGGGCCTCTGGTGCCGTCTTGTAGCGTCGGAAGGGTGAAAATCCTTCACAAACTTGTTGAATGTCAAAGATGTTTGCTTGCTTGGTGCTTGGGGCCTCGTCGGGCCTTTTGGGAGTACTGTTGGAGGCCTCTGCGGTCGTCTAGGAGGTCTCATGAGCCGTCTAGAGACCATCTCGGGCGCCTTGGAGCGATCTTCCGGCGTTTCGAACCCCTCTTGGACCGTCTTGGGGGCCTTTTTGAACCCTCTTGGCTCGTGTTGGGGCCGCCCAGGGAATTCCCGCATCCTTGACGGGAGCGTCCCGGGAGTGCCTCCCAGGGGCCGCCATGAACGCGCGCGAACTAGAAACATTCTAGGATTGTTACCGGGGATCGTAGCACGCCCCTGCTCTGGCCCTTGGGTCAGCGAGTTATCTTATCGGCTCCTCCCTGCTGGTCCTCCCCCTTCAGCCGCGCAGGTCGAGTCTCCCACGGACGACGGGGACGACGACGAGTGAACGGGCCCCGCGCCCGGCATCGCCACCCCGCCAGCCACCTGCGAGTCTGCAGTGTGTACGGCACACTGGCCAGGGGCTCGCTGTGCACCGAGAGAGGGGGGGGGGGGAGTGGACGAGGGAACGAGAGATGGGGGCAGGGCGGACCCCCCCTCTGCTGCTATTGCTCCCCCCTTTACATCGGCATGTTCATGTCTCGTTCGCACAGCTCCTTTCCCCTTGGGGGGAGGATGAAGGTGAACGGAAAATGAGTGGGGGTGCAAGCGAGGGGTGGCAGATCCCCCCCAACCCGTCGCGGCGCCCAGAAGTCCAGGGGCAGAGTGCTACGGCACGTCGTCCCCTCCGAACCCTGGAGCAGGCAGAAGAGCAGCAGGAGCAGCAGCAAGGCAGAGGCAGGGGGGAATGAGGTGGAGGCGGAGGAGGAGGAGGCGGAGGAGGAGGAGGAGGAGGAGGAGGAGGAGGATGTGTCAGAAGGATGCGAAGTGCCTGTTTGAATGTCCGTCGGAGATGGATGATCAACAGCACTATTTGTCGTGTCCGACGCTCTTGGGTCTTGTTCAGTCTCACTGGAAACCAGACCTTCCGATAGAGCACCATCTCGACAAGAGACTCGGTCTGGCTCGTCGGATGACGCCTGAACAGAGAGTTTTGGCGCTGCAACGGTTAGCGATTGCGTTTTATGCATATAATCACAGGCGTCAAGGTTGGCCGATGGCTGACTCGGTTCGTGCTGCCAGAGCGCAGCTGCTACAGCAGGTAGATGAGTAAGGACCCTTGGAACCCTCGTTGCGCCTTTGGGTATGTGCGAGGAGGAGGAGGAGGAGGAAGGGGAGGAGGCGGAGGAGGAGGAAGAGGAGGAGGAGGAGGAGGGGGCACGAGGAGGAGGAGGAGGAGGAGGAGGAGGAGGAGGAGGAGCGGGAGGGGGAGGAGGAGACCAAGAGGGCGGTGGAGGTGTCCTGTTGGGTTGCGCAGGAGCCCGAGGCGCCACGGAGGTTGAGGGTGGGGGGGAGGGAGGGGGCGAGCGACCCCCCCCCCGGAGCAGAAGGAGGAGAGGGGGAGCTCGCAGGAGGAGGGACCCCGAGGCAGGAGCACGGCCAGCCGCGAGGGCAGGGGAGGACCAAATGAGGGCGGGGGACGGGAAGGAGCACCGCAGGTGTACAGGGCAGGGGGTTGTGGCATCGCTCGGACGTGTGCGTTTTTTCCCTCGGCGGGCACCATCGAGGAGCAGATTGGATACTTTCGCGGAGAAAAGCACGCACGAAACCGAGAAGTGCACGGGGAATGGACGTCCGAGCGATGGCAGGGGAGGGGGGGGTGCGCGCTGAAGGTTCCATTGCAGTCGGGAGGGGGCCAGTCCCGTGGCAGCCCCCTTCCCGCGACTGGTCGGTTCGCGGTCGAAACAGCGAGAGGCCGCTCTCGTTTTCCTCCTGGTTATGCCCGTGCTTCGTGTCCCTCCTCCTCCTGCTCTTCCTCCTCCTCCTCCTCCTCCTCCTGTTCCTGCTCTTGCTCCGCTCCCTTCCTCCTCTTCTTCCCCCTAGTTCTCCTCCGGGATGTCCTTCGGGGACCCTCTGTCATCATTACAACAATACAAAGAATATTCGCATGGCCTTTCGGAGGCACGATCGCGCACACACTTGGAAATGAATACGGTGTTTACAGGAGCGTTCGATCTTCATCATCGCCCTCCTTCTCTTACTCATCCCTCTCATCCTTGGTACCTCATGATGCCGTTCATCCTCCACCCCAACCAACTTCTTTAATATCCCCCGTCGCTCTGCTACCCCCCTTCCGCCAGCCCCGTATCATCTCACCCAAGCTGTTGCGGATCATCAGGATCCGATGTTGCGGCAAGTCGACACGTTGTGTTGTACGATGTTGGTTCAGTGGTTTGACGGAGCAAGGGGTCATCATGCTGACATGTTGTCGTGCTGTTCGAGAGCAAAGGAGTGCGTGTCAACGCTCTGGCCAAGGAGACAGTGCGACCGATGCGACTGTATTATGATAGGTATCGTCGTGGGTTGATCATCGCGGCGCGCGGCCAGCGTAATCAGTTGTGAATCGCGATGATGCGCCGTCAAGTTCTCAACGCCGTAGATGCTGGCCGTTCCAAGTTTTGCGAACACCGTTCTCCCAAGGAGGGGGAGGATGATAGACAATAGTTCGGCCACAAATCTTTAATTAGAGGCCCGCCTCAAACTATCTGAACTATCAAATAACAATGTTTTGATATGTGCGTTAAGAAACTATTTTGATATTGATTTACAATTAGAATGTTATGAAAACAAACATGTTTTTTATATAAAAAATAATCACGCGAACATAAGCCAAAACAAAACGCAAGCAACACCACAAACAAACAACAAACACCACTAATGGAAAAAACAATAGGAATAGGGACGATGATAAGGAGGAGGGAAGAGGATGAGGCGGGATAATGAAGGAGGGAAGAGGATGAGGAGGGAAGATGATAAGGAGGAGCGAGAGGGAGGGAAGAGGATACGGCGGATGGAAGAGGATGGGGATACATGAAAACAAACAAACAAAAGTAATGAAAGGGAGGAGGGGAGATGAGTTATGGGATGAGAAGTCTCGATGTTGATGGCGGTGGAGTGCTTGCAATGCTGATGATGGTGATGATGCCGATAATGATAGTTATGGTGGCGATGTCCATTGCCATCATGATGATCATTTGGATGGTGAAGGTTGTGGTAATGATGATGCTCAAAGGGGGGGGGGGGGACAGAGACGAAACAGGACGAGGATAATTGCGGAAAGGGGAGCTGAAAGGTTGCGAGCTATGTTCGCAAGTCTACAATCGTCTTGGAAGGTTGCGAGCTATGCTCGCAAGTCTGCAATCGTCTTACTACTACTCATGATGCGTATGTATCATCTGCCTCTGCTCATCATCCTCCCAATCAGATCCCTCCCCAGCATGATCATCACCCCTATCAGCATCGCCCCATCAACGCCACCGCCGCCAACATCAACGTCGCTAGCGATGCGCGCGCTATATTTTTCGGCCGCATAGAAGCGGCAAGCGCGCACTTACTATAGTGGGGGCGCGGATCGGCGAGCTCCAGCTCGCCGCCACCGCGCACAACGCTTCGTCGAGGAGTTCCTCGACGGCGCGATGGCGAGCAAGCTGGCGGGCGCCGTGCTGTGCACGCGACGCCGCCGCTTACTTGAAGCTCTGCCAGGACGGGGCGCCGAAGGCGAACCCCGCCAAGCGGCTGAAGCAACCTGAACGCGACGCTTTTCATCCCGCTCCATACCACATGTGCGAACATTATGTGGGGCAACATGCACGTTCGCCCTCTCCGCCAACAGTCGAGCAAAGCTCGGGCAATGCCATCTCCAGAAATCGTCCCATGATGCCCCCCCCCTCTACCCCTTCCTCTTATCCCTCCCTCTATCCCCGCGCCGCGCTCAGGTCCACTTCAGCCGCTTGGCGAGGCCCACCTTCGGGTCCTCGTCTCGGCGGAGCTTCAAGTAGGTGGCGAACGGCGCGCGCGACGCGCGCGAGCATCCCACCAGCTTGCTCGCCAACGCGCCGTCGAGGAACTCCTCGATGAGGCGCGGCGCCAAGTGGTCCATCGGCGCCATGGGGCCCCACGGACACTTCAAGACCATGGGCGCCACGAGCTGAGCGTCGCTCGTGGCGTCCGAGGGCCAGGCGGCGGCGCGGCGCTCGAGGCGCGGCGCCATTGCGGCGGGGACGGCGGGGAGGTTCGCAAACGCGCCAAGCTTCGTGCACGGCGAGGCGGGGAATGCATCCAAAATCCTTTCATATGCGAGACACGCTCGCATTCAATCGCATGAATACAGCACGCGTGATCACGTGTGACAGCATAACACGCGGACGTACTTGCATCACGCATCGCGTCATATACCAGCAACGGTCGCGCGATTACAACACACGCGATGACGCGTGACAGCACGACGCGGCAAAATATGCGAGCAACGCTCGCAAGCATGTGTACACGCGCACGCATGTCTTCACGGCCGCTTGCGGTCGTCGCGCGGCACGCGCGCCAGGTCTGCGCCATGCGCGACGGTGCACTGCATGCTCTGAAGCTGCACGAGCTTCAGAGCAGAGTCGCCCTTAAGGGCGACCCACCGCCCGCGCTCTAAGGCCCCGCAGCGCAAGCGCTGCGCGAAGACCAGGCTCACGTAGCCAAGCTCGGTGGGTACTTCAACGTGCTCGTGCACCTTCCCGGACTCCACGCCGTCCGCCACTCGGTTCGAGCGCTTGCACGCGACGCGCCGCTGACGCCGAGCATGCGCTGAGCACATGCATCACGGACGCGCGCAAAGCGCGCGTGCGCGAAGACTGCCGGCGCGCGAAGCACGCCGTGCACGGCAACGATCGCGGAAGCGATGGCGACGATCCGATGGAGGATCGATGGGGCGATCGACGGTTTTATATCGGTAGCGGTTGCGCAGCGCGGACGCGCGCAAAACGCGCGATTGGAAACGCGGCGGGCGCGCATAGCGCGCCGCAAAGGCAAGGATCACGACGTCGACGGCGGCGGCACGACCGATGGAGAAGGGGCGAAGTGGAGGTTGAGGATAATCGCGCATGAGCAACCGCGCGCGAAGCGATCACGTCCGGCCGCGCAGCTGCGCGGCAAGAGCTCCTACCCAGGCGAGCTGGCGGGAGCCCGTCGCTCGCGCCTCGCCCGCAAGTCGCGGCGAGCCGGGAGCCTGTCGCTCGAGCCTCGCCCGCAAGTCGCCGTCGTCGTCGTCGCCTGACGTTCGTCGTCGTCGTCGTCTGACGTCGTCGTCGGCCGCCGTCGCACGACGTCGACTCGTCGACGTCGTCGTCGTCGACGTCGTCGTCGTCGCCATCGTCGTCATGGCGGCCAGCTCAGGAGCCCAGGCGGGGGCCGCACGGCCCCGCCCGCGGGCCCGCCGCCGAGGCCTCCGACCTCGCCCCCGCCTGCGCGAGCCAGGCGGGCGGCGCCTTCGGCGGCGGGGGCTCGGGGCCAGCCTTCGGCGCCGAAGGCGCCGCGCGCTTGGCGAAGAGCGCCGCCGCCTGGCGCGCGCGAGACTTCGCCCGCTGCTGCGCCGCCAGCTCGCGCACCTCGCACTGCGCCGCGCGCCCCTCCGCGCGGCGCTGCTGGCTGATCTCCAGCCTGCGCCGCTGCGCGCGGAAGCGCTGCGCGGCGGCCAGCTGGCGCTTGCGCACCGCGGCCTCCTCCAGCGCCGCCTCGTCGCGCGCCGCGGCCGCCGCCTCGCCGTGCGCCGCGGCGGCCGCCTCGAGGGGAGTTCAGAGGAGGGCGAGGAGGATGTTGGGGGGCGAGCGACGCTCACATGGCGAAGGGCGCCTGCGCCATCCACGGCGGCAGGGGCAGGCCGTGGACCCTGACCAGCGCCGCGATGCGCTCGTTCGCCTGCTCGGCCATCGTGCGTTCGCGCGCCGCGCGCTCTCCAAGATCCCCCGCCAGCTCGGAGAGCTTGCGGGCCATCGCGATGGTCGCCTCCGCGGCACGGAGGGGCGCCTGGTCGGCCTCCTGCTGCGCCTGCGGGGGGTGGGGGGGCGGGGGGGGGGGGGGGATGGGGGAGATAGCTCCTGCTGTGCCTGCGGAGGGGATGGGGGAGATAGCCCCTGCTGCGCCTGCGGGGGGGGGGGGGGGGGGGGGCGCCTCGGAGCGATCAACGCCCCCCCTGCTGTGCTGGCGGGAGAGGGCGGGGGAGATAGCTAAGGGGAAGCAGAAACGTAGATCGTCATCGGGTTGATCGGGGCGAGCAAAGCTCGCGCCCTGACCAGCCCGTTGATCAGCGAGCTGCGCTCGCAATCACACGCCCCCAACCACCCCGCGCGAACGCGCGCGCGCATGCGCGCGCCTCCGCGAGCTGACGCCGCAGCTCCGCGACAGCAACTTCTTCTCCATTGTCCTGCGCGCGGGCGACGGGGGGAAGGGGCGCGCGCGCTGGGGGAGGGGGGGCGCGGGAAGGGGCGGGGGGTGGAGGCGTCAGCGATGACGCGCGGATCGAATCCTCGCTCGAGCAAAGATCGCAACTAAAGCTCGCGCAAGCAAAGCTCGCGCGAGTATTTTCTATTTTTTAAAAATGGGGGGCGGGGTGGTGATAGCACGCTTAACTCCCGCGCCCTGCTGCGCCGCCCGACGCGGCTGCGGCGGCGGCGGCGGGGGGGGGGGGGGGGCAGCAGCATTTTGGCGCGCCTCTCGGCCGCGTACTCCTCGACGCGCGCGTTGCCCGAGTCAAAAGCGCGCAGCCTCGCAGCCCCCCGCAGAGCCGGAAGAGGGCCGCAATTGCGGCCCGTGGATGCTCGGCCGCAGCCGCGGCGCCCGCAGGGCCAGCCATCGCCGGGGGGGGCGGCGGCGGCGCCGCGGCGCGCGGCGGCGGCGCGGCCATCGCCAGCGGGAAGGGCGGGGGGGAAGACGCGCGCGCGGGGGCTTCAACCCCCCCGCCCCGTGGCCGAGCGGCAGCGGAGCGAAGTAGAATGAACAGGGTGGGGGGCGAAGACGAGAAGCGAGTGCGCGAAGCGGCGTGGGGATCGAGGGGTGGACCTGCATCGGCGGGAGCGCGGAGAGTCGAGCAGCGCAGAGTGAGCGAAGGAGAAGATTGAAGGAGAGATGGAAGGAGCGAGCAGCTGGTGGGATAATATTGAAGGAGAGATGGACGTACCAACGGGGATGTGAATTGCTACCCTGCGCCCCCCCAGCGCCCGCCTTGCTTCCCGAGCCTGGAGGATGACCGCGCCACCGAGGCACACCATGCCGCGAGGAAGAGCCGCGGCACATCTCGCCCGCACAGTGGCGCTTTCAAATATCCGCTCGCCCAACGCACGGTCGGACAAACAGTGAGATACATAATGGGTCGCATCGCATGGCGAGCGTCGCTCGCCATGGAGGAAACGCATCACACGTAAGATGATCTACGTGCAGCGGGCAATGCGATAAGCATTATGGATATCCCGCAGGACTTTCCGGCGCATGCCCCGCGGCGGGCTGGGCTTGATGAGGCCACGTGCGGTCACCTGTGTAGTTAGAGAGATGCACACAAGAATCCGCCAACCGTTTCATCAGCGAGCGTTGCTCGCTGCACCACCCCACCACCGATGTCATCAACGAGCGTTGCTCGCTGCGCCACCTCCGCGTCGCAGAGCTGCCACAGCTCGAAGCACGTTATCTCCTCCATGACGCCGAGCTCGCAGGAGGTGAGTGTGCGGCGCGGCCGCAGGTATCGCTTGGCTACGCGGTGCTTGCGCTCCATCGTCACGGCTGCGACGAGGAGTCCGTGGTGGTACAGCTGGAGCGGGAGGTGGAGGGCGCAATGTTGCTTTGGTCGAAATACCAGACCACCATACGCCTCATTGAACAATCCGCGCGTCAATTGGCACGAGTCCCAGCACATCCGATGCTGCGAGCAGTGCTCGCCGAGAAGTTTGTGCGCGGTAGCAGCAGGCTGCAGCCACACTTGCTGAGTGAATCGCGGGCATGATAGTTGAACCTACGGCGAGCAATGCTCGCTGAATAAGTTGATGCGGTTGGGGCGTCGGAAGTTCGCGCAGAAAGTCTGCGTCCAGATGCCGCTTGATCTTAACCGCTAGCTTCGACGGCTTCACCCTGCCCACGTTACGCGCGGCCATCAGCTGCTCCAGGACGTCGAAGGCAGCCAACATGCTCCGCACCTTCGGCTCGTCGGAGCGCGTCAGCACCACCTGTCCAACGCGCGTGGGGACCCGATGTGATCGTTCATCCACCATCACAGGTACCGCACCTCCCCGGCCCATATATCCTCCCAAACCTCCCTCCCATGCGGCGCGCACGCGTGCCACCCCGCGCAGATATCGCGATACGATTGGCGCAAGCATGCAGAACTCGCCGCAATCGCTCTGGAACTTATCGTTCTTCAGAGCGTTGCGGATCTTGTTCGGCTCGAACAGCGAGCCGAGGCGCGGGAAGGCGCGCGGCGGCGCGATCGCGCGCGCGAACTCGCCGAGCTCGGCGTAGGACGCGACCGTCCAACAGGATGACATGAAGGTGCCGAACTCGGCGTCGCAGATGTCATCCTGCAGGTAGGCGCGCGACCAGTCATACATGACTGATCGCGACGGCCGCGCCAGCATGTCCCCGATGAGCTGGCACGGGGTGGTCGAGAAACCGCTGCACAGCGCGATGCGCTCGTCCAACGGGTTCTCCTGGACGCGCCGCACGGCATCGACAATTGACTCGTCGGTGTGCAACCTAAGTCGGCGAGCGGATATCGATCGCGTCAGCGTCGACTGCGCGAGCTTCGCTTGCCAGCCCGATTGCGATCCGACCACGGCGTGGCGCGAGCGACGCTCGCGTCACGGGGTGCACCCCGCAAAGCAGCATGAGTGCCAGACGCGATGCTGACGATGCAGTCGTCGCGCTGGTGGAGCCCATCTCCTCGCTCGGCACGAGGGCGCGTGTGAAGCACGAAATTCTGGCACGAAGCACAAGGCTTCGCGCCGGCATGTCCCTTGGCTGCCAGTATCTCCTTGATGCCAGGCTCGTCGCCCGGAATTACGGCGAGCTCCAAGAAGACGCGGACCTGGCGCCCCCCTTTGAGCGCCAAGTGGACGCCGACGTCGCGCACGTCGGTCCCTGTGCGCGTGAAGAACCACCGCGTGCACTCGTGGGCTATCTGCGTCAGCTGGCCCTCGGCCTTCGCCCAGACACGCTGTCGGACGCTGCGCACTGTCAGCCAGCTACGTTCGCGCCCAAGTGCCAGCGGACCGAATCTGCCGATAGTCACATGAATGACATGCCACAGGCATCAGCCGTACGAGCGTAGCTCGTCGATCTACTAATATCAACATTGAACTTGGCGGAGTTGGGCAAAGCCGTGCGTTATTCCATAATCGACCAGTAGAAGTGGCCAGACCTACGCGTGTGGCTCTTCGGAATGGCGTCGCTGGGGTTCACGCCGTCTTGGTCCACATGCCCCATTGTCGAGGCAGGGTGGCGCGCAAGGCGCGCGATGCCAGCAACGCTCGCTTCCAGCTGCGAGCAAAGCTCGCGTTAGAGTCGTGGCGGCGGGAGGTCAACGAGGCTAATGAATGCAGCACGATCGACCACGGCCCATCGCGACTACGCGGCGTCGCGCCGAAGGTCGCCGCCAGCAAGTCGGCGAAGCACGTGTTGTGCGCCGCGGCAACGCGCAGCATCTCCAGGGGGTTCTGGATCGCGATTTGCACGCCATCGCCGCGTGAAGCCATAGTCAACGGCGCAGACTCCACGAGCCTGCCATACGTACCGCACACTTGGCACTGTGCCTTGCGTCCACGGTACTAGGCGCCCCTGCTCCACGTGGTAGGCGCGTCGTCGTTACCTGCGCGATTTAAATCCGCTGGGCCAGCGCGTGGCAACCACGAGGCTGGCATGCGATCCCTACGACGACATCTCACTATACACGCGCACTGCGCGAGCCAAGCTCGCGCGTGCTGTTGAGGAGCGGGCGCCGCAAGGCGGCCGGATAGATTAGCGATAGCGCGCAGGTTGGCCTAGCTCTCTTTCCCCGGCCACAAAATCTTCCACACCTGCGTCTCGCGGGCCCACCCGGCGCGTGCGGCGCGCCCTCCTTGGACCAGCCCTACGGGATGTATCACGCGTTCGCCAGACGAGCAAAGCTCGCTGAGCCTTAACGGGGTAGCATGGGGTGAGGAGGTGGCGACATGGATGACGATGCGAAGCGTGCAATAAAGCGAGCGCGCTGCAGCTGAACTGACAGATGTGTTCGGTGGAAGGCGCGCAGCGCACGCATTGCCCGTCGCGCGGGCACCGCCGCGCAGCCGCGCCCGTGGGCGCGACTATTTGGTGCCCCCAGCGCTCAATCCACATGGTCTTGAGCTTGCGGTGCCAGTCGCGCGCGATGTCCCTGGCGATGCCGTCGCTGTAGCCCTCCTTCATCATCCCGTTGCGGACCTTGTGGTACGCCCAGCTCTGGAAGACGGCCATGGAGCTCGGCGACTCGAGTTGTTCCGCCACCCTGGCTGGGTCGAGCCGCCCCCCCCCGCGCGACAGGGTTAGCACGTTTGCCAACCAGCCGCCGCCGCACGCGAAGCGCGCGCGCCGCGCTCGCCAGGGGGGCGGCGGCTGCGGCTGAGCGCCTCATAGGCGCCGCCGCACTCCCCGCGGCGGCGTCGGCGGCTGCGGGGCGGCGCTTGGCTGCCGAAGCCGTGAGGTGCTTGTCGTGCGCCTCTTTGAACCGCGCTTCCATGTCCATGACAGGGGCTGCTGGGGCGGCAGATGAGACCGCTGTCTCATCTAGATCCCCCCTTCACGCGTCAATGACAGCGCGGGGGCCGACGTCCGCACTGGTCAACATGCGGCAGCGGGACATGCCCGCGCCACAGCAGCAGGTGGCGCCGCAGAAACAGGCGAAGCCAGCTCAGACTGCTCCTGCTCCACCTCGTACTTCTCCTGCTTCACATCGTACTTATCCTGCTTCTTGTCGTCGTTGTCGTCCTTCTCCGCCTTCACAGTCTCCTTCTTCTGTTTATTGCAGTCCTCTTTGGCGATCTGATCTCTTGGTCGCCTGACGGTGCTGCTCGGTCACGTGTTCCAGGAACCCAAGGCCTTTACGGCGAACCCGTTTCCCAGCACGGCAGTTGGACGGCAGGATCGCGCCCAGCTCTGGGGCCCGCGCAGTCCCTGGCATGGGCCAACCGCTGCGCGCAATGCGGCAACGCATGCAAGCGAGCGGCGCTAGCACGTCTCGCCAAAGCGAGCGCTACATGCGCCTTTGGACGACGATCAATACACAGTACCACCCCCATCGTACCCCCACACCCTGACGCATCTCACGCGGGAAACATGTCGCGCCAGCGCCATCTGTCCACTGCTGGCGGCAGCGGCGCGTCGCCGTACGCGAAGCGGCGGATCTCGTCGCCCAGCTCGCTCAGCTCGCCGCACACCAGGATGCGCGGCAGATTAGCGCCACGAGGCCGATTCCTAGCATAATCGTTGATGATCGACCTCAATGACGCGTTGTGTTTCAGCGCGCCATCGCGCGTGAACTCCGTGCTCAAGGCAAACGCCATCACCGCGACCATGCGAAACATTGTGTTCTCGCACGGCTTGGTCAGCCCGGTGAGCCACGCTCGTTTGGTTAAAATAAGCACCCCGCGCCACCAGGCGGAACCACGCTGGCGTGGAACGGTCGAAGTTGCGAGCACAGCTCGCAACGCGCACGGCATGTAACGATGCTGTGTATGACGTTTTGAGTAGGCGGTACGCGTGCAAACAAGGCCGGAATACCACGCGCAGCGTGGACGATGGGCTTCAAGCGGAGCTTCGCCCACTCGTCCTGGGTGATGTAGTTCTCGAACCTGAGGGCGCGTTTGCATCGCGAGCATAGCTCGTATATGGTCTGGCACCACCGCGAGCGAAGCTGGCTGGTGCGCATGTGTACATGGCACGTGGGCGCACATTATACGTACGATGTGCCTCAAGCAGCGCTGGTTCTGCTTCGCCTCAGCCTTTGTGGCGCTGGTGGTACCGATCGTCTCAATGAGATTCAGAAGCGCGATCTTCTGGCGCTCGCTCCACGGACCGCTGGCGGTGGCATCGCCCATATCATTCAGGGCCGCTGGCCCGAGTGCGCCGAGCTTCGACAGTCCGGCGTTGAACGCGATGAAGATCTTCGAGGTCGTTTTCGGACGATCGCCACAGTGTATCCACGAGCTCGCTCGCGCCGCGGAGCTCGCGCTCGAGCTCGCTTGCGAGGTCGCTGGCGGTCGCGAGCATGGCCCGCCGCCGCGCCCGCGGTCGTGGGGACGGCGGCCCGCGGGGCGCGCGGGCCGCGGCGGTCACCCATTCGGACCACCAGCTGGCTACGAAATGCGGCCGCGCGCGAAGCTCGCAGACATCTGTTTGCGACGTGAGAAGGGTCTGTGCTGACATCGCGAGCATACAAAGCAATTGTGTCAAACTGGTGATTCACAACGCCGCAACTGCGGGCACTGCTCGCAGTCGTACGTGACGAACACTATGATCATTGTGGTGATACTGATGGATGGTCGACACATGATTGGAGTAGAAAAGATTGAGGCCGAACGGAATCGACATTTCTGCCTATACAGCAGCAGCGTTTATGCCTCCCGCCGCGGGGCACTGGCACGCCGTCGCCTATGCGAGCATGGATGGGCGGGCAGGACGGCGAGGCGCATGCTGCGGTAATCATGCGTACGGTGGCGGTGTCGCGATCGCGTGTAACAGCGCAGCGCCGTTGCCGCACGCATGGCAACACGACGACGCTATGCCACACACGTCGGTGATAGTTCTGTGTGTCACTTGTGCATTCCGAGCGAAAAACATCAAACCAGAAAACACAACCCGAAAGTGCAATGTATAGCAAGCTTTGCATTGCAGATGTGCAATGTATAGCTTGCTATAACAACATGCTTCTGAGCAAGCTATACACTGCAGATCTGCAATGTCTAGATTGCTATACATTGCAGTGTCGCCGTAGTTTCGATCCTGCACTGAGTTCCACTGAACTGGTTTCGCCAATATAGAATTGCAAAGCAAACGATCAAAAACGCAAATCGAGCAACCAAAACTCACATAATTCGATATCGTACACCATTGTGTGTGGCACATCCTGTCATATAGTCGTCGGTCTACGCATGCGCCCGCACGCACCACATTGTGAAAAGAGCCTGGTGCGTCAGGCAGAAATTAACCTGGGACCAGGGGTCCGATGTCGGCATCGTCAATGTTGCGTGGTGTGGCCATCATCGTCATATGTGTCCTCGCCGTCACCATTGTAATCGTTGTCGTCGTCGCCATTGTCGTCATCGTCGTAGTCGCCGTCGCCATCGCCGTTGTCGCCGCCATCGTCGTCGCCGTCGTCGTATCAGCGTCGATGACATCGGTATGTCGTCGTGGGTGTTGTCGCTCCAGCATCGTCACGTTAATCGTTACCGTCGTACTCGCCACCGTCGTCGCCGCCGTCGTCACCGTCGGCGACGTGGAGGGGGAAGAGAGTCTGGCGGCGCCCGCGGGTCTGGCGCCGCGGGTCTGGCGCCGCGGCGCCGCGGGTCTGGCGCCGCGGCGCCAGACCCGGTTCTCGTGGGACCGATCGACGCGTTGTTGCGAACAGGCACAGGACGGTCATCCGGCCATTATCGAGTCGCCGTTGCCTTCGCCGACGCCCCATTCTGCGTCGTCGACGCTCCATTGGTATTTCGGCTCGACTATCCGCGGAAGCGCAGATCAGTTCTTCTTGGCTTCGCAGCCACCCGAGCGCAGCCATGGAGCCAGGAGTATCCGGCGAGGGGGCACCGTGTTTTCGCACTCGCGGGAAGCAAGGCGAGGCGCCAAGGATGCGGCAGGCGCCCCTCCCTGCGCCGCAGACGCTGCGCCCGCAGAGGCGGCAGGCCTCTCTTTCCGCTCTCGCGGCCGCAATCAGCTTCCCCCAAGTGGCTCTGGAGCGCATCTTCCAGTACGCGCTTTGCGTCGACAGCGTCGCCTACCTCGCCAGGGTCTGCCGCGACTGGCGCGCGACCGCCAGGGAGCCGACGTTCTGGGCCGGCAAGAAGGTCTTCATCGAAGGGGCGGGGGGCATTACCCGCAAGCAGTTGTCGGCGTGGCTGCCGTCGTGGCGCTCGGCCGAGCGAGTGCACCTGACGTGCTCCCAGCTGGACTTCCTGGGCGCTCCGCCCGCCGTGCCCCACGCCATTGTTCACTTGTGGCAGACCGAGAGCTTCCGCGTGGGTTTAGGGTTTAGGGTTTAGGGTTTAGGGTTTAGGGTTTAGGGTTTAGGGTTTAGGGCCTGCATTGGCGCATGCGCGCGCTGGCTGCGATCCCCCCCATCAAGGTTGTTGGGGGGATCGCTGCCCAAGCCGCGCGCGCCACGGTTAGTCGCACTCCCGCCCCAGACCACCCAGAGTGAAGCCTTTTAGGGTTTAGGGTTTCTCCCCCCAACCCCCCTATCACGGGGGGCTGTCGAAGTGGCGCGCGCAAGCGATCGCCGACGCGGCCGTGGCACTGCGCATCCACGTGAGCACGCGCGCAGGGCGCGTGACGTAGGCGCGTCGGGTCGTCGCCTCGTCGAAGAGGCAGCCCTTGGCGATTTCGGCGTTGAGCTTCGCCGTTGCGCTGCCGCTGGCGCAGAATGTCCATGCGTTGCTGCATGTGCCTTCGGCACTGGGTTGCGACACTGGGCTGTGAATGTTGGGATGCGCGCGTGCGGCCGCGGCCGTAGCAATGCGCGCCGATGCGAGCACGCGCGCAGGGTGCATGGCGCTGGCGCGTCAGGTCGCCTCGTCGATGAGGCAGCCAATTGCACCTTCGGCGTGGAGCTTCGCCGGCGAACTGCCGCTGGCGCAGCAGTTCCACAGGGGTCCGGCATTTGCCTTCGGCATTGGACAGCAGCACTGCGAAGGCGCTGGCGCGGGAATCCCATGGTTTCCCGTGGGCCTGGAGCGAGTGGTTGCGCCGTCGGGCTCCTCGCTGACGGCGACGCGTACGGCAATTACATTCGCCCGCGGCTTTGGGTTTCGCCTTTGGGGTCGCCCCCCCGCTGAAGCGATTGCAATCATCGACGCAGCCGCCTTCGGCGCGAGCTTCGGACGGCTGGAGGGGGAGCGCGAGGGGGTGGGTCTGGCACCCCCTCGCTACGATGCGCGCGCATGGCTGCGGCAGCACCTCCATGGCAGAGCCCGTGGAATTCCTTGGGGGGGCCCTCTGGCAGCGCTGGGAGAGCGCCTGGAGCTTCCCCCTGGGGCCGCCTGGAACCGCCCGGGCACG
Organism: Prorocentrum cordatum; assembly: GCA_963575745.1. Classification (NCBI taxonomy): domain Eukaryota; class Dinophyceae; order Prorocentrales; family Prorocentraceae; genus Prorocentrum; species Prorocentrum cordatum. The sequence continues at coordinate 566,063 of CAUYUJ010002158.1, forward strand.
CCTGTGAGCGCGCGGGAGCGCATGGGAGCGCCGCGTGGCGCCTTGGAGCGTTTGTGGGTGCTTCAGAGCGCGTGGGAATGCTTGGGCGCCTGGGAGCACCTGGGAGCGCCAGGGAGCGCTTAGGAGCGCTTCCGAGTCGTGGCAGCGCTGGGAACGCTGGGGAGCGCCTGCGGGCGCCTGGGAGCGCGCCAGGAGCGTGCCGGGAGCGCTTGGGAGCGCCTGCGAGCGCCTGGGAAGCGCTTGGGCGCGTGCCGGGAGCGCTTGGGAGCGCCTGGGAGCGCCTGGGAGCGCAGCCAGCGCGCGCCTGGGAACGCGCCGGTGCGTGCCGGGAGCGCCCAGGAGCGCTTTGGAACGCTTGGGAGCGCTTGGGAGCGCCTGGGAGCGCCTGGGAGCGCGTGGGAACGTGCCGAGAGCGCTTGGGAGCGTGCCGGGAGCGCCTGAAGCGCCGTGGAGCGCTTGGGAGCGTGCCGGGAGCGCCTGGGAGCGCTTGGAAGCGCTTGCGAGCGCCTGGAAGCGGTTGGGAGCGCCCGGGAGCGCTTGGGAGCGCCTGGGAGCGCCTGGGAACGCCAGGGGGCGCTTGGGAGCGTGCCGGGAGCGCTTGGAGAGCCCTTGGGGGCGCCTGGAGCGTTTGGAAGCGCTTGGAGCGCGGCATGCGGTAATTTCATAGGTTTGGAGCACCCAGGGAGCACCGCATGCTGTATTTTCATATGTTTGGAGCCCCAGGGGATGTAGCGGACCGCAGGGGAGCCGCTTGCTAGGGCTGAGGGTTAGGGGTTCCTTTTCTTAGGAGAACACCACGGGGATGCACCGCGCGGCGTGCGAATTCCTCCTCAGCGGCTATCGCCGCTTCGTCGGTGCGGCGCACGCTGCAAGGGCAGGCTCGCTGAGCGCTCGGCCCGGCGCCACGGGCTTCTGACGATGCACCGCCCGTGGCTTGCAGTTTAGGGTTTAGGGTTTAGGGTTTAGGGTTTAGGGTGTCCTCTGTCAGCGCTTGCTGTTCATCATTCGTGTAAGACCACCCCCACCCATAAAATGGAGTGGGGGTGGGTAATCGTGTTGTGGTGATATCATGTTGAGCGGAATCATGTTTCGGCAACGGGGCCAGCTCCCCTTTTAACATTCCCACCCCGCGCCCGTTAGGGCGGCGAACCACCCACGGCTTTCTCTATTAGGGTTTAGGGTTCATTCGGTAGTCGAGGTTCTCTTTCTCTTAGGGCCCCACGATTCCAATAGGTTTGGCGATCTTTCTCATGTGTACGACATAAAATGTTTTCTGAATCACACGTACACAGATACCCACTTGAGTCTTAAGATATGCGCAATCCAGGGTTTAGGGTTGACGCTTCACGTCGGGGGAAAGGGTTTGGGGTGAAACGCCGCGCGGGCGTTTGATTGTGCGCTTGTGGCGCCGGCTCCGCTCGCTTCGCTCGCTCCGCCGATACCGCTCCTCTGGAACTACGAAATCCAGCTGGCGCGCCCAGGAGCGCCCTGGGCACTGGGCGGCAGCTGATTCACCGTGAAGGGCGCCTGGGGTGCCTTGGAAGGCCTTGGGAGGGCCTTGGAAGGCCCTCCTAGGTGGCCTCCTGAAAGGCTCCTGGGGGGCTCCTGGGTGGTTCCTGGGCGATCGGCAATTCACCGTGAGGTTGGTCTGGGGTGCCCTGGGAGCCCCCCAGGGAGGCCCGAGTCGCCAGGATACGTCTTTTCGCCGCTAGGGGGGCCCTGGGCCCCTGGGCGATCGGCAATTCACCGTGAGGTTGGTCTGGGGGGCCCTGGAAGCCCCCCCCCAGGGAGGCCCGAGTCGCCAGGAGACGTCTTTCGCCCCTAGGAGGGCCCTGGGCCCCTGGGCGATCGGCAATGCACCGTGAGGTTGGTTTGGGGAACCTTGGGAGCCCCTCGGGGAGGCCCGAGTCGCGAGGATACGTCTTTTCGCCCCTAGGGAGGCCCTGGGCACCTGGGCGATCGGCAATTCACCGTGAGGTTGGTCTGGGGGGGCCCTGGGGGCTTCCCAGAGAGGCCCGAGTCGCCAGGAGACGTCTTTTCGCCCCTAGGGGGGCCCTGGGCCCCTGGGCGATCGGCAATTCACCGCGAGGTTGGTCTGGGGGGCACTGGGAGCTGCCCAGGGAGGCCCGAGTCGCCAGGAGATGCCTTTTCGCTCGTAGGAGCGCCGTGGGCCCCTGGGCGATCGGCAATTCACCGTGAGGTTGGTCCGGGGGCCCCATGGGAGTCTCCCAGGGATGCCCGAATCGCCAGGATACGTCTTTTCGCCCCTAGGAAGGCCCTGGCCCCTAGCGCGAGAGTTCCCAAGGGCTCTGGGAGCACCCCAGGGGGGCCCGAGTCGCCAGGAGGCGTCTTTTCGCCCCTAGGGGCCCTGGGCCCCTGGGCGATCGGCAATTCACCGTGACGTTGGTCTGGGATGCCCTGGGAGCCCCCTCCCCCAGAGAGGCCCGAGTCGCGAGGAGACGTCTTTTCGCCCCTAGGAGGGGTTTGGGTTCTTGGGCGGCTGGGAGCCCCCCTGGGAAGCCCGAGTCGCCAGGAAACGATTTTTCGCCCCCAGGAGCGCCCTGGGCCCCTGGGCGATCGGCAATTCACCGTGAGGTTGGTCCGGGAGGCCCTGGGAGGGAGGCCCGAGTCGCCAGGAGACGTCTTTTCGGGCCCTAGGAGGGCCCTAAGCCCTTGGGCGATCGGCAATTCACCGTGAGGTTGGTCTGGGGGGCGCTGGGAGCCCCCCAGGGCCTTGGGAGCCCCCCAGGGAGGCCCGAGTCGCCAGGAAACGTTTTTTCGTCCCTAGGAGGGCCCTGGGCTCCTGGGCGGTCGGCAATTCACCGCGAGGTTGGTCTGGGGTGCCCTGGGAGACCCCCCCAGGGAGGCCCGAGTCGCCAGTAGACGTATTTTCGCCCCTAGGGAGGCCCTGGGCCCTTGGGCGATCGGCAATTCACCGCGAGGTTGGTCTCGGGGGCCCTGGGAGCCTCCCAGGGAGGCCCGAGTCGCCAGGAGACGTCTTTTTGCCCCTCGGAGGGCCCTGGGTTCCTGGGCGATCTGCGATTCACTGTGAGGTTGGTCTGGGGGGGCCCTGGGAGCCACCCAGGGAGGCCCGAGTCGCCAGGATACGTTTTTTTTTCGTCCCAAGGGAGGCCCTGGGCACCTGGGCGATCTGCAATTCACCCTGAGGTTGGTCTGGGGAGCCCTGGGATCCCCCCGGAGGGCCCGAGTCGCCAGGAAACGTATTTTCGCCTCAGGGGGGCCCTGGGCCCTTGGGCGATCGGCAATTCACCGTGAGGTTGGTCTGGGGGGCCCTGGGAGATCACCCCCCCAGGGAGGCCCGAGACGCCAGTAGACGTCTTTTCGCTCCTAGGGAGGCCCTGGGCCCCTGGGCGATCAGCAATTCACCGTGAGGTTGGTCTCGGCGGCCTTGGGAGCCTCCCAGGGAAGCCCGAGTCGCCAGGAGACGTCTTTTCGCCCCTAGGAGGGCCCTGGGTTCCTGAGCATTCGGCAATTCACCGCGAGGTTGGTCTGGGGAGGCCCTGGGAGCACCCCAGGGAGGCCCGAGTCGCCAGGATACGTTTTTTCGCCCCTAGGGAGGCCCTGGGCCACTGGGCGATCGGCAATTCACCGTGAGGTTGGTCTCGGGTGCCCTGGGAGCCCCCCAGAGAGGCCCGAGTCGCCAGGAGAGGTCTTTTCGCTTCAGGGGGGCCCTGGGCCCCTGGGCGATCGGCAATTCACCGCGAGGTTGGTCTGAGGAGCCTGGGAGCCCCCCCAGGGAAGCCCGAATCGCCAGGCAAGCTCCTGGAGAGCTCCTGGGAGGGCTCCTGGAAGGCTTCGGGCAGGAGCTAATTCACCGTGGCGCGCGCCCTGGGGGGGGCCCTGGAGGGCTCCTGGGAGGCTCCTGGGAGCTCCTGGAGGGGCTCCTGGAGGGCCTCGGGCGGGAGCTAATTCACCGTGGCGCGCGCCCGGGGGGGTGCCCTGGGGGGCTCCTGGGGGGTTCCTGGGGAGCTCCTGGGGAGCTCCTGGGGGGGGTCCTGGAGGGCCTCGGGCGGGAGCTAATTCACCGTGGCGCGCGCCCTGGGGATGGCCCTGGGGGGGGGGCCCTGGGGGGCTCCTGGTGGGCTCCTGGGGGAGCTCCTGGAGGGCCTCGGGCGGGAGCGAATTCACCGTGGCGCGCGGCCTGGGGGGGGGCCTGGGGGGCTCCTGGTGGGCTCCTGGGGAGCTTCTGGGGGGGCTCCTGGAGGGCCTCGAGCGGGAGCTAATTCACCGTGGCGCGCGCCCTGGGGGGGGCCCTGGGGGGCTCCTGGGGTGCTCCTGGGGGGCTCCTGGGGAGCTCCTGGGAGAGCTCCTGGAGGGCCTCCTGGGAGGCTCCTGGGGAGCTCCTGGGGGCTCCTTGCGGGTTCCTGGAGTGCTCCTGGGAGGCTCCGGGAGCGTTCCTGGGGTGCCCCTGGGCGCTCCTGGCGGGCTCCTGGGAGGCGCTTGGTAGCTCCCCAGGGAAACCCAAATCGCCAGGAAGCCTGCCATGGGCGATCGGCAATTCACCGCGGGGTTGGTCTGGGGGCCCTGGGAGCTCTCCCAGGGAGGCCCGAGTCGCCAGGATACGTCTTCTGGCCCCCAGGGGGGCCTTGGGCCCCTGAGCGATCGGCAATTCACCGTGGGGTTGGTCTGGGGAGCCCTGGGAGACCCCCAGGGAAGCCCGAGTCGCCAGGAAACGTCTCTTGGCCCCTAAGGTGGGCCTGGGCCCCTGGGCGATCGTCTTTTGGCTCCTAGGGGGGCCCTGGGCTCTTGGGCGATCTGCAATTCACTGCGGGGTTGGTCTGGGGTGCCCTGGGAGCTCCCCCAGGAAGCTCAGAATCGTTAGGAAACGTTTTTTGGCCCCGCCCTGGCGCGCTCGGCAATTCACCGTGGGGTTGGTCTGGGGGGTCCTGGGAGACCCCCAGGGAGACCGGAGTCGCCAGCAGACGTCTTTGGCCTTTAGGGGGGGCCTGAATCCGTGGGCGATCAGCAATTCACCGTGGGGTTGGTCTGGGGGCGTTGGGAGCTCTCCAGGGGGGCCCGAGTCGCCAGGAAACGTCTTTTGGTCTCTAGGGGGGCCATGGGGGGCCCCTGATCTGGGGGGTCCTGGGAGACCCCCAGGGAGGCCCGAGTCGCCAGGAGACGTCTTTTGGCCTCCAGGGGGGCCCTGAGCCTTTCGGCGATCGGCAATTCACCGTGGGGTTGGTCTGGGGGCCTTGGGAGCTCACCAGGGATCGGCAATTCACCGTGGGGTTGGTCTGGGGGGTCCTGGGAGACCCCCAGGGAGGCCCGAGTCGTGAGGAAGCGTCTTTTGGCCTCCAGGGGGGCCCTGGGCCCCTGGGCGATCGGCAATTCACCGTGGGGTTGGTCTGGGGGGTCCTGGGAGACTCCCAGGGAGGCCGGAGTCGTCAGGAAACGTCTTTTGGCCCCCAAGGGAGCCCTGGGCCCCTGGGCGATCGGCAATTCACCGTGGGGTTGGTCTGGGGGGCCCTGGGAGACTCCCAGGGAGGCCCGAGTCGTCAGGAAACGTCTTTTGGCCCCCAAGGGGGCCCTGGGCCCCTGGGCGATCGGCAATTCACCGTGGGGTTGGTCTGGGGAGCCCTGGGAGACCCCCAGGGAAGCCCGAATCGCCAGGAAACGTCTTTTCCAGCCAGAAGGAGGTCCACTCTGGAAAACTTTAGGATTCGAGGTCGAAAAAAAAATGCCAGTGGCAAATCATGCCTTTTAGCGTTTTTATGTTGGTGATCCAGAAAGGGCCAGACCAACCCCACGGTGAATTGGGCTGTAGTTTTGGGGTTATAAGTCTCTTTGACGATCGCCCAGGCGGGCACAGGATTATCGCTTGCGCGTAAGCCGCATCATTGATAATGAGATAAGGCCCTCGCGGGCCCTGCCTGACGGCAACCGAGACTCAACCTGGACAGGGCCTGTCATTCACGTTCGGCCGGGAGGTAGTCTGACTGCGAGGTGCCAGTTAGGGCGCTTGCCGCCTAAATGGGTGGGTGGATACGGGCCAAGCGGCCCTGGGCGAGTTTAGGGCCTGCATTGGCGCAAGCGCGCGCTGGCTGCGATCCCCCCCGCATCAAGGTTGTTGGGGGGGATCGCTGCCCAAGCCGCGCGCGCCACGGTTAGTCGCACTCCCGCCCCAGACCACCCAGAGTGAAGCCTTTTAGGGTTTAGGGTTTCTCCCCCCAACCCCCCTATCACGGGGGGCTGTCGAAGTGTTGCGCGCAGGCGATCGCCGACGCGGCCGTGGCACTGCGCATCCACGTGAGCACGCGCGCAGGGCGCGTGGCGTAGGCGGCGCTTCGGCTCGTTGTCCCGTCGAAGAGGCAGCCGTTGGCGATGGCGGCGATTAGCTTCGCCGTTGGGCTGCCGCTGGCGCAGCATGCTTATGTGTTGTCGCTTTTGCTGTCGGCACTGGGTTGCGACACTGGGCTGCGAATGCTGGGAAGCGCGCGCGCGGCCGCGGCCGTGGCAATGCGCGCCCATGCGAACACGCGCGCAGTGTGCATGGCGCTGGCGCGCCAGCTCGCCTCGTCGATGAGGCAGCCGTTTGCGTCTTCTGCGTGGAGCTTCGCCGCACTGCAAGGGCGCTGGCGTGACAATACTATGGGTTCCCCTGCGCCTCAAGCGAGCGGCTGCGCCGTCGGGCTCGCTGACGGCGACGCGCACGGCAGTTGCATTCGCCCGCGGCTTTGGGTTTCGCCTGTGGGGTCGATTGCAATCACATCGACGCAGACGCTTTCGGCGCGAGCTTCGGAAGGCGGCAGGGGAAGCGCGAGGGGGTGGGTCTGGCACCCTCTCGCTACGATGCGCGCGCATGGCTGCGGCAGCACCTCCACGGCAGACCCCCTGACATGCTTGGGGGGATTTCTGTGGAAGCCAGGGTCGGCCTCGCCCTTGCGCCCGCTGCGGCCGCGGCCCACGCCCGGCGCGGCGCCTGGCGCCCTCGGGGCGCTATCTCCGAGCTATCTTTGAAGGGCGCCACAGACGGCGCATTCGGCCTCGCCCCCGCGCCCGCTGCGGCCGCGGCCCACGCTCGGCGTGGCGCCTGGCGCTCTCTGGGCGCTATCTCCGAGCTATCTTTGAAGGGCGCCACAGACGGCGCCTTCGGCCTCGCACCCGCGCTCGCTGCGGCCGCGGCTCACGCCCGGCGTGGCGCCTGGCGCCCTCGGGGGGACGCCACAGACGGCGCATTCGGCCTCGCCCCGCGCCCGCTGCGGCCGCGGCCCACGCTCGGCGTGGCGCCTGGCGCTCTCTGGGCGCTATCTCTGAGCTATCTTTGAAGGGCGCCACAGACGGCGCCTTCGGCCTCGCTCCCGCGCCCGCTGCGGCCGCGGCCCACGCTTGGCGTGGCGCACTCTGGGCGCTATCTCCGAGCTATCTTTGAAGGGCGCCACAGACGGCGCCTTCGGCCTCGCCCCCGCGCCCGCTGCGGCCGCGGCCCACGCCTGGCGTGGCGCCTGGCGCACTCTGGGCGCTATCTCCGAGCTATCTTTGAAGGGCGCCACAGACGGCGCCTTCGGCCTCGCTCCCGCGCCCGCTGCGGCCGCGGCCCACGCTTGGCGTGGCGCCTGGCGCACTCTGGGTGCTATCTCCGAGCTATCTTTGAAGGACGCCACAGTCGGCGCCTTCGCTGTCCTTTTTGCGGCCGCTGCGGCCGCAACCCACGCCAGGCGTGCCTCGAGCGCTCCTCAGCGTTATCTCCGAGCTATCTTTGAAGGACGCCACAGTCGGCGCCTTCGCTGTAGTCTTTGCGCCCGCTGCTGCCGCAACCCACGCCAGGCGTGCCTCGGGCGCTCCTCAGCGCTATCTCCGAGCTATCTTTGAAGGACGCCACAGTCGGCGCCTTCGCTGTCCTTTTTGCGGCCGCTGCGGCCGCAACCCACGCCAGGCGTGCCTCGGGCGCTCGTGAGCGCTATCTCCGAGCTATCTTTGAAGGACGCCACAGTCGGCGCCTTCGCTGTTCTTTTTGCGGCCGCTGCGGCCGCAACCCACGCCAGGCGTGCCTCAAGCGCTCCTCAGCGCTATCTCCGAGCTATCTTTGAAGGACGCCACAGTCGGCGCCTTCGCTGTAGTCTTTGCGCCCGCTGCTGCCGCAACCCGCGCCAGGCGTGCCTCGGGCGCTCCTGAGCGCTATCTCCGAGCTATCTTTGAAGGACGCCACAGTCGGCGCCTTCGCTGTAGTTTTTGCGCCCGCTGCGGCCGCAACCCACGCCAGGCGTGCTTCGGGCGCTCCTGAGCGCTATCTCCGAGCTATCTTTGAAGGACGCCACAGTCGGCGCCTTCGTTGTCTCGCTTTGCGCCCGCTGCGGCCGCAACCCACATCAGGCGTGCCTCGAGCGCTCCTCAGCGCTATCTCCGAGCTATCTTTGAAGGACGCCAGAGTCGGCGCCTTCGTTGTCTCGCTTTGCGCCCGCTGCAACCGAAACCCACGCCAGGCGTGCCTCGGGCGCTCCTGAGCGCTATCTCCGAGCTATCTTTGAAGGACGCCACAGTCGGCGCCTTCGGTGTAGCCTTTGCGCCCGCTGCGGCCGCGGCCCACGCCAGGCGTGCCTCGGGCGCTCGTGGGCGCTATCTCCGAGCTATCTTTGAAGGACGCCACAGTCGGCGCCTTCGCTGTCCTTTTTGCGGCCGCTGCGGCCGCAACCCACGCCAGGCGTGCCTCGGGCGCTCCTCAGCGCTATCTCCGAGCTATCTTTGAAGGACGCCACAGTCGGCGCCTTCGCTGTCCTTTGCGCCCGCTGCGGCCGCAACCCACGCCAGGCGTGCCTCAAGCGCTCCTCAGCGCTATCTCCGAGCTATCTTTGAAGGACGCCACAGTCGGCGCCTTCGTTGTCCTTTGCGCCCGCTGCGGCCGCAACCCACGCCAGGCGTGCCTCGGGCGCTCCTGAGCGCTATCTCCGAGCTATCTTTGAAGGACGCCACAGTCGGCGCCTTCGCTGTAGCCTTTGCGCCCGCTGCGGCCGCAACCCACGCCAGGCGTGCCTCGGGCGCTCGTGAGCGCTATCTCCGAGCTATCTTTGAAGGACGCCACAGTCGGCGCCTTCGTTGTCTCGCTTTGCGCCCGCTGCGGCCGCAACCCACGCCAGGCGTGCCTCGAGCGCGCTTCAGCGCTATCTCCGAGCTATCTTTGAAGGACGCCACAGTCGGCGCCTTCGTTGTCTCGCTTTGCGCCCGCTGCGGCCGAAACCCACGCCAGGCGTGCCTCGGGCGCTCATGAGCGCTATCTCCGAGCTATCTTTGAAGGACGCCACAGTCGGCGCCTTCGCTGTCCTTTTTGCGCCCGCTGCGGCCGCAACCCACGCCAGGCGTGCCTCGGGCGCTCCTCAGCGCTATCTCCGAGCTATCTTTGAAGGACGCCACAGTCGGCGCCTTCGCTGTAGCCTTTGCGCCCGCTGCGGCCGCCGCCCACGCCAGGCGTGCCTCGGGCGCTCGTGAGCGCTATCTCCGAGCTATCTTTGAAGGACGCCACAGTCGGCGCCTTCGGTGTAGCCTTTGCGCCCGCTGCGGCCGCGCCCACGCCAGGCGTGCCTCGGGCGCTCGTGAGCGCTATCTCCGAGCTATCTTTGAAGGACGCCACAGTCGGCGCCTTCGCTGATCTTTTTGCGGCCGCTGCGGCCGCAACCCACGCCAGGCGTGCCTCGGGCGCTCCTGAGCGCTATCTCCGAGCTATCTTTGAAGGACGCCACAGTCGGCGCCTTCGTTGTCTCGCTATGCGGCCGCTGCGGCCGCAACCCACACCAGGCGCGCCTCGAGCGCTCTTCAGCGCCGCGCCTTCGTTGTCTCGCTTTGCGCCCGCTGCGGCCGAAACCCACGCCAGGGGAGGCCTCCCGGCGCCGCAAAATCGCATTCCAGGCTGGCGCCGAAAAACAGCCATTCTAATACACATTTTGTTTTCGAAAATACTGATTTTCTGCTCCCGGCGTCCGGGCACCTCTTTGGCGGATTCTGAGCGCTATCTCCGAGCTATCTTTGAAGGACGCCACAGTCGGCGCCTTCGCTGTTCTTTTGCGCCCACTGCCAGCGCTATCTCCGAGCTATCTTTGAAGGACGCCACAGCCGCAACCCACGCCAGGCGCTCCTGTCAGCGCTATCTCCGAGCTATCTTTGAAGGACGCCACAGTCGGCGCCTTCGTTGTCTCGGTTTGCGCCCGCTGCGGCCGAAACCCACGCCACGTGCGAGCTATCTTTGAAGGACGCCACAGCGGCGCCACCAGCCGCGCCCGTGCCAGGCTGCCGCGGGCGCTCCTGAGCGCTATCTCCGAGCTATCTTTGAAGGACGCCACAGTCGGCGCCTTCGTTGTCTCGCTTTGCGCCCGCTGCGGCCGCAACCCACGCCAGGCGTGCCTCGGGCGCTCCTCAGCGCTATCTCCGAGCTATCTTTGAAGGACGCCACAGTCGGCGCCTTCGTTGTCTCGCTTTGCGCCCGCTGCGGCCGAAACCCACGCCAGGCGTGCCTCGGGCGCTCCTCAGCGCTATCTCCGAGCTATCTTTGAAGGACGCCACAGTCGGCGCCTTCGCTGTCTTTTTGCGCCGCTGCGGCCGCAACCCACGCCAGGCGTGCCTCGGGCGCTCCTCAGCGCTATCTCCGAGCTATCTTTGAAGGACGCCACAGTCGGCGCCTTCGCTGTCCTCTTTGCGGCCGCTGCAGCCGCAACCCACGCCAGGCGTGCCCCGGGCGCTCCTGAGCGCTATCTCCGAGCTATCTTTGAAGGACGCCACAGTCGGCGCCTTCGCTGTAGTCTTTGCGCCCGCTGCTGCCGCTATCAGCGCTCCGAGCTATCTTTGAAGGACGCCACATCGGCGCCTTTGTCTTTTTTTCCGCTGCGGCCGCAACCCACGCCAGGCGTGCCTCGGGAGCGCTCTGCGCTATCTCCGAGCTATCTTTGAAGGACGCCACAGTCGGCGCCTTCGCTGTCTCTTTGCGGCCGCTGCGGCCGCAACCCACGCCAGGCGTGCCTCGGGCGCTCCTGAGCGCTATCTCCGAGCTATCTTTGAAGGACGCCACAGTCGGCGCCTTCGCTGCGTCTTTGCGCCCGCTGCGGCCGCAACCCACGCCAGGCGTGCCTCGGGCGCTCCTCAGCGCTATCTCCGAGCTATCTTTGAAGGACGCCACAGTCGGCGCCTTCGCTGTCGGCGCCTTCGCTGTCCCTTTTGCGGCCGCTGCGGCCGCAACCCACGCCAGGCGTGCCTCGGGCGCTCCTCGGCGCTATCTCCGAGCTATCTTTGAAGGACGCCACAGTCGGCGCCTTCGATGTCCTTTTTGCGGCCGCTGCGGCCGCAACCCACGCCAGGCGTGCCTCAAGCGCTCCTCAGCGCTATCTCCGAGCTATCTTTGAAGGACGCCACAGTCGGCGCCTTCGTTGTCTCGCTTTGCGCCCGCTGCGGCCGAAACCCACGCCAGGCGTGCCTCGGGCGCTCCTGAGCGCTATCTCCGAGCTATCTTTGAAGGACGCCACAGTCGGCGCCTTCGTTGTCTCGCTTTGCGCCCGCTGCGGCCGCAACCCACGCCAGGCGTGCCTCGGGCGCTCCTGAGCGCTATCTCCGAGCTATCTTTGAAGGACGCCACAGTCGGCGCCTTCGCTGTAGTTTTTGCGCCCGCTGCGGCCGCAACCCACGCCAGGCGTGCTTCGGGCGCTCCTGAGCGCTATCTCCGAGCTATCTTTGAAGGACGCCACAGTCGGCGCCTTCGTTGTCTCCTTTGCGCCGCTGCGACCGCAACCCACGCCAGGCGTGCCTCGGGCGCTCCTGAGCGCTATCTCCGAGCTAACTTTGAAGGACGCCACAGTCGGCGCCTTCGGCGTAGCCTTTGCGCCCGCTGCGGCCGCGGCCCACGCCAGGCGTGCCTCGGGCGCTCGTGAGCGCAATCTCCGAGCTATCTTTGAAGGACGCCACAGTCGGCGCCTTCGCTGTAGCCCCCGCGCCCGCTGCGGCCGCGGCCCACGCCCGGCGTGGCGCCTGGCGCACCCTGGCGCTATCTCCGAGCTATCTTTGAAGGACGCCACAGACGGCGTCTTCGGCCTCGCCCCCGCGCCCGCTGCGGCCGCGTCGCGGAAACTCCGAAGGCATTGGCGTTGTTTCGGTTGTCGCAGGGCTCTGCCCTAGACGGGTAGTGTCAGCAAGAAGTTGCACACAGCTGTGGCCATTCACAGACTCGTGAGAGGAGAGGCGACGCACGGGCAGTGTTGGAGAGTGCGTTTTATGGCATGACACGCGCGCGCGTTCGCAGGTTGGAAGGGGGAGAGCGAGGGGGAGGGTCTGGCCCCCCCTCGCACACTGTTTACATGAACATGCGTTGCCAGGGACGAGTTGCTCGCGCACAGGTTCAGGAGACATTTTCCAACACATCTTTCGCAGAGGACAGTAGAGACATATGTATTGGCGATGTGCTGCAGTAGTCAGTCGGAGGAGGGGGTGTTTCAAATGGATGGAGAGATGCATGGGCGGTGCAGTTCCCAACGGCAAGCGTCGGGCATGCAGGATTATCCCCGTTGTTCGAATGTCTGTGAGCCAATGCAGGAAAGCGCGGATGCAATTTGCGAGCTTTGGGTGCGAGATGCATTGGCGATGCGTGCCAGTATGTCGCGGTGGAGGCATTGGCGGTGCAATCCCGCATGGAAGGACAGCGTCGCGAAGCATTTGTATTGCAGTCGCGGCGCTCACTTTCCTGATAGGCGCAGCAGGCAGCGGCTTCTTCCAGATGCACGATGCATTGGCGATGCGCATCAATGGCCCGCGGTAGATGGTGGAATGCTGGTTGCGCTCCTGAGGGGGCTCTCGACGCAGCGGAGATGCATCGCAGGATGACGCACAGAAATGCTGGAGCATGTGCTCTGGCACGCCGCCGTTGCCATTTGGGCTCAGGAGAGGTCTGGAACGCTCCCCGATTGTTTGGCAGGCGCACCCGCCGCCATCAGTCTGCGCAGTTTCTTGACATTGGTACTTGTCGCGCAGTCTCACCATGGGGCCGCGTCGCTGCGAGGGATTCGTCATGGGGGACGGCGCCGTGATGGAGTGCTGCTTCAATCCGCACGAGGCTGGGAAGAAGGCGCAGGCCAAGTTCAACGGTCGCTGCATGTGGTGCTCGCCGGTGCGCCTCGAGACGGTTTGCAAGGACGCGCGTCAGCAGAAGTTGGCGGCGCGCTTCCTGGTCATCCTGCGCGACCTGGACCAGGGCGTCTTCGACATGGCCATGGAGCGTGTCTCCGCGCACGAGAACGGCAACGAGATCGTGGACCGCGCCAGCGCCATCCTGGCCGAGCGCGCGGAGGTCGTCGACCAGCAGCCGGCCGTGGCAGCAGCGGCGGCTGAGGAGGACCTGCCGGATGACGAGGGCGCAATTGGCTCCAGAGGCTCCAGGAATGCCAGGAGGTCCCTGGAGGCGTTTGGAAGCCGCAGGATGCGCCTGGAAGCACCAGGACCTCCAGGAGGATTCGAGGCGCGAGGGGCCGCGTGGCCTTCCCAGCTCCCTGCCTTGCAGTCGTCGCAGCTGCGCGCCCAGGAGGTTCCAGGAAACCGCAGGAAGCTCTTGGAAAATTCAGCAGGCCCCAAGACTTCTAGAATATCTTAGGAGTTTCAGGAGCCCCCAGGAAGGTTCGGAAGCCGCTCCAGGGGATCCAGGAGGCCACAGGGGCCATGCCTGCAGCATCTGCCACAGGAGCCGAATGAGGGAGACCAGGGCGACGTCGCCATGCAGCTCGCCGAGGAGGAGGCCGCTGGCGCCATGGGGCCCGCTGGGGAGGCGGCCGCAACCGAGTTGCTGCCAGTGCCCGCTGAAGGCGAGGCCGCGCAGGACAAGCAGCAGCCGCCTGCGCCGCTCGGCGCTCGGCGGCTGTGCGAGGGGTACGCCTTGGCACAGGCTATGGGGCGAAAGCTGAGGGCCAAGCAGGAGAGCGGCATTTGCGTCTTCTCGACGGTGAAGCCAGGGCTTCGCGCGAGAGCACCAGGCGGCCATTGCGTGTTCTGTACGCCAGAGCGCATGAAGGAGGCCGTTGGGAATCCAAACAAGCAGATGCACGTAGTTTCCGCTCTGAAGAAGTTCGAGCAGGAGAAGCCCGCGGCAGAGAATCAGAAGCCCGAGATCTACCAGAAGGCGCTGGGCAGGCTCCGCAGGCACCTGACCGTGGAGGAGTTCAAAACCATTGTGACGCCGAAGAACTGCTGCCGGGGGTCTGGCGCAGACATGTGCATCTTCAACACGAAATTACCAGGGAAACCCGCGCGTGTGAAGAAGAGCGACAACAACTTGTGCACTTGGTGTGAGCCTGGGCGGCTGCGCACCATGCGCGCCTGTGGCGCGGGCGGCGTCCTGACGCAGTTGGAAGCTTTCCGCGCGAAGGACCAAGTCGTGTCGGCAAAGGCGATGGCGATCGCGAAGGACATCTTCGGGGACGACTACAGGGCGAAATTGAAGCAGAAGCGCAACAGGGCGAACCAGCAAGAAGCACAGCACCCGCGACGCAAGGGCGACCAGAAGAAGCAGTGGGCCGAGGCTCTGCAGAAGCGACAGCTGCAGATGGCGCTGCCCCATGGGGAACACGAAGCGCGGAAGAGGTACCGCGCTGGCGTACTGGCCGACCAGAAGAAGGTCATGAACTCGTTCTTCCCTGAGGAGGCGGAGAGGAGGCCGCGCGGGCGCGCGGACGAGGTCCCGAAGCCTGAGGACGTGCTCCCGCCGCTGAAGGACGCGACCCACTCCGATCTGTCGGCGGGGCTGCGGTCATGGTTGGAGCGCGGTTCCTGGGGCAAGTGCAGGACCTGCGGTTGCTTGCAGCCGCGGCCGATGCACGAGATTGACTTGGCGGGGGACCCGAAGGTGGAGATACCGCAGAGGCAGTGTCGACGATGCAACGCTGGGCGGGACTACTGGGCGCCCTGTCCTGACGACGTGCCGAAGCCGCTCCGCAATCTCTCCGAGGACATCGTGCAAGCTTTGAGGCCCGTCGAGGTCGACGTGGGGCCAGAGACGCGCTCCACGGACAGCCTTGGCCGCTGGAACGGGTACCGCAAGAAGGTGAAGATGGTGACGTTCTATTTCTCCAAATGGCGCGTCGTGGACAAAATCGGGGAACTGGAGGGGAAGGATGCCAGGAGCACGGCCCGGAAGGCTCACAGGTACCTCATGTCTTGCGACGAGTCTGCGTACCGGCGGTTCCACGATATGCACGAGACATTCATGAACAAGCACGGAGAGGACGCTGAGGACAGGAAGCGCAGGCGGCCATATCATTTCCTCCAGGAAGTTGGCCTCGAATGCGCCCTGTGGCCGCAGCTGTATTGGCGCGAGGACATGACAGAGACCCATGAGCAATGGTCCGACGTGCGCCGCGAGGAGAACCGCGAGGCGAAGGACCCAAAGAAGAAGCGCGCCAGGTACGGCGACGACAGCGAGGAGTCGGCCTGCGGGGATGCAGAGGAAGACGAGGAAAGGGGCGGTCAGCGCACCAGCGTGAAGCGCTCGTTTATAGCCAAGTGCATGTCTGACCTGATCGGCTACCAAGGCAATTTCGAACTCCTCCAGTTCGTCTTCGACTTGAACTTGTGGGCCACTCTGGGCGCGAAGAAAAACCTGAATCTGGAGAACGTGCCCATGCGCATCCGCATGAAGGGCCATCCCTTCTCCCCGCTATACTGGAAGGACACGCTGAACGCGTTGGTGGATCTCGTGCGACAGGTTGGCCTTCCGAAACTCTTCTTCACGATAGCGCCGTGGGAGCAGTCATTCCCGTACCACGAGTGGCTCCGCGACGAGATGTACAAGACGCTGAAGACGCGAATGCATCTGCCCGTGGGCGAGACCTTGCACATCACCCATTCGCTCATGCAGATCGTCCGCGGGGTGATTGCGGGAAACAACCAGCAGAGTCAGGGCCGGGCGGACCGAAGGTGGAAGAAGCATGTGTTCTCGAGCAAGACCGACGACGGCGTCGCGAACAAGAGTGTCATCTCGTTCACGCGCGTGGAGTTCCAGGATGGCAGCCGCAAAGAGGGGACGAAGCGCTACGACGGATCTGGGCGGCCGCATTTGCACGTGCTCTTCTTCGCCGACGAAGACGTCTTGGCTGACGCAAAGCTCGAGCAGCACCTCTTCGCTTCGAAGAGCGACGAGTTCAGCGACCACCTCAAGGGCTACATCGACGGCTCCCAGTTGGACAAGCGCGGCGAGTCGGAGAGCAAGTGGCCCGTGTACAATGGAGAGCCAGGGTACCACGTCCAGGCAGAGAAGCTGCTGCTTCAGCATTCCAGAGCCGACAAAGAAGCCGGCCTGCGCGCCTTCTGCGTGGACGTCATGGACGCGGTTCCGATTCACCAGGATTGGCTGGAATCGGATGGGGAGTCGCTCCTCTTGCAATACGTCACGAAATACGTAGCCAAGTTTTCAGATTCGAGCTACGAGGAGTGGATGAGTGACCAGGCCTCCGCGGACAGCGTGGCTCGCAGGGTTTGCTTCGAGTACCACCCGTACGAGCCCGAAATGATTTTGCAGCTCTGCGGCGCGCAGTACCGCCAGGTGGACCTGTCGACGGTGAGCGGGGGCTGGAAGTCGGTGACGGCTCCTTACGCTGGCATGCAGGAGACGCCGGCGTGGGTGAAGAACTACGAGAGCTGCTCGTGGCGCAACGAGGAGATGTGCTTGCTGGACTGGCTGCGTAAGACGAACGATTCTGGCGAGATCGCGGGCTGGCTCAAGGCTCGCCACCAGAAGGCCGTGCACGAGGCCGCGTACCAGCATCACTGCGGCACGCTGACGCCTGGCACAGAGCCGCCGTCGCAGACTGCATTTCGAACCGATCTGCGGAAGCAGTGCAAGCAGAGCGACGAGAGCGCCCCCTTCGTAGACTGGATGAAGGAGATATCCGTGCGCGCGGGCGCGAGCGTGGCCGACTTCCCGACGCTGGAGGAGTACGCGCGGACTTACACTGTCAGAGGAGAGAAGATAGTGGCGGTGGACACGGTGTTCGAATTCAACGATCGTTACTACGGCCAGTGGGCGGCGATGAACGTCCCGTTCCGGAACTTGGAGGACTTGCAGTGTGAGGTGGTGCAGAGGCTCGTGCCATCGAAGTATCAGCATCTCGCCACAGCGCTGAAACTCTGCAGCGATCGTCAGAGAGTGTCCGAGGAGTTCCAGGACATCTTTGTCGACCAGGCGAAGTTCATGAATCTTATGAAGGTCGCTGGCAATTCCCAGAAATTCAGCGAAGCCGTGCATCGCATGATCGTCGGGCAGAGAAAGCTCATCGACATGTACCTCACGGGCGTGCTGAACAAGGAGGACGAGAAAGGTGGACTGGACGCCGAGGCCGTGGCGATGGGCAACCGAAGACACGCGCGTGAGGATGCGCAGGGCGACGTGGCTTTCCTCCGGAGACAACTGCAGTTCGAAGAGGCGGTGAACGACAGCGTGGGCCGTGCCCTGCTGGCCAATCACTCGGAGGACTGGGAGATGGCAGATCAGGCGCGGGAGGAAGCTTTCGAAAGAAACAAACCTATCATCTGTCTGGGAAAGCCAGGGACAGGGAAGACCACTGTGGTAAAGGCTTGCATCCGCCGCGCACAGGAGGGAGGCGGCCGCGTGTTATTTGCCCTCCCGACCGCGCAGCTGTCGAGCTGCATGAAGCAAGTGCTGCAGGATCTGGAGGGAGTGGAGATAGCGACATGCCATGCCGCCTTCAAGCTGAATGAGCCGATCACCGAGGCGCTCCCGCTCATGACCGTGTACGACTTGGTGGTGGTGGACGAGGTGTCGCTCCTGGATTGCCCGCAGTTCGAGCGCATGCTGAAACTGTGGAGCGTGGCGGAGAAAGTGCCGGCTCTGGTTTTCCTGGGAGATAAGTATCAGCTTCCGGGTGTCGGAGAGACACGCCCGTGGGAGAGCTGCGCGTGGGGTCGCCCGAGGTGCTATCACGTCAAACTGGACGAGACATGGCGCTGCAAGGAGCAGCGCTTCCAGGACATTCTGGACGAACTCCGCACAAGCAAGCCATCGAAGGACACGCTACACAAGATCTGCCGCGGTCGCAAGGCGTGGAAGAGCGGGGAGCCGACCCCAGCGGACCTGAAGGCGCTGTTTGAGAAGCACCCGGACACGCGGATTGTGACCTGCACGCGCAAAGGTGCCGCCACCGTGAGCGCGGCGGCCATCGTTGCTCTCTACGGCCGGAAGAGCCCCCTGGCCACTCTCCCCGGGGACGTAGAGCTGAACCCGGAGAACTACTGGGACGGCAAGTTCCGCACCGACCGCCAGCCCATTCCCAGCGCAGTCCCCGTGTACAAGAGGATGATGGTGTACCTGACGAAGAACGTGCGGAAAGAGGATGACTTCGTGAACGGGATGCTGTGCGAGGTGGAGAACTACCATGCAGAGGAGGACATGCTGCGCGTGCGGACGAAGACAGGTCACCGTCTGGCAATTTCTCGGTGGACCGACCGGGAGAAAGGGAATGCTGTTTACTTTCCCATCCGCCCGGGGTACGCGAGCACACTTGACAAGGTTCAGGGCGATGAGTTTCGGCATATAACGATTTACCTCGACGGCTATCCAAGGCCAGCGGCGGGGTACACTGCTTTGAGCCGCGTCGCCACGTCGGACGACTACCTCATTGGTGGCCACGTGGAACGAGGTAGTTTCATTCCCGCGTTTTGAAGCGACCGAGTGCGAACGCAGCGCCACAGGCAGCTCAGTGCAGCTGCGGACAGCCATGGGCAACACGAAGTTTCGAGGGGTGCGCTTCATGCAGTCGGCGCGATCGAAGTCGTGCTCACTATTCTGCTGCTGCGTTGGGTATTCCGCACAGGGCGCTTGCAGGACAGCGCAAGTGAAGCGCACTCCCGTCGCAGCGCCAGGGGTCGTTTGCAGAGCACGTGTATGTCTGAACGCGCGCGGCAGCATGTAGTGCACACGCGCGCAAGCGTGAAGTGGAGAGTCGCAAATGTAGTAGGATCTCGTGGAAGGAAAGGGAGCGGGCACGCGTGCCTCCAGGGGCGAGTGTGCAGGGTGCTGCTGCGTTGGTTATTCCGCACAGGGCGCTTGCAGGACAGCGCAAGTGAAGCGCACTGCCGTCGCAGCGTCAGGGATCGTTTGCAAAGCACGTGTATGTCTGAACGCGCGCGGCAGCATGTAGTGCGCACGTGCGCAGGCGCGAAGTGGAGAGTTGCACATGTAGCAGGATCTCGTGGAAGGAAAGGGACCAAGCACGCGTGCCTCCAGGGGCGAGTGTGCAGAGTGGCGGGATGAGTCGCCCCCGCTGAAGTGATTGCAATCATCGACGCAGCCGCCTTCGGCGCGAGCTTCGGACGGCTGGAGGGGGAGCGCGAGGGGATGGGTCTGGCACCCCCTCGCTACGATGCGCGGGCATGGCTGCGGCAGCACCTTCATGGCAAAGCTCCTTGGGGTGCCTTGGGAGAGCCCTCTCGGAACGCTGCGGGAGCGCCTGGAGCTTTCCCCGGGAGCTCTGGGGCCGCCTGGAACCGCCTGGGCACGCTTGGGAGCGCCATGGAGCGCGCGGGAGCGCCTTGGAGCACCGCGTGGCGCCTTGGCGCGTTTGTAAGTGCTTTGGAGCGCGTGGGAATCCGTGAGCACCTGGGAGCGTGCTTGGGAGCGTGCCGGGGGCGCGCGAGAGCGCCTGGCAGCGCTTGGGAACGCCTGGGGGCACTTGTGAGCCTGCCAGGAGCGCCTGGGAGCGTGCGGGGAGCGCGGGGGAGCGCCTGGGAGCGTGTCGGGAACGCTTGGGAGAGCCTCGGAGCGCC
This sequence comes from Prorocentrum cordatum, assembly GCA_963575745.1. Classification (NCBI taxonomy): domain Eukaryota; class Dinophyceae; order Prorocentrales; family Prorocentraceae; genus Prorocentrum; species Prorocentrum cordatum. Next base: position 585,815 of record CAUYUJ010002158.1, read on the forward strand.
TGGGAGCGCTCGGTAGCGCCTGGGAGCTCTTGGGAATGTCTGGGAACGGGAGCGCTTGGAGAGTCCCTTGGGAGCGTCTGGAAGCGCATGGAGCGCCGCATGCTGTAATTTCATAGGTTTGGAGCACCCAGGGAGCGCCGCATACTGTATTTTCATAGGTTTGGAGCCCCAGGGATTGCATCGGCCAATGGGGAACCCACTAGCTAGGGCTGAGGGTTAAGGGTTCCTTTTCTTAGGAGAACACCACGGGGATGTACCGCGCGGCGTGCGAATTCCTCCTCAGCGGCTCTCGCCGCTTCGTCGGTGCCACGTACGTGGAATGGGCAGGCTCGCTGAGCGCTCGGCCAGACGCCACGGGCTTCTGACGATGCACCGCCAGTGGCTTGCAGTTTAGGGTTTAGGGTTTAGGGTTTAGGGTTTAGGGTTTAGGGTTTAGGGTTTAGGGCCTGCATTGGCGCATGCGCGCGCTGGCTGCGATCCCCCCCACATCAAGGTTGTTGGGGGGGATCGCTGCCCAAGCCGCGCGCGCTATGAACTTGCACTCCCGCCCCAGACCACCCACAGTAAAGCCCTTTAGGGTTTAGGGTTTCTCCCCCCAACCCCCCTATCAAGGGGGGCTTTCGTGTTGTGTGCGAATGCGAATATTCCGCGGGGAGCACGACGACGCGGTTTTGGCATTGCGTTCTTGGTACGCGCGCACAGCGCTTTGCGCAGGCGCAAGAGCCAGCGTCGTCGCATGGCCAACAATCTTTGCCGTGGGTTTAGCTGCATTCGGCTGGCTCCCAGTTGGCGCATGGCTTTGCCGAAGGACGGATTCTTCTCCTGCGGGTGTTCATTGCAATCAGAAGGCACAGGAGAGGCCTCAAGGCCAGGCGTCGCCGCATGAGGTTTTGAATTACGGCGTTGGCCTGTCGCAGACGCAGCATTGCCCCTGGTTCCAGTGGGCCTCCTGCATTGGCTTTTGCCGTTGGCCTGGCTGCCCTTGCAGCCGCCGTCGTAGACGGCTGCCGCTGGCGCAGCACATCCACAGGGGTCCGCATGTGCCTTCGGCGTTGGAAAGCAGCACTGCGATGGCGCTGGCGCGGCAATCCCATAAGCCCCCGATGGCCTCGAGCGAGTAGCCGCGCCATCGGGCTCCTCGCTGACGGCGACGCGCACGGCAGTTGCATTCGCCCGCGGCTTTGGGTTTTGCTTCGAGGTCGCCCCCGCTGAAGCGATTGCAATCATCGACGCAGACGCTGTCGACGCGAGCTTCGGAAGGCGGGAGGAGGAGCGCGAGGGGGTGGGTCTGGCACCCCCTCGCTACGATGCGCGCGCATGGCTGCGGCAGCACGTCCATGGCAGACCCCCTGGAATGCCTTGGGGGAGCTCTCTGGGAGCGCTGGGGGAGCGCCTCGACCTTTCCCCAGGATGGAAGCACGTGGGAGCGTCTGGGAGCGCGACAGGACACGCAGAGTGCACCGCGAGCGCGAGCCGTGAATTGCCCGTTGGGCTTGACCGTTGGCGTCGCCCCCGCTGAAGCGATTGCATTGTCGACGCAGCCGCTTTCGGCGCGAATTTCGCATGGCTGGAAGGGGGAGCGCGAGGGGGTGGATCTGGCACCCCCTCGCTACGATGCGCGTGCATGGCTGCTGCAGCACCTCCATGGCAGACCTCGTGGAATGCCTTGGGAGAGCTCTCTGGGAGCGCTGGGGGAGCGCCTCGACCTTTCCCCAGGATGGAAGCACGTGGGAGCGTCTGGGAGCGTGACAGGACACGCAGAGTGCACCGCGAGTGCGAGCCGTGAATTGTCCGTTGGGTTCGACCGTTGGCGTCGCCCCCGCTGAAGCGATTGCAGTGTCGACGCAGCCGCCTTCGGCGCGAATTTCGCATGGCTGGAGGGGGAGCGCGAGGGGGTGGGTCTGGCACCCCCTCGCTACGATGCGCGCGCATGGCTGCGGCAGCACCTGCATGGCGGGGGAGCGCCGGGAAGCGCCGCCAGGGAGCGCTGCCGAGTGCTTGCGAGTGCATACAAACGCTTGGGAGCGCCAGGGAACGCTTGGGAGCACCTGTGGGAGCTTGGGAGCGCTTGGGAGCAGTGGGGGCGTGCTGGGAGCGTGCTGGGAGCGTGCCGGGAGCGCTGGTCGGTTGCCTCAAGGGCCCTCCGCCTCACGAAACCTTCCTCGATCGCCCGCGCCAACTCATGGCTACCCTGAGAAGCTTGCTGGAGTGCGGAGCGATTGGTAGAGGTAGGGCCGAGGGAAGAGGAGATGAGTTAGCGAGGAAAGAGGAGTAGAGGAGGGAAGAGCCGACGGAGGAGGAGTAAGATAGAGGGAGAGCCGAAGGAGCAGGTAATACATTGGCATACGCACCCCAAAGACAAAAGGAGAGAGAGGGGAAGGGGCAGGGGAAGGGAACAGAAGAGAAGGAGGAGGAGGATGAGGATGAGGAGGAGGAGGAGGAGGAGGAGGAGGGGGAGGAGGAGGAGGAGGAGGAGGAGGAGGAGGAGGAGGGGAAGGAGGAGGAGAGGGAGGAGGAGGAGGGGAAGGAGGAAGAGGAGGAGGGAAGGAGAAATATTGCATGCTAGTGGTAATCATGATGAGGATTGTGATGAGAATGAGGACGCAGAAAAAGAAGAAGAGTTGATTTCCCAAACAGTGCTTGCACAAAAGGTTTCTGTGAATTTCCTGGCCGTCGTCAGCCGCTTCCGTTTTGTTTACAATCCTCTTTCCCCTCTTTCCTCCCTCTCTCATCCTCCTCTTCCTCATCATCCCCTTCTCTGTTTGATTGCAGTGCGTAGCACCTCGCTTCGAGAGTGCAAGAACTCACGTTGTCTGAGGTCCACCGTGCTGGTTTTGCTCGACTGGCTCATTCTCTGATCATCGAGCGTGCCCGCAGCAAGGACTGTCTTCACTGTTGTCGTTCCGATCCTAGCCCTGCCGCCAACTCGCGTGACGCAGCGCGGTCCGCGACCATAGCACCTAAGAGAAGAGGTTGTATATCTGATCCATTTTTGATGTGTCATGGCCTGAGCTGGCGAGCAAGCTCTTCGCTTTAAAGTACTCCCTCTTGTCGGATGAGTTCTGGAAGAACACAGACTTCCGCACGCCGTAGTTCAATGGAGTAGTAGCTTTCGATGCAATCAACCAGCCAGCAGGGACGAAGAGAATCTCACCAGCCTTCACAGTCGTGCGGTAGATCTTCATACCAGTCTCGGAATACTTGTCCAGGTCGGGTTGCGTCATCTCCTTCAGTGCATCTGTCATGTCCTTGCGCCCTTCGATCTTCTTGCCACCGTCGGTGAAGGCACCCCATGCAGTCGTTGAGCTCATCATGCAGATCTCGGCATTGCCCTGGTAGGTCAGACGGAACATGCCAGCACTGTTAGGCGAAAATTGCACGTTGATGAAATCCGAACCTTCGCCCCAAAGCCACGTGGACTCCATCCAGACCTTGCTGACTGAGCTGATGTCCAGGATCTTTTGTTTGAATTGGTTCAGGATGTCTTTGAAGAACTGCGCGACAATCTCCTTCCCCTTTCCGGTCGGCATCGAGACCTTGTGCGATTGGGCGAACAGTTTGTCCTGCGATGCGCCACCATGTGAGGCCCGAGCTATCGCATCACCATCTCTAAGTCGGCATGTGTTCTCCAAGTGCCCCTCCCATTCCTTCCCCCTCTGCCCTAGAGCGTTCAAGAGCGGCCTGCGAGCAGGAGGGAGGCGTGGGAAGGCAGGGCGCCCAAGGGCAAAGGCAGGAGGGTAGAGAGCGGGGAAGGGAGCTTGAAATGTTCGAGAACACATGCCGACATAGAAGGCAATGCAATAGCTCAGGGTTCACATCGATTGTGCCGCGCCTGCTTGTAGCGATCGGCCCACCAGGTCATCATCTGGCTGATCGTCTTGTGAGCCAGGAACGGCGACACGAGGGAGTCACAGATAATGATAAACGGAGTGTCCAGAGCAGCATCATCGATGAGAGGGATGCCATGTCTTCCTTCATATTTGTGCACCGTCGCAATTCCAGGCCCAGTCATGGTGAAGAACGCAGGCACGACGTCAGCATCTCTGCGGGACTTAGATTGGATGTCATCAGCTTTAGCTTTGATATCTTCCCTGTGCTTGCGCACGAGTTCTTTTTCTTTCTCTTTTGCTCGCTGCTTCTCCTCCCTCTGCTTCGCTGTAGCCGTCAAGGCAGCATGCTTCTTTAGGTCCCCGATGGCCGACTTCAGATTCGCCTTCAGGTTCAGGACGCTGAACTGCATCCGCTTCCACTTGGTCTGCATCTTCTTCAGCGCGTCCTCCGAATCGACAGACTTGATGGAGTCCAGGAAATCAGACATGGAGCCATGGCACCTCAGCCAGCCAGGGGTTTGCAAATTCACATCCTCAGGCTTGTACAACTTGATGACATTGACGAGCGCCTCATCTGCATTCCTGTTGGCTTCGCCTCCGTCATCGACGTCCATCGGATCAGGCTTGTCAGTGGGCGTCTCGCTCAACTCTTTCTTGACCTCCTGAACGCGATTAGCCATGCTTGTCATCATTCGGTCCTGTAGAGACTTCCACTCACCAGGGAGTTGAGGATGTTGTTCGCTAGGCGGTTCGGCCGCGGCCGCGGCCTGGGCATGGGCCCCATCTCCGGCTGCGCCGTTCTCGTCGGCGGACGGCGCGCCTTGCTCTTCAAGCGCGCCGGCGTGCTTGGGCATGTACGCATGCAGACTTGGTACTTGGGCAATCAACCGCTTATGAACTGTCACAGGATCCAGCCAAGCTTCGCAGAGCGTCACCTGCACCTCGAGGGACTCCAGGTAGAGCAACTGGGTCTGCGATGCACGTTCGTCCGCGAGATGGGCGGTCGACGCAATCTTCAAGGCTTCGTGCACTGAGGTCAGCAATGTCTCCGTCGCCGCCTTCTCCTCGCCGAGCTTCCTGGAGCAAGTGTCGAACATCGTCGCCCGCCTTCCTGCCATGGGCATGCCTCTCTTCTTCTTGGACGAATCTTCGATGCCTCCCTCCTCGCTGGCCTCGCTGTCACTCAACTCGATTGGTTCCGTGGACGCCTTCTTCCGCTTGTCTTTCTTGGCAGAGGAAAATGCAGAGTCCGTATCTGACACGGCTGTCTCCGAGCTCTCGGCCGGCTCGACTGTTACGCCAGATTCCCCCTGGAAGAACGCGTGAGAACTAGAAGAATCGGCTTCGTGAACGTGGCGGCGCAAGGCATCGATATCAGACATCTTCACATTCTTCACAACGTTGCTACCCTCGGAAGCAAAGCTCTGAATAAATTTCTCATTGAGGTCTTGCTTTTCTTCCTTTAAGGGCACCCACAACCTTAGGCAGCCTTTGTCTCCAAAGTTGTCTCGCTCTATATTTGGGTTGCGCTTGTGCTCGTTCCACTTCTCGAGAGCTCGTTCAGGAGTCCTTCCGAACTTGGTCTCTTGCTCGATGCAGTATTCCCTCTCTTCGTACGGAGTTGTGCCCTTCTTGTCAACCTGGGACTGCTTCTTGCCGTAGTGCTCGTTCCAACTGGCCCAGTCGATGGTCTGCTTCCTACGGAACTTAGCACATCCGATGTTCTTCTCGGCGAACTCTCGAATGGCACGGTCGCAGGTCTGGTCATCCTTCATGGTCTCGACGAATGTTGCATGCTGCTCTTTGCCCTCGTGTTTTGCACGGCAGGACATGTTGTCGTAGAAATTATTGTGGTAATTGCAGAGCCTCTTGCCCTTCTTAGCTACATCCTTGCAGCCAGTCACGATGCAGATCCTCGGAGCGCTGCTGCCGCGGCCCCGGCCCGTTCGGCCGCCGCCGCCGCGGCCGCCCCTGCCTCCCCGTCGGCTTGCCGCAGCAGCAGAGGCAGTCGGCGTGGTCACTTCTTCGGTCTCGCTGCCAGAGCCGCCGCCGCCATCCAGGCCCAGGGCCAGGTCGTCCTCCATCAGGCGGCGGCGGGCAGCCGCCAGGTCAAGGCCGAACAAACGGCGCAACAGACTCAGACAACGCGTTAAGCAGTCCTTGGCAGGAGTTGTGGGCCAAAGCGGCAGCAGGAGGGCAGGAGTGGGAGGATGTTGATTTGCCTTTGAGGTCTTTGGGGCAACGATCCAAATCTACGACTGTTTGGGGCCTGGCAGCTCAGATCGCGTCCGGCGAAGGAGACTCGGGGATCCACCGTTTTTAGACGTTTATGTTGGCACTCCCCTACTTACTTTCAGAACAATGGTGAGGACCCTGGTTCTCACAGAAAGGACGGAGGGGGGTTTGCTCTCGTTGGCTACTACCGCGTTCACTGGTCCCCCTGACTCCTGGCATCTCGACTTTGCTGGTTCCTCGGGCCTCGCCTTCGCTGGCCAGGGGCGGGGGGCGCGGCGAGAACGGAAGGAGGATGGGGAGGAGGACCGAATCGTTGTTTTGCGTAGAAGGGCGACGTTGAATTTGAATTTCAGAAAAGGTGGAGGGGGATTTGAGATTTGACCACGGTTCTCAGCATAGGGGGAGGGGGGCTTGACCATGGGTTTCAGAAAGGGAACGAACAGGGAACTTGACAATGGTCCCTACCTAGGCTCTGCCTAGAAGGGTTCTTACTCTCTTTGCTTAATGGGGCCAGGCAGTGCTACACGCCCCGGGCGGTTCCCCCAGTCCCCGCCCCGCGGTTCCCCCCAGTCCCCTGAGAGCTTCAGCCTTGGCTTTAGCTTTAGCTTTAGCTTAGCTTTAGCTTTAGATGTAGTTTAGCTTTAGCTTAGCGTTTCGCTTAGCTTTTCGCTTAGCGTTTAGCTTAGCTTTAGCTTAGCTTTAGCTTAGTTTGAGCTTAGCTGTAGCTTAGCTTTAGCTTAGCTTTAGCTTAGCTTTAGCTTAGCTTTAGCTTAGCTTTAGCTTAGCTTAGCTTTAGCTTAGTTTTATCTTAGCTGTATCTTAGCTGTAGCTTAGCTTTAGCTTAGCTGTTGCTTAGCTTCAGCTTAGCTTCTGCTTAGCTTTAGCTTAGCTTTAGCCTAGCCTTAGCTTAGCTTTAGCTTAGCTGTCGCTTAGCTTCAGCTTAGCTTCAGCTTAGCTTTAGTATAGCTTTATCTTAGCTTTTGCTTAGCTTTAGCTTAGCTTCAGCTTTAGCTTTAGCTTAGCTTTAGCTTAGCTTTAGCTTAGCTTTAGCTTAGCTTTAGCTTAGCTTTAGCTTAGCTTTAGCTCGGGTTAGCTTAGCCTTAGCTTAGCTTTAGCTTAGCTTTCGCTTAGCTTCAGCTTAGCTTTAGCCCAGCTTTATATTTGCTTTAGCTTAGTTGTAGCTTAGCTTTAGCTTAGCTTTACTGTTACTACTAATGCTGCTTTCCTAGGGGCTCCAACTCCTAGGTAGGGTCGCACTGGGATAATTTTCAAAATCAATCGCGGGGGACCTGACCACGGTTTGGAGACAAGGTGGAGGGAGACTTGACTTCGTTATGGTGTCGCATAACAAATATGGGGCTTGACCACGCTTTACGGCTGACATACTTACGAGCCGAACCACTTAGTTGTTTGAGTGGGAAGAGGGGGCGACACCGAAGCTGAGCCCTGCGCGCGCGTAAGGCACTCTGGGCCCCATCGAAGACCCCGACATGCTCCTACGCGCCACAGGCGGCAACGATGATATCGCGCCACATCGGTTTCGCCAAGTATTTCGAGCCACAACCATGGTCTCACGTATCTTACACCACGTAGCTTGCGGCGCTCGCGCAGCACATCTCATGTGTGTCAATGTATGGGTACATACCAAGGGCTACTGTAACTTGTTCGGCTCGCACTTCTCGCTCCTCCTCCTCCTCCTCCTCCCCATGCTTTTTCTTCCTTGATTGCTCAGCGAATTTTGAAAAGTCACTCCCTCATCCCCTCCTTCCCCCGCAGCATTATCCACCTAAGTCGCTAGGGGGTGAATCGTCGAAACAGATGCAACGCTCGCACGAGTCCAGGCACATATTGTGACAAGAGCGGCGTCTGTATCTTGGACACCTCGATGCTTCAGCGGCCAAGCGGCTGCAACGAGGAGAGGGGCAACGACGGCCGAGGTTCTTCTGTGATTGTTGGGTCCGCCCCCCTTCCGCCTCGTCCCCCATCCTCCTTCTCCTCCTCCTCCTCATCATCATCCTGCTTTGGCTTTGGCTCAAACTCATCGCTTGGCGGAGGGGGGAGCGCTTTGCGCGTCAAACGTCATTTACTGCGGCGCCGCCCGTGGACCCTCCAGGGGCGTGCATCGTGACATGTTGCCCTGAGAACGGCAGGCGCTCAACAACATCCTAGACTTCGTCCGAGAACTAAAGAAGACATTGGCTTCCGAAATGCGAGATGGCGAACTTTCAAACCCCTGTCGACGTGCCGTGCACATGAGGTCCTATTTCGTGTAATCACACTTGCAACCCAATACTTCATTGGTATCGCTATGACGGCTTGCCTCCGCGTCTGGTTGCCTTAGGGCCTCAGTCCCACTAAGAAAGCTAAAAGATGCCGACCCGCACGGGGTCCGCGTTTGGCTCGAGACGCACTCAAGCAAACGATCAGCAGAGAACTGCCATGGGGACTGGGAGCGCCACAGGCACGCACTGCTGCAGCAAAACTAGCGATCTACATGCCCTTACCTACTGCTGCCCGGCTGGCTGGTCAGCACCAGCGCGCTCATCAGCAATGCGTTCATCCCGAATCGGCAAAGGACGCTCGACCTTGAAGAGATCCTCCCAAGACACTGTGTGGCCCAAGACGTAGAACACCCACAAACCAAAGAGAGGGAGCAAGATTGCGTTGCCAGCGAGGAGGCGGCCATCTGCATCGCTCAGTTCTTGGATGATTGTTTTCAGCGGTGACAGGCTGCGCCCGCCAGATAACTCCTCGTACCAGTCTAAGCCCATGCTGGAAAACACCTCGCCCAAGACAGCGAAGCGATCGTGGCGCCAACTGTAAGCTGTGTTCCTCGTCATCGATGTCGGGAAAATGTCTGACCCCCCAGGTCCGTGCCCAGGATGGTGGTTCAGGTCTGCAAAGAAATTATCACCAGGGGAGTTTCGGAACTCAGCAGCAACACGATCCCACTCAGTTTTGCGCTGCACCAAGCCAACTGGGCCAAGCTTGTGCAAGTAAGAGGACATAGGGAGTTTCATAAAGTTCTCCGGGAGAACCGAGGAGCGGGCCGCCGCTTTGTCCATCACCATATTGGCCACTTCCTCTTCGGATGCTTGTAGAAAGACCGAGCCGTCAACATTGCGATTCCTCCGAACCCAACGCTCAAAATCGCGCTGTACATCAGCTGCGCTGTCAGGCCCAACCCACATCATGGTAGACCGAGACAAGCTGGCATGAAAGAGACGCTTTCGTTCCATGGGCCATCCGATCAACGTGCCGCCGACTTTTACGCTGACGCAATGATGTGATTCAAGAAGGGGTTGTTGGATCTTGTGGATTGGCATCTTGTCAGTGTTCTCGCCGAAAGCGATGTCCTCGAACCCCTTCTCTGCCCAGATCCGACGTTCACTGAGCCATACCATGGCTGCATGCTCGTGAGACCCTGCATCTCCCTGTCTCGATCCAGGTACACACCAATCCAAACAAGCAGGGCTCCCGAAATTGACAAACAATGGTCTCCTCGGGGACTCAGTGGCCTCGCAGTCCTCGAATGCCATGTCAGACGTTCTCTTCTGGCCTGGACGTGCTCTCATATTCGCCAACCTTCGGAGGATGAGTGCGTTCACCGCATTCCCTTCTGATGCCCCATGTTTAAGGTCTGATTCGAATAAGACGAAATCCGTTTGATTCGAATAAGACGAAATACCCCCACTGTCCAGCCCCATATCCCCCTCGCCCCCTCGCGGCGGGAGAGGGGGAAGCGGGGGGCATGCATCTGGTAGAGCGGGCGTCCAGACGGCAGGTTTGGAACCGATTCTCACCCTGATGAAGGTTGCCACCAGGGCAAGCCGTGAACGCACTCATCCTCGCTCTGGTCCTTATTGATCTTGGCCATCCACGCCAGGCAAGGACAAGTTGGGCACGTTGTGTTGTGGGCACAACACTTCACCATTGCACCTGTTGGAAGGACCGCCTCACCATGCTCGGACAAGTACTCCTCTATCGCCTTGTTGCATGCTTTGGCTTTCTCATTCGACATGGCCTTGTTAGGAATGCGATCTTCGATGTATTTGCGGGCGGCTGGGCTTAGCCTGTCCATGACGTCACTGAAGACGCAGGCCCTACCACCATGATTCCGCCTGTTGAGCTTGGTCAAGAGCTCCTTCTGTATGTTGCCCACGTCGCACGACCGAACGAACTTGAAGTAATGCGGAGTTGTGATTCCACAAGCTTTGAACACTGCAGGTTGCAACACCCTGATGGCCTCAGCTGGCGTGTCATAGCCTGAGAAGTCACTGTACGCAAAGGCACCAGGCTTGACGAGCTGACGGAGGCGCTCCCCCCACCATCCTCCACCGGCTTCGGCAAAGGACTTGGCATATTGATCAGGCCATTGCCCTAGCTCTCTCGCCGATGCTGGGCCTTCAGGGATGCTGCGCGTATCCTCCATGATGATAGCTTGAGCCCGCAGCTGCGAATACCCACGTCACCACGAGAGACATCCACTGATAAACGCAGTCAAGATCTATGTGGGGAGGTTTTCGTGTCTTCAGGGCGGTGGTGGGGGGGATCATGGATCGCTCAAGCGATCAAATGCCCTGTGATCGCAGATAGGCTTGCTGTGTCGCAACAGCCCCGCGGATTTCCAATGCCCCCCCCTGTGATTGAAAAACGTATCCTGAGCTCAACCCCACATCCTTGGATGCCTGCTCCATGGGTTTGCATGCATTCGTCCTTCAGGATCTAATAACACAGATCGACTGCAACGTCTGGCTGAAGTATCAATAGATATCGACCTGATGCGTGCACGATCTCTAAAATAACCATGGTTTGCTCTCATACACATGATTCTTGTAAACTATATGACAATGTACTCGACTTGCTTATTTTTTTTAATTTTGAGCTCAGGGGCTACTTCGAGCGATTTCGAGCAACTTCGAGCAACTTCGAGCAGGTTCCCCGGCTGTTAGCCCCCCCCTGGGAAACGAAACGACGTTGCCAAATGCATGGGAAATGTGTTGGTGTCGGTCTTGTGTTAGTAATATATGGCCCTATGTGCATGCTGGTGGGTTCGAGCAATTTCGAGCAACTTCGAGCAACTTCGAGCAATTTCGAGTTTATGTTAATTCCTACAATGAACGTATTTTTATTCAATGTTATGGGTTTCTGCCACGGACGCATGATTTTCGGTGCATTGTCGACTGTATGTGCTGATGCGTGCCCTCAAATGACTCAAGCCTTGTGTATTCCCGAAAACACACCTCTCTCTCTGGTCCTCCTGCCCCTTGAGCCTCCTGCCCCCATCCTCCTGTTCATCCGCCCCGCACCTCGGGGGGGGGGGGGGCACCTCTAGGAGTAGGGGCGGGGCTGCGGCCGCCTCTGAGGCGAACGCCTCATCTCTTTCCCCTGGCCCCCACCCAATTGATGTCTCGCTTGAAGGCGAATGCGCCATCTCTTTTCAATCACGCTCTCCTGCGCCTCTTCGGCGGTGGCAACTCGTTGCCAGCAGCGTCAAAAAAAGCAGTCGCTGGCTCAATATCTTCAGGAATATCTAGCTCACCTAGCTGAATGGATTGCCAAAGAAAAAGGTGATCCAGTTTGTCATGTAGGTCTGCGCCGCGCGCAAGCCACATCTCTAGCATCCTAAACAATTGCTCTTCCTCCACCCCAGTCCTCACACCAAAACGGCGGCCCAAGCGGCATTTCGAATCGATATTGTGCAGCGGATGTCTGCATGCTGCCTCCCATCCAACGCGGACGCCTTTGGACATGACGGCTGTCATTGTATTCAACCCAACATCGGGATTCGGTTGGAGGTGCTTCTGTCTGGGCCTCGGGGCCTCTGACTCTGGCTTGGCTGGTGGCCCTGGTGCCTCTGACTCTGGCTTGGCTGGTGGCCCTGGCATTGGCTCCATCAACGGGGCTGGGCCGTCTGCGCCAATTCCTATGGCAGGATCTAGGTCGTAATCACTGGGCTGAGACTGATCATGATCGACGGCACGGTCTGCCTGATCATCATTGCTGATATGCCCGCCCTCGTCACCATGATCATCAAGCATGAGATCCTCCGGCAACAAACCTTCATCATATGCTAGCGCTGCTTGTCCCTGGCCCAGGCCCCGCCCCTGCTGCGGCTGGCGGCGCTTTGCCTTCTGGTGGGGTGCCTCGAGGGCGTCCATGTCGTCCTCGTCGACGCACTGGAGCAGCATACCTGGGGCGCAAAACAGGGTAGCTCTTCCCGGTGTCCCAGACAGGTACATACATATGTTGGGACCCTCCTGGACTCTTTGGGGGAGGGGCGTGGGCTCACGGAACTGCCTTGACCTCGTTGGGAAGCCCTAGTCAATAAAGCATCTCCAAGAGAGTTCCAATGCGCATGCGCATGACGTGCACATTGCCGTCACCTACCCACTGGTGTCTCTTGGGGTCCTCTTGCGTTCCTCTTGCCAGCATGTACTGACAGCCTCTTGGGAGCAATTTGCCCCTCCACCCCGAGCACCTTGGGCCCTTCCTGTCATCCCTGAAGACCTTCTTGGGCGACCCGAAGAGCACTCAAGAGAGCCCAAATGCGCATGCACTTGACGTGCGATCCAGAGGGGCATGCATACGAACGCGGTCAACGAATCCCCCTCGGGCCCAGAGAATCAATTTCGGGTGACCAAAAGCTCGAGATTATTCCAACAACCTTTCATGAGGCACCCGCTCTGACTACTATGGCCGCCTCCCTCCTGGCTCCTCCTTCTCACCTCCTCCCCCCCCCCTCCCCCCCTCCTCATCCTTCTCCTCCTCCTCCTGATCAGCATCGCGATGATCGCCGCATTTACCCCTATCGTTCTTGCCTCATTTCCCTCCATGTCCCCCTCGTAGCATGCTTCTCATCATGTTCCTCTTTCCCCTCCTGCTCCTCCTGATTCGCCAACCATGTCTCCTGGCTCAACTTGCATCGATTTCGTGATTGGGGCTTCGTCAAGATACATGCGAAGACCCGACCGACAAGGAACTGAGCGCAACGGCAGAGTAGAGAAGAGCGGGGACACGTGACAATAATGCCAACCAGCCGCATATAGAGAGAGAGAGAGAGAGAGAGAGAGAGAGAGAGAGAGAGAGAAAGAGAAATAGATACAGACAGACATCAGAGCAAAGATCAGCTGAATACCACCTGACCCAACCGACGTTGGCGGATCGGGCGCAGGAGAGGAGATCAGCGATTGCACGTAAACCAGGCATTTGCATGGAAACGACGTTTCAAGTTTCAAGCACCCATCCCGGCACGTGCCCTGGTCTAACGCAGACCCCGACGAGACCCCCAAGAAGGCTTTAACAAACCGAGAGGTCATGGCGATGATATTGACTGAGGGGCAATCGGGGGCGGGAGCGGGGCGCGCACGGGCACGTTGGCGTCGATGCTCGGTAGCGTCGCCAAGTAGGGCAGAATACGCATCCTTCGTGTCGAAGTGCGGTACGACAGAGGTTTCCTTGAACAAGGCGAACAGGTATCTTTTCGAGATGGCAGCTGCCCTGAACTGCGTGTACCACATTCGGTTGCCTTGCTCGGGGTCGAACGGGGTAATAGGCCTCTTTGGATCAACTTTAGCAACGCTGTGCTCCCAACCCCGCTGACTCATCATGACAATCAACTCCCACACGCTGGCGCTCTCGAAATCGCTGCACGCATCCGACTCTGGCAACGCCAGCAACTCTGGATCGCTCAGGGTGTTGCACGCAACGATTGCAGCTTTGCCATAAGCAGTAAGTGACCACTTTCGATCCGTGCTCCTGCTGAAGAAACCACTAGATGCCAGGAACTCTAGCACTTGGATCTCTTGATCGCATGTGCGTTGCAAGTCAATGACAACTTCGCCACCAGATATGGCATTCATCACATCATTAAGAACGATACTGGACTTATCATGTGGGAATCCGAGCGGGAAGTCGATAGAATTAAACAAGTCACCATCCAATGCGTACACCAAGTCCGCTTCGCTGCGAAAGCGCTGCAGCTGGCAGAGTTGTTCAAGACTGAAGGCCGCCAGGTGGATCACAACCCCCCCTTGAGACCACTTCAAAGCTCCAGAGGACATGGCATGCACGAGCACATGGTTTCGGTCCAAGCCCTGGCCACCACACACAGCTTTGTGAGGAGCCACGACGACGTCGCAGCGTTGGAACCCTGGGCGGGGGGAAGAGGGCGCTTGAATCTAGGCAGCAAGCCAATCCTTATCGCTCATCGAGCGTGCTCTTGCCCAAATATGTCCGACCTACCCCCGGCGACTGTCGGGCGGGCGGGCGCGCGCGCAGGGCTGCATGGGGGGGGGATGGCAGGTGCCCAAAGGCCAAGGATAGCCCCACTTGAAACTTGCGGGTTCGGGTCTTCATAAGGATTGGGTTGCCGCGAAGATTCCGCGCCCGCGGGGAGGCCTTGTTCCGAATAAGTTCTCTGCCTGATGTGGTCTTGCGGGTTGGTGCTGATGATTTTGAAGACGAAGACGTTTGATGTTGGGGTCGCCCCGAAAGCCTCTTCGATCTCCTGCCACGCAGGGCCCCCTTGGCCAGAAAGAACAGACAATAATGTTTGAATAGTTCCGCGCTGAGCAGGCAGGCTGAAGTATTCGCCTGTCCTCTGATGCAAACGCTGTATAATGAATTGGAGAAGGTATTTCTTCAGGAGATCTTGGATGCCGAAATGCTTTCGAACTATGCCCAGAAGCTGGTCGAGCGGGGGTCCGCCGTGCACGACGGCTCCAGCACCATCTCCAGCTGCCTCGGAGGAGGCAAGGCGACAGAGAGCGAAACCAAAGAAAATATCCCAGTGCGAACCTACCTAGGAGCTGGAGCCCCTAGGAAAGCAGCACTAGTAGTAACAGTAAAGCTAAGCTGAAGCTAAGCTAAACCTAAGCTAAAGCTAAGCTAAACATAAGCTAAAGCTAAGCTAAAGCTAAGCTAAAGCTAAGCTAAAGCTAAGCTAAGGCTAAGCTAACACTAAGCTAAAGCTAAGCTAAAGCTAAGCTGAAGCTAAGCTAAAGCTAAGCTAAATATAAGTTAAAGCTAAGCCAAAGCTAAGCTAAAGCTAAAGCTAAGCTAAAGCTAAGCTAAAGCTCAGATGAAGCTACGCTAAAGCTAAGCCGAAGCTAAGCTGAAGCTAAGCGAAAGCTAAGCTAAAGCTAAGCTAAGGCTAAGGTAAAGCTAAGCTAAAGCTAAGCTGAAAATAAGCTGAAGCTAAGCTAAAGCTAAGCTAAAGCTAAGCTAAAGCTAAGCGAAAGCTAAGCTGAAGCTAAGCTGAAGCTAAGACAAAGCTAAGCTAAAGCTAAGCTGAATCTAAGCTGAAGCTAAGCTAGAGCTAAGCTAAAGCTAAGCTAAAGCTAAGCCAACACTCAGCTAAAGCTAAGCGAAAGCTAAGCTGAAGCTAAGCAACAGCTAAGCTAAAGCTAAGCTACAGCTAAGCTAAAGATAAGCTGAAGCTAAGCTAAAGCTAAGCTAAAGCTAAACTCAAACTAAGCTAAAGCTAAGCTAAACGCTAAGCAACAAGCTAAGCGAAACGCTAAGCTAAAGCTAAACTACAGCTAAAGCTAAAGCTAAGCTAAAGCTAAAGCTAAAGCTAAGGCTAAAGCTCCCAGGGGACTGGGGGGAACCGCGGGGCGGGGACTGGGGGAACCGCCCAGGGCGTGCAGCACTGCCCGGCCCCTTTAAGCAAAGAGAGTAAACGCCCTTCTAGGCAGAGCCTAGGTAGGGAACTACGAGGAGCAATGGGAAGATGATGGAGGGAGAGGGCTCGCAGAGAACAGACACGAGGCAGCAGCAAGGGGCAGGGGTGACAAGGGCGAAGGGCGGAGTCGCAACAAGACGAAGGGGAAGGCGAAGGGAAGAAGGGGGAGGAAGGAAGGGGAGAGGACCCAGGACCCAGGGGGGATGGGGGGGGATGATTCCTGGGGTCTCGCCTGCGCTGGTTCCTGGGATCTCCCCTTTGCTGATTCCTGGCGAGTTCCTGCGACATCCCCTCTGCTGATTCTTGGGAGGGGGTGGCGGGGCGCATGGCGAGAATGCAGGACGGACGGGGGGAGGGGGGCGTGCGTCCTCCTCCTCCTCCTCGCGTTCCTCCTCCTCCTCATCCTCATTCTCCCCCTCCGCCTTCTCTCTTTCTTCTCTTCCTTCTCTTCCTCCTCCTTCTCCTCTTCTCCTCTTCTCTTCCCCCTCCTCCCCCGCGTCTCCTCAATCCTCCTCCCCCTCCTCCTCCTCATCCTCCTCCTCCCCTAAGTGCGCCTTCTCCTCCTCCTCCTCCTCGCCATATTCCAAGAGAAGGGCCTCGTCTTGGATCGCGCCCGCGTCTCCGAGCGCAGGTTGGCCATCGGCGCCAGCAGGTGGACCTGGAAGCGCGAGCATGCCGCCATCAGGGTCTCGAGCCACGTCCAACGCTGGCGGGGTCCACGAATACAGCGACCAAGTATCGGCGTGATATATTACTTTGCCCAGCAGGGGATCTCGGTATGTGACAGCATCAAGCCCCTCTTCCACTGCAGCCCTAGCAAGGGCGGGGTGCCCTTGCAGCCCCGCGGCCTCCACGGCGACCTTTGCATTTGGCAGCGTTGACGAGATTGCAGCGATAGTTTGCAAAAAAGACGGCTGTGAAAATACGTGCTCCTCAAACTCTGGTTCTCGAACGTGCCACGATTGATAAGCTTCAGTGTGATGCGATTTCCCCAGGCCGTACTTGTGCACTTTCGCGTGCTGCCCCTCTGCTGGGCGCTCCGACGTGGGCGCAAAGCGCAAAGACGCAATATACAGCAGAAGCGGCTTCATCTCTGGGTCCATGATATCTCTACCCTGAACCAACTCCTCGGCTAACTCACGCAAGGGGGGCGACTTCAACCGAGAGACCATAGGATGTGCACAAGGTGATTCCAGAATCCGCGGCACTGCAGACTGAACTACCAGGGGATCGGAGTGCGCCAGCTTGAATACTGCCCAGGGCGATTGTTCTAGGTGCGACAGCTTCAAGGCGCAATAGAAGAGAATGTGGGCCACGCCCGAATCAAGTTCATCGAGCAACGCCTTTTTACTCGCAGGAGACAATTGCCTTGGGAGTGCGATTGCAAGCTCGGCAGCGCAAGTACCTCCAGCCTCGCGAAGTACATTCAAGAATTCGCCGTTGCAGAGCTCAGCAGACCTCATCCCTCTCATGGGGCACTGCTGCCATTGGCGCCAAAGTTTGTTGGGCACGCTGTCCTTGCCCTTCTGCATGAGGTGCCAGTGACAGCTGCAAGAATCAACCCAGTTAGAAGCTCGTCGAAGACACACGCAGATGTGCTCGACCATCGCCCACCAACTCCAAAACATATCATCGTGAATTGCATCGTGAGCTGCATCGAACAGCTCTCTCACGTCTTGGCCGTTGCCAAGGAGATCTCGATTAAATCCATAGCGTAAGATGCGCTCCATCTCAAGCAAGCGAGGGGCAGTGAAAGCCACGGTGCCCCACCGGCCAGGATGTATGTGACCCTTGAACTGGTATATGGCCTTGCGGAATTGCCTCCCAATCGGATCGCGAAAACAGACCTCTAAGATTTTATCGCGCGTGTCTTTCCTCCTGATCGCCTTGCAAAGTTTTCTACCTCTGTCAACCATGTCTGTGTAATTACACATAGCATCATCAAGCCCAGCGGTTGCGTTATCAATCAGGTGGTGCAAAGCAGGCAATTCGAGCATCATGTCCAAATTGATGTCGACCTCCTCTGGAGCTACTTCGAATACAGCGAGAGCATCGTCGACGCCGAGGTCTTCGCCGCCGCCAACGTCCTCGAAGACGCACTCTTCTAATCTGGCGTCGGATGGATCATCCTCGATTGGCTCCTCCCAGACCGAGTCGCCATGCTCATGCGATTGTCCTTCCAGCTCCTCCAGCAGTGACTTCACAATGTCAGGTGGCGTATCAGTAAAATATGGAATGAGTCTTTGCGATGACATCGGTTTCACTCTGCTCAGGAATCTCTCCACACCGTAATCCGACATATTCAAAATAATCTCGGAAAACCACTTCGCCAAAGAAGTATTCGAGAAATGCTCTAAGCGAGCTGCATGAAGGAGAGTGCAATATTTATGGGCAAAGCTGCTTCTGCCGAAACCCACGCACACCGCAGGGAGCGCGTGATCTGATATTCCACGTCGGATGCAGTCCATGATCTTCAGTTCTTTGTCGCACCTGTCGTGGTCCATCAAGGTGTTGACGTCGGCGTCCTCGTCAGGCCGCCTGTACCACAAATCATCTAATTGAAGAAAGGCCTCGTACATGGCAGGAACGTCCACTTGTGGAATCGACCGCACAATGCACATGACATAATCGCGGCCATGCTGTGGAGATGAATCCCAACTGATATACCGAACAAAAACTTGTTTCGATGCTAACTGCTTCCAGTGTTGCACCCTGTACCACGTCATCAAAGACACATCAGCGGTGAGGCGAGCTCGACTTATATCAGATTTTGTCGGAGGCGGTTGCTTCCTCAGGTCTTCGATCATGCCTCTAGCGGCGTTCGGCGGGAAAAGAATCTCGCACGATCGTTGCAACACTGCGCCCATGGTGTCAGAATTCCTCAAGTGCTTGGCCAACCTAAGGAAGCTCAGCATCTCACTGGCAGAACGCAGCCGCTTGACAAAAAATCCTCCGCCAGGCCGTCGCAAATGCGTCTGCTTCATCAGCACAATCCACTTCGACAGAAGCCCGAAGCTCCCAGGAAACTCTTGAACTGCGCGCTGCATTGAACTCATTACAGAACTCGCCATGGACGCGTCAAAAGCGCAGACTTCGACGCGTGGTGGCGCCTGATGGGGCGGGACTGTAGCAGCGAAGCTCGCTTGAACTCTGCTACCAAACTTGCTCTGCAACCACTTGGGAGAACCCAGATACCCTGGACACCAAGGCGATGGAAGAGCAATGCTGCGATCACCACCTCCGGCGATAGAATTGCAAAATGGGAGTGGCACAACAAAGCCGAGCTTCGGAGATCGGCGCAACCAATTGCAGTCAGGGGTGAGGTTGAAGAGCTCTTTTGCTTCATCTGGCTGGAACCAACAATACGTCTGACACTTATGCGATTCCACAGCGAAAAGTTTCGAATGCACATATTGTTCCAACACTTGGAGTTCCAGTATGCTCCAAAACCAAATCTGATCCTCAGGGACACCGTGCGCGTCCCAATAATCTGCATATCGCTGCTGGCAGGCATCTAAAGGTTTCGCGAAGTGGTTCTGAAATGCTGGCGAGACTCGGGCTGCAGCGATGACCCTCCCCGATGTCACCTCGCCATCGCCATCTGCTTCGAGTGAACGTTTCACCCTGTGCCGCCCCGAAACACCTGCCCAGGAGAAGGGCCGAGCAGCAGTGCTTCTGAATTCGCGAGGCCCTGACACCAAGAAGACATTAAGCATCAAAGATACAAGCATCGAAGCTACATTCGGCTACAATTGGCTAGACATGCAACTTGAGCCACAGTGGACTACTGGCAGGTCCGAAGAAGAAAAAATGCAGACGGATGGGCGCTTCAATCTGAGAGGCGAAATGGGTTCTCGTTTGACAAGATGTTGACTCTGCTCTGCTCAAGACCATCATCGGGCACATTTTCGGGGCCTCTCGAAGTGCAGACGGGACCAGACTGAGTCGGTTTGTCAGAAGCTCAATATTTTTGCGTGTTTTGAATGTGATGCCGATCAGGGTCTCTTGGAGACTCGTTTGGCGTGCTTCCGCAGACGCGGGCATTGAATCCTCCTTCTCCTCCATATCCTCCTCCTCCTCCTCCTCTTCCTCCTCCTCCTCCTTCCCTTTTCTGTCTTGATGCGTGTAATGGACGCCGCGGAGGGGGGGGAATATTAAATCCTCGGGCGGCAACTAAGGAGAGATGGGAAGAAGCTGACATGGAGAAAGATAAACAACGAAACACAGAAAGAGGAGAAGACACAGGATGAAGGGAGGTGGTGATCTACAAAGAGAAGGATAATATGAGGTGTTGGAGGTTGGGAGGAGTTGGTCAGCTTCGGTCTGCACGCTGCTGGGCCCCAGCAGATGCAAAGGGCCCATTCACAAACCTACCAGGGAGCGCCTGGGAGCGCGCCGGAGCGCTTCGGAGTGCTTGGGAGCCCGGAGCACTCGGAGGCGCCAGGGAGCGCTTGGGAGCGCGCAGGGAGCGCCTGAGCATGCTCGAGCGCCTGGGAGCGTGCCGGGAGCGCTTGGGAGTACCTGGGAGGGCTTGGTGGCGCTTGGAAGCGCTTGGGGGCGCCTGGGAGCATGCTGGGAGCGCCAGGATGCGCCTGGGAGCGTGCCGGGAGCGCCTGGGAGCGCCTAGGGGCGCCTGGGAACGCCTGGGACGCCTGGGAGCGCCTGGGAGCGCTTGGGAGCGCCCGGGAGCGCCTGCGAACGCCTGGGAACGCTCTGGGAACGCTTGGGAGCGCCTGGGAGCGTCTGGGAACGCTTGGGAGCGCCTGGGAGCGCCTGGGAGCGCCTGGGAGCGCTTGGGAGCGCCTGGGAGCGCTTGGGAGCACTTGGGAGCGCCTGGGAGCGCCTGGGAGCGCTTGGGAGCGCCTGGGACGCGCGCCAGCCGAAAGGACGCCACATGCTGTATTTTCATATGGTTTGCGGCCCCATGGACGGCCGAAAGGGCGCTGCATGCTGTATTTTCATAGGTTTGGAGCCCCAGGGGATGGCACCAACCGTGGCGAAGCCTACGGCTGGGCTTTGGGTTAAGGGTTCTTTCTCTTCTCAGATGCACACCCACGGGGATGCATACCCGCGGGATGCGAATCCTCCTCAGCGGCTATCGCCGCTTCGTCGGTGCGGCGTGCGCGCATGGGCGGACTCGCTGATCGCTCGGCCAGGCGCCACGGGCTTCTGACGATGCACCGCCCGTGGCTTGCAGTTTAGGGTTTAGGGTTTAGGGCCTGCATTGGCGCATGCGCGCGCTGGCTGCGATCCCCCCCACATCAAGGTTGTTGGGGGGGATCGCTGCCCAAGCCGCGCGCGCTATGAACTTGCACTCCCGCCCCAGACCACCCACAGTAAAGCCCTTTAGGGTTTAGGGTTTCTCCCCCCAACCCCCCTATCAAGGGGGGCTTTCGTGTTGTGTGCGAATGCGAATATTCCGCGGGGAGCACGACGACGCGGTTTTGGCATTGCGTTCTTGGTACGCGCGCAAAGCGCTTTGCGCAGGCGCAAGAGCCAGCGTCGTCGCATGGCCAACAATCTTTGCCGTGGGTTTAGCTGCATTCGGCTGGCCCCCAGTTGGCGCATGGCTTTGCCGAAGAACGAATTCTTCTCCTGCGGGTGTTCATTGCAATCAGAAGGCACAGGAGAGGCCTCAAGGCCAGGCGTCGCCGCATGAGGTTTTGAATTCGGCGTTGGCCTGTCGCGGGCGCAGCATTGCCCCTGGTTCCAGTAGGCCTCCTGCGTTGGCTTTTGCCGTTGGCCTGGCTGCCCTTGCAGCCGCCGTCGTAGACGGCTGCCGCTGGCGCAGCACATCCACGGGGGTCCGAATTTGCCTTCGGCGTTGGAAAGCAGCGCTGCGAGGGCGCTGGTGCGGCAATCCCATGGGACCCCGCGGGCCTCGAGCGAGTAGCCGCGCCGTCGGGCTCCTCGCTGACGCCGACGCGCACGGCAGTTGTATTCGCCCGCGGCTTTGGGTTTTGCTTTGAGGTCGCCACCGCCGAAGCGATTGCAAGCATCGACGCAGACGATGTCGACGCGAGCTCCGGAAGGCGGGAGGAGGAGCGCGAGGGGGTGGGTCTGGCACCCCCTCGCTACGATGCGCGCGCATGGCTGCTGCAGCACCTCCATGGCAGACCTCTTGGAATGCCTTGGGAGAGCTCTCTGGGAGCGCTGAGAGAGCGCCTCGAGGTTTCCCCGGGATGGAAGCACGTGGGAGCGTCTGGAAGCACGCGAGTGGGACACGCGACAGTGCACGAGCGCAGCCGAGTGCACCGCGAGTGCGGGCCATGGGTTGTCCATTGGGCAGGACCGTTGGCGTCGCCCCCGCTGAAGCGATTGCATTGTCGACGCAGCCGCCTTCGGCGCGAATTTCGCATGGCTGGAAGGGGGAGCGCGAGGGGGTGGGTCTGGCACCCCCTCGCTACGATGCGCGTGCATGGCTGCTGCAGCACCTCCATGGCATACTTCTTGGAATGCCTTGGGAGAGCTCTCTGGGAGCGCTGAGAGAGCGCCTCGAGGTCTCCCCAGGATGGAAGCACGTGGGAGCGTCTGGGAGCGTGACAGGACACGCAGAGTGCACCGCGAGTGCGGGCCGTGGGTTGTCCATTGGGCAGGACCGTTGGCTTCGCCCCCGTTGAAGCGATTGCATTGTCGACGAGCCGCCTTCGGCGCGAGCTTCGGAAGCTGGAGGGGGAGCGCGAGGGGGTGGGTCTGGCACCCCCTCGCTACGATGCGCGCGCATTGCTGCGGCAGCACCTGCATTGCGGGGGAGCGCCGGGAAGCGCCGCCAGGGAGCGCTGCCGAGTGCTTGCGAATGCATGAAAACGCTTGGGAGCGCCATGGGACTGCTTGAACTGCTTCAACGCGCTTGGGAACGCCGGGGGGCGCTTGGGACCACCTGTGGGAGCTTGGGAGCGCTTGGGAGCGCATGGGAACGCCTGGGAGCGCTTGGGAGCGTGCTGGGAGCGTGCCGGGAGCGCCTGGGAGCGTGCCGGAGCGCCTGGGAGTGCTTCCGAGCGCCCCGGGGCGCTCGGAGGCGCCAGGCAGCGCTTGGGAGCGAGCAGGGAGCGCCTGAGCAGGCTGGGAGCGCCTGGGAGCGTGCAGGGAGCGCTTGGGAGTACCTGGGAGCGCCAGGGAGCGCCAGGGAGCGCCTGGGAGCGCCTGGGAGCGTGCCGGGAGCGACTGAGAGCGCCTGGGAGCGCCATGCGCCTGGGAGCGCTTGGGAGCGTGCCGGAGGCGCCGGGGAGCGCTTGGGAGCACCTGGGAACGCTTGGGAGCGCTGGGGAGCGCCTGGGAACGCTTGGGAGCGCCTGGGAGCGCTTGGAAGCGCTTGGGAGCGCTTGGGAGCGCCTGGGAGCGCGCCGGAGCGCCTGGGAGTGGTTCGGAGCGCCCCGGAGCGCTCGGAGGCGCCAGGGAGCGTTTCGGAGCGCACAGGGAGCGCCTGAGCAGGCTGGGAGCGCTTGGGAGCGTGCATGGAGCGTTTGGGAGTACCTGCAAGCGCTTGGGAGCGCCTGGGAGCTTGCCGGGAGCGCCTGAGAGCGCCTGGGGGCGCCATGCGCCTGGGTGCATTGGGAGCGCTTTGGAGCGTGCCGAAAGCGCCGGGGAGCGCTTGGGAGCGCCTGGGACCGCTTGGGAGCGCTGGGGAGCGCTTGGGAACGCTTGGGAGCGCCTGGGAGCGCCTGGGAGCGCTTGGGAACGTTTGGAAGCGCCTGGGAGCGCTTGGGAGCGCCTGGGAGCGCCTGAGAGCGCCTGGGAGCGCTTGGGAGCGCCTGGGACGTGCGCCAGCCGAAAGGACGCCGCATATTGTATTTTCATATGGTTTGCGGCCCCACGGACGGCCGAAAGGGCGCCGCATGCTGTATTTTCATAGGTTTCGAGCCCCAGGGGATGGGACCGACCGTGGGGAAGCCTTTGGCTGGGCCTAGGGTTAAGGGTTCTATTCATCTCTCAGAACTCACGAGGCATCCCCGCGGGGGAGCGCATCCTCCTCAGCGCTACGCGCTTCGTCGGTGCGGCGTGCGCGCATGGGCGGACTCGCTGATCGCTCGGCCAGGCGCCACGGGCTTCTGACGATGCACCGCCCGTGAAGATTTGTCCCGTGACCGTGTCGAGAGAGAGGGTTTAGGGTTTAGGGCCTGCATTGGCGCAAGCGCGCGCTGGCTGCGATCCCCCCCATCAAGGTTGTTGGGGGATCGCTGCCCAAGCCGCGCGCGCCACGGTTAGTCGCACTCCCGCCCCAGACCACCCACAGTAAAGCCTTTTAGGGTTTAGGGTTTCTCCCCCCAACCCCCCTATCAAGGGGGGCTATCGAAGTGGCGCGCGCAGGCGATCGCCGACGCGGCCGTGGCATTGCGCATCCACGTGAGCACGCGCGCAGGGCTGCCCCTGGCGCAGCATGTCCGTGCGTTGCCGTTTTGCCTTCGGCACTGGGTTGTGACACTGGGGTGCGAATGCTGGGAAGCGCGCGTGCGGTCGCGGCCGTGGCAATGCGCGCTCATGCGGGCACGCGCGCAGGGTGCATGGCGCTGGCGCGTCAGCCCGCCTCGTCGATGAGGCAGCTGTTGTGTCTTCGGCAGGGGGCTTCGCCGTTGGGCTGCCGCTGGCGCAGCAGTTCCAAAAGGGGTCCGGCATTTGCCTTCGGCATTGGAAAGCAGCACTGCGATGGCGTTGGCGCGGCAATCCCATGGGTTCCCGCTATCTCCGAGCTATCTTTGAAGGACGCCACAGACGGCGCCTTCGGCTTCGCCCCCGCGCTCGCTGCGGCCGCGGCCCACGCCTGGCCTGGCGCCCGGCGCATTCTGGGCGCCATCTCCGAGCTATCTTTGAAGGGCGCCACAGACGGCGCCTTCGGCCTCGCCTCCGCGCCCGCTGCGGCCGCGGCCCACGCCTGGCGTGGCGCCTGGCGCACTCTGGGCACTATCTCCGAGCTATCTTTGAAGGGCGCCGCAGACGGCGCCTTGGGCCTCGCCCCCGCGCCCGCTGCGGCCGCGGCCCACGCCTGGCGTGGCGCCCGGCGCACTCTGGGCACTATCTCCGAGCTATCTTTGAAGGACGCCACAGTCGGCGCCTTCGCTGTAGCCTTTGCGCCCGCTGCGGCCGCGGCCCACGCCAGGCGTGCCTCGGGCGCTCGTTGGCGCTATCTCCGAGCCATCTTTGAAGGATGCCACAGTCGGCGCCTTCGCTGTAGCCTTTGCGGCCGCTGCGGCCGCCGCCCACGCCGGGCGTGGCTCGGGCGCTCGTGAGCGCTATCTCCGGGCTATCTTTGAAGGACGCCACAGTCGGCGCCTTCGCTGTAGCCCTTGCGCCCGCTGCGGCCGCCGCCCACGCCAGGCGTGCCTCGGGCGCTCGTGAGCGCCATCTCCGAGCTATCTTTGAAGGGCGCCACAGTCGGCGCTTTCGCTGTAGCCTTTGCGCCCGCTGTGGCCGCGGCCCACGCCCGGCGGTCTCGGGCGCTCGTGAGCGCTATCTCCGAGCTATCTTTGAAGGACGCCACCGTCGGCGCCTTCGCTGTAGCCTTTGCGCCCGCTGCGGCCGCCGCCCACGCCAGGCGTGCCTCGGGCGCTCGTGAGCGCTATCTCCGAGCTATCTTCGAAGGATGCCACAGTCGGCGCCTTCGCTGCAGCCTTTGCGCCCGCTGCGGCCGCCGCCCACGCCAGGCGTGCCTCGGGCGCTCGTGAGCGCTATCTCCGAGCTATCTTTGAAGGACGCCACAGTCGGCGCCTTCGCCGTAGCCTTTGCGCTCGCTGCGGCCGCGGCCCACGCCAGGCGTGCCTCGGGCGCTCGTGAGCGCTATCTCCGAGCTATCTTTGAAGGACGCCACAGTCGGCGTCTTCGCTGTAGCCTTTGCGCCCGCTGCGGCCGTCGCCCACGCCAGGCGTGCCTCGGGCGCTCGTGAGCGCTATCTCCGAGCTATCTTGAAGGACGCCACAGTCGGCGCCTTCGCTGTAGCCTTTGCGCCCGCTGCGGCCGCCGCCCACGCCAGGCGTGCCTCGGGCGCTCGTGAGCGCTATCTCCGAGCTATCTTTGAAGGACGCCACAGTCGGCGCCTTCGCTGTAGCCTCTGCGGCCGCTGCGGCCGCCGCCCACGCCAGGCGTGCCTCGGGCGCTCGTGAGCGCTATCTCCGAGCTATCTTTGAAGGACGCCACAGTCGGCGTTTTCACTGTAGCTTCTGCGCCCGCTGCGGCCGCAACCCACGCCAGGCATGCCTCGGGCGCTCGTCAGCGCTATCTCCGAGCTATCTTTGAAGGACGCCACAGTCGGCGCCTTGGCTGTTGCCTTTGCGCCCGCTGCGGCCGCGGCCCACGCCAGGCGTGCCTCGGGCGTTCGTGAGCGCTATCTCCGAGCTATCTTTGAAGGACGCCACCGTCGGCGCCTTCGCTGTAGCCTTTGCGCCCGCTGCGGCCGCGGCCCACGCCAGGCGTGTCTCGGGCGCTCGTGAGCGCTATCTCCGAGCTATCTTTGAAGGACGCCACCGTCGGCGCCATCGCTATAGCCTTTGCGCTCTCTGCGGCCGCCGCCCACGCCAGGCGTGCCTCGGGCGCTCGTGAGCGATATCTCCGAGCTATCTTTGAAGGGCGCCACAGTCGGCGCCGTCGCTGTAGCCTTTGCGGCCGCTGCGGCCGCCGCCCACGCCAGGCGCGCCTCGGGCGCTCGTGAGCGCTATCTCCGAGCTATATTTGAAGGACGCCACAGTCGGCGCCTTCGCTGTAGCTTTTGCGGCCGCTGCGGCCGCGGCCCACGCCAGGCGTGCCTCGGGCGCTCGTGAGCGCTATCTCCGAGCTATCTTTGAAGGACGCCACAGTCGGCGCCTTCGCTGTAGCCTTTGCGGCCGCTGCGGCCGCGGCCCACGCCAGGCGTGCCTCGGGCGCTCGTGAGCGCTATCTCCGAGCTATCTTTGAAGGACGCCACAGTCGGCGCCTTCGCTGTAGCCTTTGCGCCCGCTGCGGCCGCGGCCCACGCCAGGCGTGCCTCGGGCGCTCGTGAGCGCTATCTCCGAGCTATCTTTGAAGGACGCCACAGTCGGCGCCTTCGCTGTAGCCTTTGCGCCCGCTGCGGCCGCCGCCCACGCCAGGCGTGCCTCGGGCGCTCGTGAGCGCTATCTCCGAGCTATCTTTGAAGGACGCCACAGTCGGCGCCTTCGCTGTAGCTCGCTGTAGCCTTTGCGGCCGCTGCGGCCGCGGCCCACGCCAGGCGTGCTTCGGGCACTCGTCGGCGCTATCTCCGAGCTATCTTTGAAGGACGCCACAGTCGGCGCCTTCGATGTAGCCTTTGCGCCCGCTGCGGCCGCAACCCACGCCAGGCGTGCCTCGGGCGCTCCTGAGCGCTATCTGCGAGCTATCTTTGAAGGACGCCACACTCGGCGCCTTCGC
>CAUYUJ010002159.1:0-92629 GCA_963575745.1 Prorocentrum cordatum
GACCACGACGACGACGACGACGTCGACGACGACGGCAACGACGGCGACGGCGACGACGAGCGAAGGCGAGAGCGAGAGAGAACGACAGCAGAGCCACGAAGGACACGAAGTAGGCCACGAAGGGCGACAGCGGGGACACGAAGAGAATGCGTATGGGGCCACGAAGAGCGCGAACGAGCGGGGGCCACGAAAGGCAGATAATGCGGGGCCACAGAAGGCAACGATGGGGCCACTGAAGGTAGCACCTGGGCCACGCAGGACAGTGAGGGGGCCACACACGGCGACGGCGGGGCCACGAAGGGCATGCACATTGGGCCAAAACCAGCGCGAACGAGCGGGGGCCACGAAGTGCATACGTATATTGGGCCGCGGAGGGCAAGGACGGGGCCACTGAGGGCAGCAACGGGGCCACGAAGGGCAGCGAGGGGGCCACGAAGGGCGACAGCGGGGCCACGAAGGGCATGCATATGGGGCAACCACGGGCGCGAACGAGCGGGGGCCACGAAGGGCATACATATATGGGGCCACGAAGGGCAGCGAGGGGGCCACGAAGGGCTGCAACGGGGCCACGAAACAAAGCGAGGGGGCCACGAAGGGCTGCAACGGGGCCACGAAGGGCATACATATATGGGGCCACGAAGGGCAGCGAGGGGGCCACGAAGGGCTGCAACGGGGCCACGAAACAAAGCGAGTGGGCCACGAAGGGCTGCAACGGGGCCACGAAGGGCACCGAGGAGGCCACGAGAGGCTGCAACGGGGTCACGAAGGGCAGCGAGGGGGCCACGAAGGGCTGCAACGGGGCCACAAAAACAAAACGAGGGGGCCACGAAGGGCCGCAACGGGGCCACGAAGGGCAGCGAGATCCCGATTCCTAAGTAATCTGTGGAGGAATCCTAAGCGTGAGCGCGACTCCTGGGTGCCTGGGTGTCGGGAGCGCGGCGCTTGAGTAAATAGCAAGAAAAACGCTATTCTATAATAAATTGCAAGCAGGCCTCATGCGAGAGAGCGACTCCAGAGCGCCGAGAGAGCGATTCCTGAATAAATTGTAAGGAAGTCCCAAGCGAGAGCGCGATTCCTGGATAAACTGCGAGGAAGTCTCGGGCGGGAGCGGGAGTCCTGGCTAAATTGTGAGGAAGTCTCAGGCGGGAGCCGCTGCTATTGTAAACCGGAGGCCAACGGCACAGTTTGACCCTCAAGACTTTCCCTGATAAAAAACAGGGCGCGAGCCCCGGGAAGGGCACTTCAATCGAAAAAAAAGCAATGTGCACCGGACGGGGGGGATCAACAATAACTATTCTTCAGAATTGAGAGTACAACAACAACAACAACAACAACAATTACTAGCACGTGGGGACACTCCGTTCTCACCAGTGCCAGGGTTTTCATAGAGCGGCAATCACGTAACCCCACAACCCACCCCCACGAGGCAACGCCCGCCCCTTGTGGGGGCCGGTTCAAGCTCTACCAAATTTCCCAACGACTCTTCGCCACCACCCACACCCAGCTTCCCGCCCTATGACGTTCGGACACTTCACTTCGTGGCATGCGGACGACCGTGGCTACTATTCAGGGCCCGCGGCCGACGACGACGGCGTGCGCGCGCGAAGAAAAAACGAATGTGTCCCGCATGGTATTATTTGACAGGGATGATGGCCCTGGCAGGTGCGCAACCGTTGTCGCAGAAGTTCGAAAAAGTTGCTCGCAAAAGCCCGTTGACAGAAATGTTTAAAAAAGTGTTGGGTTTCCTACGAATCCGCAAGAGCGCGCGGGATGAGATTTTGACAGTTTTTTGTTGAAAAACCATTGGTTTTTTGATGTTTTTATGTTAAAATCGCTGCGAACACTAAGGTTTTGGAAGGATTTCGTCTTGCGCGCGCGAATGTCCACTTTACCTTATTTTTTGCAAGGGATTTCTTGAAATTTGATTATATTAGAACAAGAAATTTCATTTTATAGTGTTTTTTGCAAGGGAAAGCGGGGGGGAACAAAACAACCGGATCTGGATGACATCGTTTACCTGAGGCTTCCTCACGAAAATGATGAAAACGTGGCTGCGGCCTAGGCGCGGCGGGGGGGGCGTGCACCAGGGGGCCCAACAATAATTATTCTTTAGAAGTAATAATATTCAACAACAACAACAACAGCAAGAACGCAACAATCAGAACCCTCACTGCGGATTCTCACTTCAGCCACGCGCCAAGGGACAATGAATGACCGTTCGGCCCCCTCACTCTAATGTCTTTCGGCCCCAGGGGGGGTCGAGTATATCCATATCCACCGTCTGGCGAATATGGATAAATCCCCGCCTCGGAGTCCTGGACGCCCACCGTGGGGTACTTCAGGTCGTGGAGCTGGTACTTCAGCGGCTTCTTCTCGAAGTTGGCCCTGGCGGACCAATCGTTGCCAGACTTGCTCTTGAAGATCTTGCAGAAGTCCGCGGACGCTTTCTCCAAAGACTCGAACGGTGTCGACTGATACTGGCCACCTGAGTCCAAAACCGCATTCGCAACCCGCCGCGAAAAACGTGCTCGCATCTTGGCGGGAAGAGGCGGGGTACTTGGGGACAAGGTGAAGCCAAAAATAAAAGCTCCCAGCCGGAAGTCTTGAGATCCGCGAAATGAAGCCGCAGCGCATTCGCAGCAGCCGCTACGCGACAGGAGCCGAACGAAGAGTCTGCGGCAGACCCCAATCTCCAACGTCGCGTTTTATTCGCAAGGAAGACCCATGGAAATTTAGACCACGGCGCGAGCTAAACGGTATTATCTGTGCTCGTTTTCTTTTCGTTTTCCTCTGTCTTCGTTCCGCCTTTGCCGCAAAACGGAATCCAAACGATGACGGTCCACGAAATCGCCGAAACACCGTTTGGCTCGAGCCCTGGTCTAGACCCCTTCCCCAGGTTGACGTTTTCTCATTCGGCGTTTCGACATTGGGCGGAAGGCGGGTGGGAAGGGGGGGGGTCTGGCTCTGGACCTCGGCTTAGCGCGGCTGTTTACAGCAGTGCGTCCTATGAGAGGAGGCTCCACCTGCTCGAAACAGGCGCCAAAAGACAGCCAAGATCTACTCCATGGGGGGCGGAAGGGGGTTGGGGGCCCGCGCCGATCGGCAGAACCAGAAAATCGACAAAACGATCACCAGGACCAGTTCTTGCTCACCCCGGGTCGTCTTCTGTGACGGTCCGCGGGGCGCGGTGGGGGCCCGCGGAAGTCGAACATGGCAGGCACAACGAGAGAAGGTGTGGGGGGGGGGGGGGGCGTGAGGGAGGGCGAGCGAAGAGGGCCTGCGACAAAGCAAGGCAGCGTCGGGGCCCGAGACACGGGGCAGCCGGAGAGACAGGGGCCGAACGAGGGGAGACATCCGGCGGCAGAGGAGGGCGGCACCGCGGCCAAGGGCAGTCGGGGACGACTGCCCTTGGCCGCGCGCCCGGGGAGGTGGATCGTGTCGTCACGGCCAGACCTCCGCCTCGAGGTCCTGACGCCACGGCTGGAGCATGAGGAGGAGGAGGAGGAGGAGGAGGAGGAGGAGGAGGAGGAGTCGGCGACGCTCCCCAATCAGTGCTTGCGCTGAGGGGGCCCTAGCGGAAATTGGAAGATTTGGCGAGAGGGTCCCGCCGATGTTGGTGGCCGGCTGGGTTCCCGGGTTCCCGGTTCTGGGTTCCCGGGTTCCTGGTCATTGGTTCCGGACCGATTTCGGTGGGTTCCGGGTTCCTGGGTCCCCAGGTTCCCCGTCGATCTCCTTATCGATCTCTTCATCGATCCCATATCCAACCATCCACTGATTGGGTTTTTCTCTGGAGTGATGTTTTTTTTCACAGCGTGGACCTCTGGAGGTCTACGGTTGTGGATGCCACGACAATGGACACCCTAACAGTCCTATCATCGAATTAAACATGTTTCTAACATGTAGGAAAATGTTCTAAACATGGTTCAAGCATGTTCTTACATGTCTCACACAGTTTGAACACATGTTCTAGACATCTGGAAATTATTTGGCAATGTGTTTCCTCTCCAGTGATCGTCCTCCACATGTCTACGGTCAAGAACTTTTGCTCGGCATGTGGTGGCGGCGGCCCTGGCGACAGGCTATACCATGGAAGCGGACAGCGCGTCGTTCTGCTCCGCGAGACGGGAGGACGCCGACGCTTGGGGATCGGAAGTGGCCAGCGTGTCGCGCCGACGCGTGGTGGGGCACATCCGACGTCGCGACACGCTGAACCAAAAGTCCTCACCGTAGACACCTTCCCTGGGGGGCAGATCCTCGATCTCCCGATTCGGTGTTGGTGGCCCCAGGGCCCGCCAGGGGTCGAAATCTACGAACGGAAATGCGGGATCCAACAAGAACACATCGTCGGAGGTCCCCGGAAATCCAACTTCAGGACTTCTCCACAGCGCTGATCCCTCGAGGTTCACGACCTCCCCCCCCCCAAGAGAGAAAGGTTCAGATCCCAACCGGACGCGTGAGATCCCAACCGGACGGTTCAGATCCCAACCGTCAAGGACACGTGGGACGCGTGAGATCCCAACCACTTTGGAGCCTCTGAAAAGCTCCAACCTCTGCAAGGTTCTGAGAGCCACTGCGAGCCTCTGAGAGATTCTGCGAGATCCTGGGAGATCCTGGGAGATCCTGAAAGATTCTGCGAGATTCTGAGAGATCCTGAGAGATCCTGAGAGATTCTGAGAGATTATGAGAGATTCTGAAAGATTCTGAGAGATTCTGAGAGATTCTGACAATTTCTGAAAGATTCTGAAAGATTCTGAGAGATTCTGAGATTCTGAAAGATTCTGAGAGATTCTGAAAGATTCTGAGAGATTCTGAAAGATTCTGAGAGATTCTGAAAGATTCTGAGACATTCTGGGACATTCTGACAGATTCCTGAGAGTTTCCTGCGGGCCTCGGAGAGATTCCTGCAGAGATTCTGAGAGATTCTCACTACTACTACTACAGCTACTACTACTACAGCTACTACTACTACTACTTCTACTACTACTACTACTACTACTACTGCTGTTGCTACTACTACTACTACTACTACTACTACTACTACTACTACTAGTAGTACTAGTACGAGTACTACGACAAGTACTACTAGTAGTAGTAGTAGTAGCAGTAGTAGTACTACTACTACTACTACTACTACTACTACTACTACTGTACTACTACTACTACTACTACTACTACTACTACTACTACACTACTACTACTACTGCTACTACTACTATACTAGACTACACTACTACTACTACTACTACTACTACTACTACTACTACTACTACTACTACTACTACTACTACTACTACTAACTACTACGCTACTACTACTGTACTACTACCTACTACTACTCTACGTACTACTATTTCCACTACGACTACTATTACACTCCTACCACGACGATACCTTACTACTCTACTACTACTACAATTTGAATACTTACTACTACTTTTCTACTACTACGACTAATAGATTACTACTACTACTACTACTTACTACTACTACTACTACTACTTGTACTATACTACTACTACTAATAATAATAATAATTGCTACTGCTACTGCTGCACTGTACTAC
Source organism: Prorocentrum cordatum (assembly GCA_963575745.1). Taxonomy (NCBI): domain Eukaryota; class Dinophyceae; order Prorocentrales; family Prorocentraceae; genus Prorocentrum; species Prorocentrum cordatum. Next base: position 5,564 of record CAUYUJ010002159.1, read on the forward strand.
TGCTACTACTACTACTACTACTACTACTACTACTACTACGACTACGACTACGACTAGTACTACTACTACTACTACTACTACTACTACTGCTACTACTACGAATACTCAGACTGCTGGTCGTACTACATCTACTATTCCCAGTATCACTAGTACTACTACTATTACAACCACTACTACTTGTAGTACTATACCCTCCACAAGTACTACTACTAATATTACGAATTGTACTGCTACTACCACTACTAATACTACTACGCCCTCCAGAAGTACTACCACTACTACTACTTCTACGACTACTACTACTACTTTTACTATTACTACATTTACTACTTCTACTACAACTACTACTATTACTGCTTCTACTACCACTAATACTCCTACTACTCTTATCAATATTACGACTACTACTACTACTACTACTACTACTACTACTCTTACGGCTACTACTGCTACTACTACTACTACTACGACTACTACTACTACTACTACTACTACTATTACTATTACGACTATTACTACTATCACTATTACTACCACTACTACGACTACAACTACTACAACTACTACTGCTGCTACTACTACTACTACTACTACGATTACTACTACTACGCCTACTATTATTATTATTCCTGTCACTTTCGCTAGTACTATTACTATTACCAAGTACTGCTACGACTACTACGACGACTACGACTACTACTACTACTACTACTACTACTGCTACTATTACTAGTACTAGTACTACTACTACGACTACTACTACTACTACTAATACTGCTACTACTCCTACTACGTCTACGACTATGACTACGACTACTACTACTACTACTACTACTACTACTACTACTACCACTACTCCTACTCCTACCCATACTCCTGCTACTACTACTACTAGTACTACTACTACTACTACTACTACTACTACTACTACTACTACTACTACGACTACGACTACCAGTACTACAACTACTACTACGACTACGATGACTACTGCTACTACTTTACTACTACTACTACTACTACTGCTACTACTACTTACTACTACTACTACTGCTACGACAACTACGACTACTACTCTCCTACTACTAATTACTACTACTATACTGCTATCAGTACTAGTAGTAGACTACTACTACTACTACTACTACTACTACGGAGACTACTACTACTACTACTACTACTACTACTACTACTACTACTACTACTACCACTACTAATTTCACTACTACTACTGCTACTAATACTACTACTACTACCTACTACTACGTCTACGACTACTACTACTACTACTTCCTATAACGAAACTAACTTAAACTAACTAACGACCTACTCTACTTCCTACTCCTCCTCCTCCTCCTCCCTCCTCCTACTACTACTACTACTACTACTACTACTACTACTATACTACTACTACAAACTACTACTACTACTACTACTACTACTACTACTACTACTACTACTACTACTACTACTACTACTACTACTACTACTACTTACTACTACTTGCTACTACTTACTACTACTTACTACTACTTACTACTACTACTACTACTACTACTACTACTACTACTACTACTACTACTACTACTACTACTACTACTACTACTACTACTACTACTACTACTACTACTACTACTACTACGACTACTACTACTACTACTACTACTACTACTACTACTACTACTGCTACTACTACCACTACTAATTCTACCACTACTACAATTCAGCAAAAGACGCGCAAGATCCCAACCGCAATAACTCAGGCGTAAATCTGCTCCTGTAAGGTGCCCATCGCAATTTCAGATAGCAATGAACAGGTATGGCAATTTTTCAATATGTTTTCTTTTTTCGCTTCCTCCTCGGTTGGGATCTGACCGTGCCTGGTGTTTTAGACGGTTGGGATCTGAACCGTCCGGTTGGGATCTCACGCGTCCGGTTGGGATCTGAACCCATCGCCCCCCCAAGACCGGTCTTTCATCCGGAGCCGTGCTTTGACGGCCAGCGGGGCCCAGGCCGAGACTGGCCGAACACCTCCGTCGTCACGACTCGTCTTGCCACCGCGAGGGGGGGCGGGAACGAAGCGCACGGGAGGGGCAGCCTCCTCCCCGCAGACCGTTTTGTCACGAGAGGGGGGGGGAGGAGTCGCGCGTGCACGAGCCGAGAGGATGAGGTTGGGCGGCAGCGGAGGGGAGCACCAGGGCCAGCGGAGGGGGGGTCGGGGGAGGGGGCGGCGCGGTCTCCAAGCCCTGCTCGTCCTCGATCAGGCCCCCGCGGGATCGGGGCCTCCGTTCCGCCCGGGCCCTCCCCTCCCCGCCCGCGGCGGAGGGACGGGGGGGCCCACACGCGGGCAGACCCGAGAAGGAGGAGGAGGAGGAGGAGGAGGAGGACGCGTTGCGCGACGATGTCGCTCAGGAGGAGGAGGAGGAGGAGGAGGAGGAGGAGGAGGCGGAGGAGGAGGAGGAGGAGGAGGAGGAGGAGGAGGAGGAGGAGGAGGGGAGGAGGGAGGAGGAGGAGGAGGAGGAGGAGGAGGAGGAGGAGGAGTCTGAGAGGAGGAGGAGTCTGAGGAGGAGGAGGAGGAGGACGGGTCGCCTAAGCCCTTCGGAGAAGTCATCCAGAGAGCGGGGTGTCAAGACTATCCCGCAGGCACGCTACAGGACCCCGCGGTCGGGCCCCCGTCCCGAAGGGTCATTGCACCGACCCTGCAGACGTGCTGCAGCGGATTGTTTGTTGCGTGGATTTGTGCCAACACAAAATCCCAAAACGGCGAGCGAAAAACGAAGTGACATTGACGTGGATGTTTTGCAGTCTTCATTCCTGGCCCACCAAAAAAACGAACGAGATTCGCTTCGAGCTCCAGAACGGCACTCTAATCCAGGCCCGTCCCATGGCTTTCCGAACGCAGCCCGCTCTGCGATGTTGGCGCCATGAGAAGGGTCGTGTGGGGCCCCGACGTTGCCGACGCTCGCCTGCACGGTTTCCCCCGGGGCCGTAGGCGACCCGAGGAGGCCGAGGAGGAGGAGGAGGAGGAGGAGGAGGAGGAGGAAGAGCAGGAGCAGGAGCAGGAGGAGGAGGAGCAGCAGCAGCAGCAGCAGGAGCAGGAGGGGGGGGAGGAGGAGGAGGAGGAGGAGAGAGGAGGAGGAGGAGGAGGAGGAGGAGGAGGAGGAGGGAGGAGAGGAGGAGGAGGAGATGGAGGAGGAGGAGGAGGAGGGAGGAGGAGGAGGAGGAGGAGGAGGAGGAGGAGGGGTCGCCCAAGCCCTTCGGAGAAACCCTCCACGCTCGCCTTCTGCCCTCCTCCTGCGCGAGCGCGGGGGAGAGGCGGGCCCCGACATCGCCGGCGCCAGGGAGGCACTCTCCTCGGATCCGCCGCGGGGCGGCGTCGAGGGCGCAGGCCCAGAGGCCGGCCTCGGCGCCCAACCGTTGTGCAGATCGGCCGAGCGCCTGCGCCCAGGTGGCCACTGGCGTCGGGTAAAGAACGGGGATGCCCCTTCGTGTCGGCAGGCGGGGGCAAGACAGTGACAGAGAGCTGGACAACAAAACGAAACAGAACAAACGGGAAGATGTCTGGGGAGGTCGCCGGGACCCTGGGCGCTAAGCCGGCCACTGTCCCCGATCATGCCCCACCGCGTGAAGAGGAAGTAGTTGTTCTGGTTGCGCTCGTGCAGCACCTGCATCCTGTAGAAGACGTTCTGCGGCAGGGGCCCTCTCAAGGGGCAACGTTAGGAGGGGGGCAGCTCAAGGAGAGAAACATCGAGCCTGAATCGGCGGTACATCGCCGATCGATCGATGGCGTCCGGATCATCACTCAGGCTTCCGGCGGCCGTTCGGGACGATCTGGTCACCCCGGAAAGAGCTCGGCAAGCGCAGCCGCTGAAAGGCACTCCGAGGCCGGAGAGACACCGAGAACCAACGCAAACGTCTGAAAAACTCTGACCCGACATGACATCCTGAATCGCGCCAGGACGCTATGGCTGGAACGTCAGCGTCGCGAGTCAACGCCCTGACAGCCCCAAATCGTGCCAGAACGCCAATCCTAGGACGCAAGCCCTACGAATCCCCCAAAGCGCTGCAACCTTGTCAAAACGACTGTGCACCGCGCGACGGCGAAAGCCACATTTCGGAAAAGGAGCCGCCCACCATTCTTGAAACTGCTGCAATAATTTTCTAAAAACGAATGCCCACGGCGCTGAGGCGAGAGCCACCTTCCGAAAAGGAACCGCCCTCCATCCTTGAAACGTCTGCAAACTTTCGAGACGAATGCGCGCGGCGCTAATGCGAGAGCCACATCTTGAAAACCACCCGCTCCCCATCCTTGAACAGGGACCGACCGTCCCGGCATTCCTATAGCCATACCACGAAATGTTCAGAGAACCAAAAAATGTTCGAAAAACCAAAACGATGTTCTTAGAACATAAACCCGATGTGTGAAAACAAGACAGTCCTAGCAAGACATGTTCTAAGAACCTTTCGTGGGAACAAAAAAATCTTAGAACATTGCTTGGTGGGGCTAAAGGCGAGCCGGGACGCTTCGCCACTGCTTGACATCCGTGAAGCTGGTCCAAATACCAAGCTTCAAGATCATTGCTGGCGAGGAGGGTCCAGGCGAAGGCCCGCCCTGCCGACACGTCTGCGTCTGGGGGTGCAACAGGGAGGAGTTGATACGGGGCTGGAGGGGGACGACGAGAGTGAAGGGGCCTTGGGACACACAAACAAATACACACAAATTACCGGATTCTCCATATTTTCCCATATTTCCTTGTTTTTGTTGTCTTCCCCCCCACTTCCCATATTTTCCCATAATTTCTGGGGAATCGACGATGAATCGTGGCTGTGTGTGTGTGTTTCTTCCCCTCGTGAGAGAGGAGGAAGGGCGGCCGCCCCTGACCTCTGCTGAGGTCGACCTTCGTCATGACCAGGTCCAGCGGGCTCCCGTCCGGGCCCCGCGCCACGACGACGTCGCTCGCCTGGGACGGCTTCTGGAAGAAGCGCTCCACCGGCGGCTCTGGCGGGCCCCCCGCCCGTCGCTCGGCCGCCTCCGCGGCGTCCGCCAGGGCTCTGGCCGAGTCGGCCGCCACGTCGACCGCCTCCGGCCACGCGCCGAGGCCGCCGCCGCTGCCGCCGCAGACGGTGCGGCCCGCCGCGCTCGGCACCCCGAGCTCCTGGAGGCACCTCAGCATGCGCCCGCTCTGCTGGCTGCATGCGAGGTCCACGGCCGTCCTGCCGCTCGCGTCCTTCAGGTCGGCCGACGCTCCGCTCTGCACCAGCGCCGCGAGGATCTCGGCGTTCTCGTAGGATCCGAAGGCCAGCGGCTGGATGCAGAGATGCAGCGCCGAGAAGCCCCCCGAGCTCTGGACGCCGAGCGCCGAGGCCGGCATCCTGGACGCTCCCTCGCCCGCAAAGCTGCCCGCGAGGCCCGGGTTGCCAGGACTGCCAGGAGAGTCCCCCGAAGTGATGGTGAAACTGACGCCGGGGCCGACGCCCGCCGGGATCGTCGCCTTGAAGGAGTACTGCAGCGTGGAGTGCTTCTGCAGTGCGGGAGGCGGGGCGCCCTTCCTGTAGACGTCCTGCCTCCGCACCCACACCTGCCCCAGGTGGCACTGGACCAGCAGCCTCGCCGTGCCTGCCTCCAGGCACGTCACCTCGGTGGAGTTTGGCAGGGCGCCCCGCACTGCTGGTGCGAGCGGATCTGCGAAGGCGTCCACACTGTGCCAGCCGTCGGCATCCCTGGTGAGGAGAGGAGCGGCCGCCATCCTGCCGCCGTCGTCGAGCCAGCTGCAGCTGCTGTACTTTACCGCGCCGGGCGGCCCGCCGCACTCGAGGGCTGCCATGTACGGGCTCCCGGCCATCAGGCCAGGCGGGCATTTCACCTGCAAGTCCTCTGGCTTCGAGGGCCTGCCGGCAAGGAGAGCGCGAACAAGCTTGGTGTCGTTCTTCATCACGGCGTACATGAGTGCTGTGTGACCCTCGTTGTCCGCCATGGGCAAGACTGCAGCCGCTGTCTCGTCGTCCATCCACCGAAGCAGCAGGCAGACCATCCACAGCGATGCTTCGGAGCACTGCACCGCGTCGACGAGGGCTGTTCTCCCGACGCTGTCCTTCGCCTTCAGCATCTCGCGGAGGACATGGCGCGAAACCTGCTCCGCCTGCTCCAGTAAGGCGCTCACAAAGCCCATGTTACCCTTGCAGACAGCAAGATGCAGCGCTGTCATCCCATCACGACCTCGGCCCAATAATAACCCGCGCTTGGCATCACCGCCTGCTGCCTCTGCCCAGCGCATTATGAGCCGAAGGTATGAGACCGAGTAGCTTGGCGCAGAGGCCGCCATCGTGAGGCAAGAGTCTCCGTCCTTGTCGGGCGATGCTTAATCGAGGGTGAGGCAATAAACGGAGGGGGCAATAATGTGCACCTTGCGTGCACCTTCGATCGGGGCCCATTTTCTTCACACCTCGATCCCCCCACGTCCACCGCCCCCGTGTTTCGAAACGCCCGACCTTGTCAAGAAGGGTGAGGTCCGGGGCCTCGCCTGAGAAAAGGACCTGCACCCAGCTCTTGCCCGGCGGAGGAACCACTGGCGGCGCCTCCTCCAGTATGCACCAGCTCAGCGCGGGGCAGCGCAACTCCACGTCTACGATCGCCCGGCGGGCCGATGCGCCCCGAGCGATGAGCTCGCTGGCGATCCGGAGTGCCGGCCCCGAAACGGGACCGGCGAGGCCACATCCGAGGCCACATCCAAGCGCAGTCCTTCCATCCGCATCCACCGCCTGCACGAGCTCGGCACTGGCGGAGCCGCACTCAAGCATCAGAGCCACGAGGTCCACGTGGAGGTTTCCCGCAGCGAGGTGCAGCGGGGTGCGGCCATTGCTGTCGGCGGTGAGAAGCACACCTTGCCAGCAAGGAACTGCCTCTTTCCCGTGGCTGCTTCGTGCGAGCACTCCGGCTGCAGCTGCTTGCTGTGCGCTCGCCCCGCTGCCTGCTCCCCAATCCAGTGCTTGCGCTTCGGGGCTGCTGCTGCTCTGCGTCAGCAGCCGCCCGGGGCCGCGGATGCTGCGGTGGCCGGCCGTGGGCGCCTCGCGGGCGCCCCCGTGCGCTGGCCGGCGCGCCCGAGGCCTCGCGCGGTGGGCGGCCGAGGGCGCCTCGTCGCCGGCCCCGGCCCCGGCCCGGGGCCGCCGAGCCCGGCGGGCGGCCGTGGGCACCTCGTGCGCTCCTCGTGGGCTGCCGACGCCCCGCCTGGCGGGCGGCCGTGTGGGCGCCTCGCGGGCGCTCCTCGCGGGCGGGCTGCGTCTGCCGAGGCTTCGCAGCGTGGGCGGCCGTGGGCGCCGCGTGGGCGCCCCGTGCGCTGCGCGGGTGTGCCGACGTCTCGCCGGGTGTGTGCGGCAGTGGGCGCCTCGTGGGCGCCTCGTGCTGCTCGCGCTGCACGGCTTGCGCCACGTAGCTCGCACTGCTCTGCTTCCGCCGCATAGCTTCGACCGCAGTCGCACGGCTGGCACAGCACAGCGTCAGCACATGGCTTACGCCACAGAGCTGGCAGCACACGAAGCTTGCACCAGGTTGCTTGCACAGCATTGTCTACACCATACAGTCTGCAAAACGCACAGCTTGCACCACAGTGCTTGCAGCACGCATAGCGTGCTAGCATCGCGTAGCTGCACAACGTGGACTGCCCCATATCCGCCACCATGCCGCTGGGCACGGAGTGGGCGTGTCCTCGGGTCCTTTCCCGAATCCCTTTAGCATGCCGAAGCAGTCTTCGCAGGGCCTGGAACCCAGAATTGCTAACCCTTCTTTGGCTTGTCGCGTGCCCCCATGGGGCTTCTCGCGGCTTCTCGCTTGACTTCTTCAGAGCCAGGAGGGCCACAAGACGGGCCAAGAAAGCTCCAAGAGGCCCCGAAGACGGTCCCAGAGGGCCCCGAGTCGCCGAACGATCGGCGCAAGATGCCCAAGGCGGCCCGAAGATGGCCCAAGAGGCCTCCAAGACGGCCCAAGAGGCCTCCAAGAGCACTTTCAAGAGGACCAAAAGAGGCCACAATCACTGATTTCCCTGAGGTGTTTGCAAGATGTTGCCGTTCTCGCCTCTTTCTGCTTTGCCACGCTCCGAAACGGCCCAAGAGGCCCCGAAGACCACCCCAAGACGGTCCAAGAGGCCCCCAAGAGGGCCCCAAGACGGCCTAGGGGCGCCCCAAGACGGCCCGAGAGGCGCCCAAGAGGCCCCCAAGACGGCCACAAGACGGCCCCAAAAGGGCCCAAGAGAGGGAGCACGAACCGAAAATTCTAGCTTTCCGCCCAAAGAGGCCCCCAGGAGGCCGAGGAGCCCAGGAGGCCCCCGAGAGACCCGTAAGAGGCCCCCAAGAGGCCCCCACGAGGACCCTAAGAGGCCCAAAAGCAGCCCCAAGAGGCCCCCAAAACGGCCCCCAAGAGGCCCCAAACTGCCTCCAAGAGGCCTCCGAGAGGCCTCTCACGAGATCCCAACGAACATCCAATTGGCTTCATACCCACAACCCAGGCACGGTGGCGGGATGGGCCGAAGGCCATTCGATCCGCCGCCCCCTGTTGATTCATCACAGGGGTGTCTGGCGTGCTAGATCCTTTCGGTGGTTTTGGTTCCTTTTCCAAAAGAACTCTCCCCCTGGGGCTTCGGCCCGTCCCGCCGGCCACCCGACATGTTGCCGAAAGTTTCTCAACATCCATCTGTCGATGCCTTTGTTGCCCCAAGATGGCCCAAGATGGCCTCCAAGATGCCCCCAAGGCAGCCAAGATGGCCTCCAAGACGGCTAAGATGGCCGCAAGATGCGCCCAAGACGGCCCAAGATGGCCTCAATATGGTCGACGACTGCCCAACAGGCCCGCAAGAGGCCCCCAAGACGGCCCAAGAGCCAGCCAAGACGTCCCCTAGAAGGCCCGAAAGGGCCAAAATCAGTGATCGTCCTTGGGTTTTTGAAAGAGTTTGGCATGTTCTTCTTTTCAGATCTCCGACGGCCCAAGACGGCCCAAGAGGCCCCCAAGATCGCCCCAAGAGCGCCCAAGAGGCCTCCAAGATAACCTCAGGACTGCCCAAGAAGCCCCCAAGACGGCCCCAAGAGGGCCCAAAGACGGCCCAAGAGGACTCTAAGACGCCCAAGGAAGCCTCCAAGCCTGCCCTGGAGCACCCCAAGAAGGCCCTAAGTCGGCCCAGAGAGGCCCCCGAGAAGGCTTCCGACGGTGTCAGACGAGCCAGGAGCCCACCAAGACGGCCGGAGACGGCCCTAAGATGGCCCAAGACGGCCCAAGAGGCCTCCAAGAGAGCCCCCAGGAAAGCCCGAAGAAGCCAAAATCATTGATTGTCGTTAAATGTTTGAAAGATTTGGGCAGTTGCTTCTTTTCGGCCTTCCGACGGCCCGAGACGGCCCAAGAGCCCCCAAAGATCGCCCAAGAGGCCTCCAGGATGGCCCCAGAGCAGCCCAAGAGGCCTCCAAGACGGGCCCAAGAGGGCCCAAGAGGTCTTCAAGGCGCCCAAGATGGCCTACAAGACAGCCCTGGAGCACCCCAAGAGAGCCCCAAGTCGGCCCAGAGTGGCCCCCGAGACGGTTCCCGACGGCGTCAAACGGGCTAGGAGCCCACCAAGATGGCCAAAGAGGCCCCCGAGAAGACCCCGAAGGCCCCCAAGAGGCCTCCAAGAGGGCCCCCAAGATGCCTCCAAGAGGCTCCCAGGAAGCTCCCAGGAGGCTCCAAGAGTGTCCCCAGAGGCTCCCAAGATGCCCCCTCTTCCTCCTCCTTCTCCTCATCCTCTTCCTTCTCCTCCACCTCCTCCTCCTCCGCCACCTCCTCATCCGCCTCCTCCTGATCTTCCTCGCTATCCTCCCCCACGTGTTCCCCGAAGGGTTTCCACAACGGCTGGGGGAACACATGGTCCGATAGCTTGGAAGAGCTCTTGCCACAACGCTCGGCCACCTGGGCGATTCTAGAAGGCATGAGCGGCTGTGATTCGTTGTAGGCATCTTCGATCCGCCGCCCCCTGCTGATTCATCACAGAGGTGCCTGGCGTGCTGGATTTCGTACGTTCTGGTTTTGGTTTTTTCCCAAAGAACTCCCCCTAGGGATTCGGCCCGTCCCGCCAGCTGCTTGCCTCATCGGTTTCTTCGCTCAAGATGGCCCAAGATGGCCTCCAAGATGCCTCCAAGACGGCCAAGATGGTCCCCAAGACAGCTAAGATGGCCTCAAGACGCCCCCAAGACTGCCCAAGATGCACCCAAGACGGCTTAAGATAGCCTCAGGATGGCCCAAGACGGCCTAAGAGGCTTCCAAGAGGCCTCCAGGAGGCCTCCAAGACGGCCAGGGGAGAGCTCCAAAAGGTCCTCCAGAAAGGCCTGAAGAGACCAAAATCATTGATTTCCCTTGGGTGTTTGAAAAATGTTGGGATTTGCGCCTTTTCGGCCTTCCGACGGCCCGAGACGGTCCAAGAGGCCCCCAAGGTCGTCCAAAGATCGCCCTAGAGGCCTCCAAGATGACCCCATGACGGCCCAAAAGAGGCCCCCAAGACGGCTCCAGGAGGGCCCCAAGACGGCCCAAGAGGCATCTAAGACGCCCAAGATGGTCTCCAAAGGCCCCGAAGCGCCCCAAAAAGGCCCCAAGGCGGCCCAGCGAGGCCCCCAAGACGGCTTCCGACGGCATCAGACGGGCCAGGAAGGCCCTAAGAGGCCCCAAGAGAGCCCAAGATAGCATCAAAATGACCTCCAAGGCAATCCCAATATGCCTCCAAGACCGCCAAGATGACCCAATACAACCCTAGAAAAGCCCAAGAGGCTCCCGAGAGGCCTCCTCCTCCCTTCTCCTTGTTCATCCCTCTCCTCCCATTCCCCGTCCTTCCCCACGTGTTCCCCGAATGCTTTCCGAGCCGACTCGGGGAACTCATGGTCCGACAGCTTCGCCAAGATCTAGCCCAACCCACGGCCACATAGGCGTGTCCAGAAAGGCAGAGGGCGGCGGTGATTCGCCGTAGGCGTCTTCGATAGCTTCCACACATGGTACACAGTCTGGGGTCCACGCTGGCACACATGTGTATGCACCTTACACTGCATGGTCCCTCCATTGCGTTACCCTCTGAGCACATCCATTAGATGCTCGTTCGGGGGGCCTTCCTGGAGCAACTCGCTCCACTCGTGCATTGAGTCGAACTTGAGTCGACCTCGTACAGAGATAGGCTCGAACAATACTCAAAGTAAAATATTTGGCCGCCTATCGGCTATCTTTGGCCGTATCGGGGCCATCTAGGGCCGTCTTGGAGGCATGTTTGGGCCATCTCGACCGTCCCGAAGTTGCCTGCGTGGTAAAATACCGGGCGAAAGTGCAGCTACGCTAGTCGACTGAGTATTCCCCCAGCGTTTAGGGGACACCACCAGGGCAACTCTGGGGAGGTGCCAGAACGAACATCGCAATCTGCGTTCAAAGTGTCCTCTGTCGTCTGCATCCCCCCATTTACAGAAGGGCATGTTATTTCTGCCACGGGTTGTGAGGGCCACGAGCGGGGGCGAAGCCAGGGGGATGGATGCCGCTGACAGAAGGGACGCCAACTGCTCGTCTTCGACTGGCACACAAACATCCTGCGAAACGCAATATTTCCACGACGAAATCGCCTCAAGATTCGCTCACTTTGCCAGTACTGGCCCGAACGCAAAAGAAGCGGTGCACCGGAACCCCTCCTGCGCGTGAACAAGATGAGGATGGAGAGGAGGAACCAAACTGTTTCGACATCTGGAGGAAGCGTGCGCGTGCGTGTGTGCTCCTCTCCGACGTGCACTCCAATCGCTTGCACCGAATCGATCATCCGTCTCCCACTGCTGGGGATCTGGCTGCCTGAGCCGGCCCCGAGAGAGCCCAGAATCGATAAGTCGGATTGGCGATCGAAATGAATCGGATGGCGGAAATCGGCAGCCGAGTCGGGAAAGGTCGAATCGGCAGACATCGGCAGGCGAGTATGCCTTCAACAATAAATTGGAACCCAAGTCGGAATCCCAAGTCGAATCGAATTGGAATCGGAAGCAATCAAAATCGCATCGAATCGGAGGAATCGAAACGAGCCCTGCGGCCCCGATGAGAGCCAAGTGCCTGGCCTCCACGTTAGCTCTGCTGGCAGCGGGCCCCGCTGTCCCTGGGCGGACGATTGGCGGTGCCATGTAAATTAAATACGGTGGAGGCCAGTCCACCAGAAACCTTCCGCAAGAAACCCAACCCTGAGACCCCAAGACGTCCATCGATTTTTGGTGTGGGAACGTCACGCTCTCCATAGCAAACCCGTCGAATCCCAAGAGACCCAGGGCTCCCTGGAGGCAAGCAAGGTGTTTCTTGGCATGGGTCCCCACTGTAAGTAGGTGTTCCCCGGAAAGGGCAGAGGCCCAGGGTCCTCTTTGAGTAGGTGAACCTGTACTCCGGTGCCAAGTTCGAAGAGGGCTGGCGGATTCTTTCCTTGATAAGCAAAATGGTCGAAGAGGGCCGGCGGGTAAAATTGAAGGATGTCCCGAGCGGAACGCTGGATTTTGAAATTCCGATCGGTAAAGCAGAAGGTAAAGTAAGCATTTTCGTTTGTTGCGGATGTCGCGAGCGAAACGCTTGTTTTGCATAATTGGTTGAGGATGTCTCGAGCGAAACGTTTGCTTTGTCCTATAGATCGTTCCTCTCCTGGGGTTCGGAACTCAGAGAATGTCTCAGGTGACATGATTGTTTTTACGTGCCCAGGTCTTGAGGATGTCTCGAGCGAGACGCTTGGCTTCACGCCTCCAGGTTGCCCAAGCAGACGTCTAGCATCAGAATGTGTTGTTGATTCATCGAGCGAGACCCTTGTTTTCACGCGTCCAGGTCGTCCAGGCAGACGTCTGGCATGAGGATTTGTTGAGGATGTCTCGAGAAAGAGAGACGCTTGGTTTCACGTGCCCAGGTCGCCCAGGCGGATGTCTAGCATGAGGATGTGTTAAGAATGTCTCGAGCGAAACGCTTGCTTTCACGCGCCCAGGTCGCCCATGCGGATGTCTGACATGAAGATGTGCTGAGGATGGGTCGAGCGAAACGCTTGCTTTCACGCGTCCAGGCTGCCCAGGCAGATGTCTAGCATGAGATGGTGTTGAGAACGTCTCGAACGAGGCGGTTGGTTTCACATGTCCAAGTCGCCCAGGCGGATGTCTAACATGAATTAGGATGTGTTGAGGAAGTCTCGAGCGATACGCTTGTTTTCACGTGTCCAGGTCGCCACGGCGGATGCTTAACATGAAGATGTTTTGAGGATGTCTCGAGCAAAACGCTTGCCGCTGTAGCATGCATCGCAGTCCAACCCCGCCCGTCCGTGGGGCGTCCCCTGGCGCGCTGGCGCGTCCCCTGGCGCGTCTCGTGCGACGTTCTGGCGTGACGTGCCCTGGCGCGTCACGCCACTCGGCGTGGCACGTTCCCTGGCTCGTCCTCTGTCGCGTTTCCTGGCTCGTCCCCAAGCGTTTCCCCTGCCCGTTCCTTGACGCGCCCCTCGCAACGCCCCTCGGCATGACGTCCTCTGGCCGCCCCATGACACGCGCCTCGGCACGTCCCGTGGCAGATCACTGACACGTCCAGGGCACGTCCCCTGACACGTTCCCTCACACGCTTCCTGGCGCATCCCCTATTGCGCCCCTGGCACATCCTGTGGCGTGTCCGTGACCCTGTGCTCCGTGTCGTGGCGTTCCTTTTCGGAGCTGACACGGATGTTGAGGTTGAATTGATTTAACTTCTAGCACATTTCCACTTCAACCGGATCTGCGGCAGCTACTATGTGCTCAGGCAGCTCGAGCTTAAGATCCAGATCAGTTCGGTCAGGGCTCGGATGCAAAGGGTACAATCGCGGCATGGCACATCGCCATCCAGCACGGCGCAGTACAGCACAGCCCTTGGCACGGTACATCAAAACCGGTACACTCAACATTGCAATTGCCCGTCGCCCAATCTGGTGTCTTGAAAACGTCGCCATGCCTCACATTTCTGTATTCCTTTCAGGGTTCGTGGGTCGATCACGCTTGGCCACCACTCGCCCCGACTGGTCATGAGTGTGGACGTTCCCCTCTCAGTGGGAAACCAATAGCCCGCCCCAGCTGGTGGGAGCAAAAAAAGAAATCAGCAACTGGTAGCAATGATAGGGACGATGCTGTAACAAAGGGAACCTAAGGCAAGAGACGCACCGTCCCGACATTGCGTCCTTCTCGAACCCAAAGCAGCACCCTCGGGGATCGGGCCAGAACATAACTATGGAGGTAGATGGCAGAAAAGAAAGATACCAGAAGGCAAAATAGGATCGCACCTCGTTCCAGTAGCTTCGAAGCAGCTCGGAGGAAGGGATCCTGCACCTCCTGCATCGAGGCCCCATCGCTCAAAATCTTGCGTAGCAGCTCCTGCTGCTGCATTGCAGACCCACTGCGGCGCTTCACGTCTTTGCACGCAGCCACCTTGTGCAACAAACTTTGATTGTCCGTGGAACGCATATCCCGCAGAATCTCAACGCCAACCTTCGGGATCAACGTCAGCAGCATGACAAATTGCTGCGATGCGATCGTGTCGGTGAGGGCCTGCTCGCGAGGGAAGCCGCTATCCATCGAACTGATGGCCGCGCCCAAGTAGCTCGCCCTCACACTCTGGCTGCACACTGCTGCCTGGCGGATGGCCAAGGAAAAGATCGTCTCTTGCTCGCCCGTGTGAAGCTCAGAGTTGACCTCCGCCGATCCGAAGAGAACGACCTTCGGGACCGTACTGGCGCCCTTCTGCATCAGCAGCACCGCTAAGTCGGGGTATCGGTGCATAGCGAGGCCCAACGGGGAATTGCTCTCGAAGAGCTCCTCGAGGATCGCCCCAGCACCTTGGTTACCAGGATTCGAAATCGCAATCTGCCTCAGATCGCATGGCCACCACGGTTGCCTCAAGAAACCCCAGGAAAGACCAAGGAAGCCTCGAGGAGATCCGGATCTAAATCTTGGCTTGTATCCAGAGCTCTTGGGGCCTTTCTGGCCCCCATACGGCATTATCAGAGCAACATTGGGGCGGGGCCCGCATGACGCGATCCGGAAGCGTCGCGAGGCTCTCACAAAGATCTGCAATCACGACCCGAGAGCACGCGCTTGCCGAGCAGGAGGCATCTCTGCTGGCATCCAGCCTTCCTCAGGCCTCTTCCCGCTTGCTGCTCCGAGCAGGAGGTCTGCCCAGGACTTTTCCTCCACATTTGCATTTACATGTTCCTCCCATTTTTCCTTCACATTGACATGTTTCCTCCTGCCCAGGATTTTTTTCCTCCACAGACCAGGCTCACGAGAGGTCATTTCGGTCGGCAGCTCCGCCCAGGACTTTTCCTCCACATTGAAACCGCGTTGAAACCGCTCCTCCTCCTCCTCCTCCTCCTCCTCCTCCTCCTCCTCCTCCTCCTCCTCCTCCTCAACGGCTGCCGCCGTTGAAACCGCGCGCGTGCCGTTCGCATCACGAGCCAACCGAAAAAATGCGGAGCAAATCCACAACCACAATCGAGAGGGGCGCTGGCCGGTGCTGCACTGTGCAGCGCTATAACTGAAGGGGCCCCAGGACACACAAATCAATGCACACAAATAAACATATCCCCCATATTTTCCCATATTTTCTGGGTTTCTGTCTTCCCCCACGCTTCCCATATTTTCTCATATTTTCTGAGGAATCGACGATTCATTGTGTCTCTGTGTTTTTTTCCCCTCCTGAATAACGCCCAGGCCGAAGCGCCGACCGAAAGGTGCACATCACAGAGCCGAATCTCAAACATGCGTCGACCACATTGCAGCAATACTGCGCCACCGACTGTCGAAGAAAATTCGCATGCGCGTGACTTTTGCTGGCGATGACGGCGGGACTCGCACAGGTTCCCAACTAGAGTGGGAAAAGGCTGGAAGAAAAGAAAGGAGGAAGAGAGCGCGGGGAGGGAGGGGGAAAGGACAAAACGGCACACATCACCTGTACAGCGCCTCCTGCCGAAGCAGGAGAGCCGCGCCAGATGCGGCCGACATCACTGCAGATCGCCGAGGCACTACGAACGAGAAAACCCGTGGGCAAGCCAGGGCAGGGGCGGCGAAGAGGGGCGGAAGAGAAGAGAGCAAGAAGAGAATGCCCCAGGCCGGTGGGCGGGCACCTCCGCCCAGCACTGGGACAGCGAGGATGCCACGAGCCGGAGCTCCGTCCGGCCGACCCCGGAAGCCCAGAAACCGACGGCGTCGACGCCTCGCTCTCACTTCCGATCTCCTCCGCATGCCTTCCTCTTTTGATCACACTACTGAGGGGGCCCACAAACACACAAATAAATACACACTAATAAAAAGATTCCCCCATATTTTCTCATATTTTCTGGGTTTTTGTCTTCCCCCCCACTTCCCATATTTTCCCAAATTTTCCTGGGAATCGCCGACTAATTGTGTTGTACCCCCCTACTGCGTCAGGCTCGGGAGGTGTTGTAGAGGGCCAGGTGGAAATCCGCCGCCATCGCGGCACCCTAGTGTCTGCGATCGAGGCGAAGGCCTACGGAGTCGCGCGGGGCGGACGACAAGCGCGTGAGTCCTTTACGCATTCTGTCCTGTAGAGGTCGTTACCCAGGAGTGGGGAGGGTGGGGGGCCCGGGCAACGGCAACTATTGGGCGGGATACGCACGTCGGGGAGGGGGTGCGTTGCGATCGAGGCCCCCCCCCCTACGAACGATCGTTACCGATATCCGGGGAGGCGGAGAAGGCATTCGGCCCGGGTGACGACCATTCCGCGCCAAAGGGTCAAACATGATCTCCGCCCCCCCCCCCCGCTTGGGTAAAGGGCCCAGGCCCAAGATTAAGTCGGGCCTGTCCCCCTACAGGCCGATTTTGGAGAAAAAAAAGAAACTCTAAAATATTGAAAAATGGTTAACAAAACATCCCAAAACTATTGTTTGACTATTTCTGAATATTCCCCATGTAAAGGGACAGGCCCGACTTAAGCCCAAGAGTAAGCAGGCGACCGCCCCTCACGAGGGGGATGAAGGGGGAGGAGACGGAGCCTTGCCAGCGCTCGGCGGTCCATTCCCCGTGCACTGTTAGGCTCCGTGCGTGCATGCTCCCCGAGATGACCCAAGATGCTTCGAGATGGTCCCGATGTTCTGGCCTCTTTGAAGGGACCCTGGGACACACAAATATACACACTAATAAACATATTCCCCATATGTTCCATGTATTGGGGGTTTTCGTCTTCCCCCCCACTTCCCATATTTTCCAATCTTTTCTGGGGAATCGACAATTAATTGTGTCTGTGTGTTTCTTTCCCTCCTGACTCCTGGCCGCGCCGGACATCGGGCCACCCGGATACCACCAAACAACAAACTGCACAAAAAACAACTTTTCGAAGGGCCACCCAGATTCCTGGGATCGGCGCTGGACCCTCCGGTTGTGCTTGCAGTCCGACCACGAGAAACCTTCCACAAGAAACCCAACCCTGAGACCCCAGAACGTCCATCGACTCCTGGTGTGGGAGCGTCACGCTCTCCGTCGCAAAATCAAGGAAACCCAGGAAACCCAGGGCACCCTGGAGGCAAGCAGGGTGCTTCTTGGCATGAGTTCCCAGACCCCCGACGTCTTGATTTTTTTCACAACGTCGACCCCCAGAACTCTGGACCCCTTTCAAGGGACCGGTTCTTCGTCCTGAGTCGTTTTTTGACGGTCCCGAGGCCCTGCGAGGGGCCCCCTGAGGCCGAAAATAGTGAAAAAAGCATCCCGTCGCGATTTTTTTTTTTCGCAGCGCAAGGGTGGTTCTTGACATGGGCCTCCACTGAGTACGCCGTTTTTTTCTTCGATGCTCCTCCCCTGGATCTTTTAGAGGCCACTGGATGGGGTCGGAGTAGATGGGATCGGGGGATCGCTCCGCATCGCCGATACATCGGTGATGCATCGGCGATGCATCGCCGATGCACAAACGATGCATCGCCGACGGGCACGATGCATCGGCGACGTCGACGTGACGCAAATCGGGCTCCACATCGAGCCGCATTGGCGATGTATCGGCGATGCGGCGCGATCCTCCGACCCCATCTACTCCGACCCCATCTGGGAGGTCTAGATTCCACCCCCGGAGCCCTTCCTATCCTGAGGGCCCCATCCCTCAGGACTCCAGTTTCGAACCGCCGATCACCTCTCGCAACGGTTATTGTTTCGCTCCTGGGGACGGGTAACGAGCGGGGCTTGGCCAAGGGGTAAATGGCGTTACCCTATCTGGGAGGCCTAGATCTTTGGCGCCCGGGCCGCGGGGACGCCTCGAGCGGGAGGCCCGCCCGCGGCCACGGGGCGCAGCGGCGGCGCCCCGGGCCCGGGAGAGCTGTCGACGGCCAGAGCCCCCGAGCCGGGCCCTGCGGGCGCCCAGACGCAACGAGGACGTGGTCCTCCTCCGCCGCCTCCTCCTCATCGCGCCTCCTCGCGCCTCTTCCTCCTCCTCCTCCTCCTCCTCGCGCCTCCTACTCCTCCTCCGCCTCCTCGCGCCTCCTCCTTCTCCTCCTCCTCCTCCTCCTCCTCCGCCTCCTCGCGCCTCCTCCTCCCCTCTCCTCCTCCTCCTCCTCCTCCTCCTCCTCCTCCTTCCTCCTCCTCTCCTCGCGCCTCCTCCTCCTCTCCTCCTCCTCCTCCTCCTCCTCCTCCTCCTCCTCCTCCTCCTCGCGCTCCTCCTCCTCCTCCTCCGCCTCCTCGCGCCTCCTCCTCCTCCTCCTCCTCCTCCTCCTCCTCCTCCTCCTCCTCCTCCTCCTCCTCCTCCTCCTCCTCGCGCCTCCTCCGCCTCCTCGCGCCTCTGACGCCTCCTCGCGCCTCCTCGCGCCTCCTCCTCCTCCTCCTCCTCCCCCTCCTCCTCCTCCTCCCTCCTCCCCTCTCTTCCGCCTCCTCCTCCTCCTCCTCCTTCCTCCTCCTCCTCCTCCTCGCGCCTCCTCGCGCTCGCGCCTCGCGCCTCCTCCTCCTCGCGCCTCCTCCTCCTCCTCCTCCTCCTCCTCTCCTCCTCCTCGCGCCTCCTCCTCCGCCTCCTCCTTCCTCCTCCTCCTCCTCCTCCTCCTCCTCCTCCTCCTCCTCCTCCTCCTCCTCCTCCTCCTCCTCCTCATCATCATCATCATCATCATCATCATCATCATCATCATCATCATCATCATCATCATCATCATCATCATCATCATCATCATCATCATCATCATCATCATTAGCAGCAGCATCATCAGTGTCATCATCATCCGTACGCGGGAGCTCCGCTAGGACTGCAGGGGCAGAGACGGCACCCAGGTGGTCACTGCTCTGCACGCTTCACCAGACCGGCGCACGCGCGCCGGACTCCCAGAATCAGGGCTGAAGGACTGCAAATCCAGCATCACTCACGAGAACGATGCACGATCAGGATGCAAGGGCCTTGGAAGGCCATGCCGACACTTTACCAGCGGGGCGCGGCCGGCGAAAGTGGCCAAGGATGGGCCGAAGGGGAAGGATGCAAGTAGGGAACCGAACTCTACACACCGACATGTTTTCTGGCCCTGCACTGAAACTCGCACAGGAAAGCAGATCCTGGTGTATACGGGATACTGATTGTATACTCTTTCGCAACTTCCCTTAAGAAAACAAGGAAACAACTATACACCACACCACCCCGACGTCGTCCCTGACCCTCAAAAAGTCCAGGGATTGAAAAACAGCACGCCACTGGTAATGTATATGTTCCAGTTTCCGAGCAAGGGTACCCTTGGAAAGTTGCTCATCCTTACTATGCGGGTTGACTGTAGCTTCAGTGCTCCTGCTCTGCTCGGCTGTGTTTCTAGAAATTTCGTCGGGCTCGGGGCCTGGTCCCTTCGCCGAGCCACGATGGCCAAAGGATCGCGGGAGACGGCCTCGTGATGGCCACGACAACCCCTAGAGAGGACCCAAGAGTCCCCTAGGGGACAGCCGCAAAATCTCCCATGGACGATTTTGAACACACATAGAAGCCACAACAACCCCGAAGAACTCCGCGAGACACACCTGAAAAATCCAAGGAAGCCTCCAAGAGGCGGGCCCCAAGTAGCCCCAAGACGTCCAGAAGACAGGCCCTAGGCCGCTCTGAACACGGCCCCACGCACCACCCCAGGTCAACCTCCAACGGCTCCAGACCGGTCCGAGGCCACCCCAAGACGGCCTTAGGACCAACTACCGAGAGGGCCCCCAAGAGCTCCCAAGAGCTCCCACACACACGGCCCGAAGGCCTGCCCAGATGGCCCCAATCTGCCAAAGACGGCCAGAAACGCACCAGGGCCAAAAGAGGCCTATTTAGCCACCCCTCGAGCAAGAGACTGAGACTACAACCTGGCGGATGCTGACAAACTCGAGTACAATCACCAGAGGCATTCGCAAGCCCACTCTCGCTCGCAAAAACGAGATTCGCGAAACGCATGAGTCCTCGAACACTGAGCCCAGCACTGATCAGCTTCAAGGCGCAGATTGATGCGCCCCGCAGCACAGCAAGGTGCAGAGGTGCCATGCCCCTCTTATCTTTAGCGTTGACGTTGACTCCTGGCAAGACGCACAAGCTCGATATCGTCTCGATCGGGTCGACACGCTTGCAAATCAGAGGCCATGCTTGCTTCGTCCACGACTTCCTGCGTGGCATCTGTTCGCTTGGATCCTGGAGCTCCTCCAACCATTCGCCTTGGAATTGCGTCAGAGAGCCGTCCTCCGCCTTGGCCAGTGCGAAGTGCAGCACCGAGAGCCCGAGCGAATCTTGCCTCGCCGGGTCTGCTTTGGCCTGGATCAGCATGTCCTCGATGTCAAAGTTCGCGTCCGAGCCTGTCGGCGCAGAGGCCACGGCAAAGTGAAGTGGAGTCCTCTGCTGATCGCCGTTATTGATGCCACAGGGGTCCGCGCGAGCCAGCAGAAGGTCCGAGACGAGCCCTTCGCTCCGAAGGGCGGCCGCCGCATGCAACGGCTTCGTTGCTGGCGTTGGCTTGGGCGGGCTGTCTGCCGCGTCCGGGTCACACCTGCCCTCGAGCAGCATGCGCACGCAGGCGCGGATCTCCGCGTCCTTGCCGCCGTGCTCGGAGTGATACCCTCGCAGCAGGAAGGTCATCAGGGTCAGGCCACCGGGCATGAGTGCCTTCAGGTCGGTGAGGGGCAGCAGCACCTTCAAAGGAAGAAAAAACTGCGTAAACAGATCTATACGGCCACCCTTGGGTTGGGAAGAGAGGAGGATGTGGTGGGAAGCTCAGCTTTCGGTGTGCGATTGGGTCGGATCAGACTCGGCGGAAACCAATTGGGCACCACGGAGCACAACCATGGTGTCCCGATGGCGTCCTTGATAACCGTCGGGAATCATTTGGGCAACCCGCGGAAACAGGTGGCACTTGTTGACCTGCACCCTCTTTCTTTTAGAGCGTACTACGAACATACAGGGCAATCGGCTTGTCCATCAAGCTAATTGTCGGGGCATCGACTGAAAGCCATCGGGGCAACCAGCGGAATTAGATAATATGCGTTTGCACGCCCCTCTTTCTTAGGACATACTACGAACGTATAGAGCAACATGTTTGAAATTATGTTCATGTAGGTATCGGGACATCGATCAAACATCACTGGGGCAACCATCCGAACCGGGTGACATTGATTTGCACGCGCGCTTCATTCTTACAACAGAACATACCTATACGACCACCCTTCGGGTGGTAAGGAGGTTCGGGGGGAGAGGAACCAACGTCTCACTCGATCGGTTTCACTATCGATCTCACTATCGATCTCACGATCGATCTCACTCGATCGATCTCACTCGATCCATTTCATTCGATCGATCTCGCAATCGATCTGACTTTCGACCTCACAATCGATCTCACTATCGATCTCACGATCGATGCCACAATCGATCTCACATTCGGTCTCACGATCGATCTCACTATCGATATCACAATCAATCTCACAATCAACGTCATCATCATCATCCGCAACAACATCATCGTCATCAACGTCATCAACATCATCATCATCATCATCATCATCATCCTCATCCTCATCCTCATCATCATCATCATCATCATCATCATCATCATCATCATCATCGGGACACCATCATCATCATCATCACCTCATCACCATCATCATCGTCATCATCAACTTCATCATCATCACCATCATCATCACCATCGGGACACCATCATCGTCATCATCATCATCAACATCATCATCGGGACACCATCATCATCATCACCGTCCGGCCGCGCCTCAGCAAGAAACGGGACACTGGCAGGACACCGCGGGCCACCGGCCACCGGAAATGAATCATTTGGTCTGGCCGCGCCTCAGCCTGGGGAGACTTTCTTCTCGCCCGCCCACGCAGCTTCGCCTCGCACGCACGGCGCGCACGAACACGAAACCGAAACCGATTCCCCGGTAGGGGGGCTCTCCGTTCCACTTCGATCTCACTCCCTCACCTCCGACGACAACATGCAAGACGACGGGACACCGCGAGACACCACGGGACACCACGATCAATCTTCTAATCGATCCCGCGATGGTTCGATCTCACAATCGATCCCACGATCGATATCCTTCAGTCTGCAATCTCACTGTCAATCGATATCGTTATCGATATTACGACCGATATCACATTGGATATCACCATCGTCATCGATGTCGGCCTGTATCTATGCACCGACTATCGACCGATCACACTATCGATACCACACCGACCCCACTCTCGATCTCACTCTCGACCTTGCATTCGAACTCACTACGAAACACCGAATGATCGGGGCAACCAGCGGGTCGAAGTGGCATTTGTTTGCCCGCCCGCTCTTCCCTTTTGAAAGAACATACGAAGAACATACACAACCACCGAACACCACAAGACACCAGAGGACAGCACCAAGCATCACTATCGATCTCACGACCGATCTCACCATGTATCGATATCACCCCCACCCCCCCAGCCTCGGGTCTATCAACATCACAATCGGACTCACGGTCGACCCCACGATCTACATAGCAGTCTTTGTGTCAATCGATTACACGACCAAAATGCCACCCTGTGGCGCGCCAGAGGTTCGAACATTCATGATAATAGGAATGTTTGTGATCATGGCCGTGATGATGCTGATTGTGATGCCGCTGGCGATAATAGTTATTATGGTTCGGGTGTTGATGACCGCTTCCACGGTATCGGAATCGATTGGTCAACGCTTCTTGCTCTGAACCAAAATTAGCCGACCGTATAGGAGCCGCATCGCGGCCAGGCCGCTCACAGATATTTGGGGGAGACGCGAGCGAGAGTAATGCTCATTGAGTCCGGGTGCTGGGGCCAGGAATTCGCTGGCAGAGCCCGGTGTTACCACTCACCTGTTCCGGCCATTTGCTGCTGCCGAAAAGACCGACGTACCACCCCTGGGCGCTCGCGGCGAAAGAGGTTCCGAGGCCAGGCGCATGACTTTTCGAAGGGGCCCCTCCGACCTATAGTCGCCAAATGTGTCGCCTGCCGACTTCAGAAGCGGGGTCTCGGGTTACGTCCGTCGTCAGGACTGCCTTCCACTCCGCCGCGGGACTGCGCGTCAGCGCTGCTACTTCAACCTTGGAGAATTTGGCAAAGTACCCAATCGTGGCAGTCGGGCACATGTTCCCGGCGCTGCAGCGGCGCTGGCAGAGCCTGACCCTGGCGTGGGGCCGGGACATCGGACGCGAGGAAAAGCGCAGCTTCTTTGTCGATGCGGTACATGAGCATACTTCTGAAATCGCAGCAACCCACCAGGCTCACCTGCGCCGGTGAGTCGCTGAGGGCGCAGACTGCCGTCGACGAGACATCGAAGACCTGCTCTGCTAACTGCGCCTGGTCGCTGATGGGGCCCATGTTGGTCACATCCGTGCCGCGCACCAGCAGTAACAGTCTGCGTGCGCCGATGGTCGCGTCGTCATCGCGGCGAACCGCCAAGTCCACCAGCGGGTCCTTGAGAATGCGACCCAATGGCACCCGCAGCGCGACTTCGCTGGTCACCACTGAGAGGCCACGGCGCAAACTCGTAGCCGCGATGGAAGCCACCGCGTCCAGAGGCGCGGTGCCCAGCTGCACAATACAACGTTTGGCGGTCACACCCTTGGCCTGAAGAATGCCGCGTGCGTTGAACCGCGCCTGAACAACTGTCAGAGACTGGGTGAAAAGGTGCGTCAGTATCTCCTCTGCGTTGGTACAACAATGGAGGGCTGGGGCTGCGTTGCTCACCACATCGACGTCCACCGCCCCACTGCCATCCCGAAGGCGGCATTTTCTGGAGAAGATACAGCTGTCCTGCGAATTCATGGCGTCCTCCAGCAACGGCGCGTCCAAGATGCAGCGATTAGGCTGGAAGCTGATAAGATCGGACTTCGCCGCGGCATCGACCAAAACCGCGGCGCACGCTGGTTGCGCCGCAGCATCCAGGAGATCCGCCAAGCGTTGACCCAGCGTGAAAGTCGCGGAAAGCACTTCGGTGAACACACCGTCGGTGCCCAGGCCTGTCAGACATTGAACCCGTTCCCCGGCGGCGCAGACGAGACGCTCGCCCCTGGCGACATGACGATCTTCACCTCGCCGTCTCCCAACGCAGCGGAGGCCCCGAGCACGGCGATGCCAGCCGCTGTTGGCACCCCGCTCGAATAAGCGGATACTCTACCACGCACCAACCACGATCTTCCTCCCTTCAAACATCCCTGAACTGTGCATCAGCCACGCTGGAGAGCGCAACCCCCTCGTTTACCTGCCTCGTGGCGCCCATGCCGAAACACTCCCTGGAAAACGTCTTCCAGCTGACAGAGCCTAGCCCCTTCAGAACCCCAACGACGCAGTTAATGTTTTAAACGACGTGCGAACCACTGGCAAGGTGCGCCAGCGCATCGGGACTTTTGGGCAGCACCCTCGTGACCATTGCTGGTTTGGACAGCAAAACGTCGGATTTGAGCGGGCACCCGATGAACTCCGGCTTGGACTTGGAGTTAAAATCGGGCGTCGCGAGCTCCCAAATCGCATCGGCTTGGAACTTCTGCCCTGCAGTGGTTGCAGCACCGCGGTGCCTGAGATAGGAAGGGGTCCGAGCATGTGCTGCCGGGGTTCTCTGGACACAAGCACGCATTGGAACTTGTTCGCTTCGTTATTTTCGCCCCTCGCTGGGAAAGAGTTCTCTGCGATCTCCCGATCCACAATCCTCAAATACCATTAGGTCGGGCATGTCCCCCTACAAGCGGGCCGTGGACGAAACATAAAAATAATCAAAACATGCCCCAAAATGATCCAAATAATCAAAAAATCGCCCCCGACTTGTTCTTTTACTATTTTTCCTCCCGTAGAAAGACTGGCCCGACTCAAACATGCCACTTCGCGAACTTGGAAGCCGCGCTGTTCCTGTTCTTCTTCAGCGCTCCTGCGCTCTTCGAGAGCACGTCGGCTGGCATACTCTTGCCCTTGCAGACGGGGCCTCGTTGGACGGCGCCCATGGCCCCGGAGTAAGCGGCGACGCGGTGACGGCGTGGACCGGAGGAGCCGAAACAGCCGTCGATGCACTTTTTCTGTATGGATTTCTCCAGCTTTCCGCCGCCTCCGGCGGCGTGCGCTGCGAGCAGGAGCACAGCAAAGCCACGGGAAAGCGCGGCATTTACAGTGTAGCTCCGCACCCTTGGCACATGCATCCCCCCATCCATATCTCTATATATCGATCTCAGCGTGGCGGGGGCCCCCACCGGGTAATCGGTTTCAGTTTCGCGCTCGCGTCGGGCACGCGGGCGGGGCGAGGCTGCGCGAGCGGCACCATGCGGGCGCATTCTTGGCCCCCTCGGAGCACCGCGGGGGAACCGCCAGAGCATCACGGGGGCACCGTGGGAGCGCCATCGGAGCACCGCGGGGGAGCCATCGGATCACCTGAAGACACTGCACTGACAAAGTAATGGCACCACCAGAGCCACCGCCGGCGCACTGGCGGCGCGCCCCTTTCTCCCCCCCCCCGACAGCGGTCGCACCAGCAACCGCGCGACGCATCGGCGCATTCAGCAGCGCAACGCCTGCGCAACGGCCGCGCAGGCGATCGCCCGTCGCCGCGCAACAAAAGCAGCGCCTCATAACACCGCATAACCTGACATAGCCTGGGCCTACAGCTCGGCCTCGGCCTTCCGCAGCCGCCGCCGCGCCCGCTTGGATTCCAGTCGGCAATTATTGCGCTTGCATATCTTGCGCGGCCTGCCCGCGCGCTGGACCCCAGTGGCCCCGCGCCAGCGACGCCTCCAAATCGGAGCCCGGCGTTCGCCAGGCGCACGACCAGGCTGGGCCACGCACTGCTGCCGACTGGAACGGCCGCAGTAGCGCCGCCATGCTGCTGCGCGCCACGCGCGGGACTCCAGGGTTTCGCGCTCGGCGGCTCAGCTGGCAAAGCTTGGGCTCACTCGCCGAGGGCAAAGCCGAACCTGAGTTTGCGCAGATGCAGCACAAGCGCGCACGCGCACATACGCAGCGATCGCGAAGCGGAGGTCGCCTCGACAGGCGCATGTGCCACGGTGCTCCCGGGCGTTAAACCACACATATATGTTTTTTTGCACCGTTTTGGTGGTGTTTTGCAGAGGGGCGACCAGAAAACACTTGTGCTCGCAGTCGGCGGCACAGGCGAACAGGCGCGAAGGGAAGAGTTGGCCGAATGCTCAAGCGGAGTGCTTGCGTCCGACGGCTGTGGCGACGGCGGCGGTGGCGGTGGCAAGAGCATACAGAACCACAGGGCACTACGAGGCATCACGGGGCGCCGCAGGACACCGCTGTCGACCTCGCCGTTGTCGATCTCACCACGGGTCTCACTGTCGGCCACGCGCGCCCGCGCCCTCCCACTGCATCAAGTGGCGCGCACTTGCCCGCGCGCTGACTCCATCGCAGAAGAACCTGGCAAGAACGAGCGCGACCACGGGGCATCACGAGATACCACTTGACACCACTACGGTGGGAGCATGTTTTGTAGCTCTTCGAGGGTGAGCGGATCCACCAGCGATTCGAATGTCACACAGAGAGGCGCGGGCGGGGCCCCAAGGAACAAGCCCTCCGCCTAGGGCCCGTCTACCTGGGACCCCTCGTCCCCGCGCGCCGCCGCCGCCCTCTGCTCGAGATTCCCCATCCACGTAACCGCGTACGAAGGCCTGCACCCCACCATCAGTCCAGGGCGACCGCGCAACGCCCATGACCTCCAGGCGTGCGGATACCGCCCCGATGAGTAGCTCATAGCAGGGGTCGACGTAGTGGACCATGGAGAGGTCGAGTCCCTCCATGATGCCGAACACGAGGCCGCTGAGCTTGGCATCCGCCTCGGCCTCCGACTGCGGGCCGAAGGGGCCGCTTGCCAACTCGCCCTCGGCGTCTTCCTGATCGCACTCCTCCCGCGCGTGCAACTCCGACGAGTCCTCGACTGACGAGTCGCTCGCCTCGCCGAAGCCAACGCCCTCCGCGTCGCGGACAAACCCGACGACCTCGACGTCCATGAGGTCGTACCGCACGCGTCGGCTGAAGCTCCTGTCCACTTCCTGCTCGAACTCCTCCCGCGCGTGCAGCTCCGACGAGGCCTTGACTGACGAGCCGCCCGCCTCGCCGAAGCAAACGCCCTCCGCGTCGCGGACGACCCCGACGACCTCAACGTCCATGAGGTCGCAATCGTCCTGCACGCGGCGGCTGAAGCACCTGTCCGAGCCAGGCCCAGGAGGGGAGGCGGGAGGGTCCGCAAAGACCACGCCCTCCGCGCTCGACTGGACCCCGTCACTGCCTTCGCGAGCGGAAGTCGCCAGCCGCCATCCAGCTTCCAGGCCCTGCCCGAATGCCAGCGCGCGGCCTTCGGCCACCTCGTCGCGAACTGACCCGACCCCTGGGGCATGGGGCAGCAGCTGCTGGAACGGGAGCGCCGCGAGCGGCTGCCACACCACCTCGGTGGGCTGCAGCACACTGCCCGCATCACCGCCTGCTCCTTGGCTCTGCACCTCCAGCGCCTCGCACACGGGCCCAGCCGCGCCCCCGCCAAACGCCGCCAGACGTGGCCCCGCAGCCGCCCGCGCGAGGTCCGCCCTCGAGGTCCTCGCAAACCCGCGGGGAGGCGGCTGAGCAGCATGCCGCGCCACGTTGCGGCGGAGACGGGAGCTGCCACAGACTCTCCTTCCCGCTGCCGCCGCTCTCAGGGCTGGCCGGGATGCCGCCTCGCGATCCCTCCACGAACCGGGCCTGGCCCCTTCCCTGTCCCCAAGAGCTCGGCGTAGACCAGCTTCACAAGCCATCAGCCGCGTGCGTCTCGCCTCACGCCGCGCCGCTGTGGCTCCGAGCCGAGCTTTTTCCTCCATGCGCATGGGCCGCCTCTCAGGCGGGCAGCCGCCCGCCGCCATCTCTCAGCCGCCCGCGCGGCGGTCGCCCGAGCAGATTTAAGCCAAAATGGCTACGGACGGTGGGGGCATTTTTTTTATTTGTTTTTATCTGTGTGGGCGCCGAGCGGGCTCGGCGGATTCCTGCATAAATTCGAGGCGAGAGGCGGAGGGCCGCGCGGGCGCTTACAGCCGCCTGCCGAGGCCACCTCAGCCCGCTGCGCGCGCCCCCGCGCGGCCTGCGCGGGCGGCCGCTGCCGCCGCTGCTCGCCCGCTCTCGCGGGCCGCCGCTGCGTCCGCGAAGCCGTGGGCTCCACGTACACCCTCGAGCCCTGGGCGGGACCGCCGCGGCTCGGCGGCCTCCCCCCGCGGGTCCGCCGCGGCCAGCCGCCGCGTAGCCGCGGCGCTCGGCGGCGCAGCCGCCTGGCTCCCAGCGCCAGCCGCAGGCGGTGGGGGCTGGGCGGCCGCTGGCAGCCGCTGCGCTGGCACTGGCGTTGCCACGAGCGCCTGCCCCTCCGCGCCGTGGCCCTGCCTGGCCTGGAGCGCCGCCGCCCAGCGCCGGCGCGTGCACTCCGTTGGCGAGGCCAGCGGCGCGATCGGCTCCTTCGACGCTGGCAGGATGCCGCGAGCGAAGTCCGACCGCGCCTGGGCTCTGGATCCCTTCTTGCACTTGGGCTGCCCAGCCGCCGCGCTGGCCCCGCACTGCTTGCCCAGGCCGCGGCGCGCGTACCTGGGGAGGCGGCAGTACATCCAGCAAGCCGCGCAGACCAAGAAGGGCTCGGAGTCGTCTCCATCGACTCTCGACTCCATGAGGAGGTGGCCGTTGACCCTCCACCCCGCTGGACGGGCTGCATCAGCCGCCTCCGCAGTGGCTGGTCCGCTGCTCGCCGCCTCCGCCGCCGCCAGGCGCGGGCAGGGCGCGGGGGCTGAGGCCTCGCGGCGCCTCGGCTGCACCTGCGCCCTGCGCTGGGCGACACGTCGCAGGGCATCCGCGGGCGACTCGGCCGAGGCGGGGCGGCGCCTCATGGGCGAAGGGCGCGAGCTGGAGGCGCCAGCAGCCGCCACCGCTGCCAGGGCCGCCGCCGTGGCGAGGAGGGGGCCGCCATCAGCCGCCGAGGCCTGCGCCTCGGCGTAGCCACCGCAAAGCTCCGCGTCGATCTCCTTCACGTTGCCATCGCCATACAGCGCGACGTGCTCCGCGTCGCGTGGCGCCTGGCGAACCTGCCGCGGGCGGCGCACCAAGGGGGCAGCTGGGGGCGGCAGGCTGCTGTCTGCAGGCCGCGGCGGCTGCCCAGGGCCTCCGCCAGCGGCGTGCCCGACAGCGGCGGCTGCCTCGCGGCCCTCGGGGAGCTCGATGGGTTCCGAGATGCCGCTGCCGCGCACCAGCGCCGCGCCGTCAGGAGCAGCCAACAGCGCGTCCAGCTCCGCTATGCCAGCCGCGCGCACCTCCACGTCGTGCTTATCCCCGAACTGGCCGCGCCCCTGGGACTGCGACTTCGGTGGGCTGAATCCACCTGTCCCAGGGGCGGGCTCCGCCGCGGCGGCGAACAGGGGGTCGGCCTCGCCGTCGAGCTCCGCCGCAA
The DNA here is from genome assembly GCA_963575745.1 of Prorocentrum cordatum. Taxonomy (NCBI): domain Eukaryota; class Dinophyceae; order Prorocentrales; family Prorocentraceae; genus Prorocentrum; species Prorocentrum cordatum. The sequence goes on from CAUYUJ010002159.1 coordinate 35,455, forward strand.
TGTAGGGGGTGAGGTCCCGCAAGCCCGACTCCGTGTCCTGGACCTCGAACTCGGCGGCGAAGCGCGCCGCGAAGCGGGTGCGGGCCTGGCAGCCCTGGAGCAGGCGGGCCTCCTCGTCGGCGATGGCGCGCATCGCCGCGCCCGCCTTCGCGAGCTGGCCCACGAGGCGGTTGCCGAAGAGCTCCACCTCCATGAGGTCGCCCCGCTCGATGGCCGCCCGCGAACGGGAGGGGATGAGCTTCAGGGCAGACGGCGCCGCACCCCTCGCCTGCACCACCCACTCGCCAACGGTCGTGAGAACCGCCACCGGCCAGACCGCGCTCCTGATCATCAGGTCGTTGTTGACGCAGGAGCCGTCCGTGAAGACGAGGGTGCCCGCGGGCACCACAAGTGCGCCCGCGTCCCAACCGCGCGAGCGGCGCGCCCCGCCAGGGTCACAGCGCGGCCTCTGGACCTGGTACTGGGCGCCGACGAAGAGGTCCTGGCAGAAGAGCTCCTCGTAGCGGTGGCCCATCAAACTCACCAACTCGGCAGTTCGCTTGAAACGGTCGTGGTCGGTCCGCGCGTAGAACTTGCCGTCGAGATAGACTGAGGCTGCCCCAAAGCCAAGCTGACGGGCGCGCGCGAGCCCCAGGTTGTGTGGGTAGACCGCCATGTCACAGCTGTTCGCATCCTTTCTCCAGACCAAAGTGGGCTGGTGGTCCTTCTCCCACTTGACACTGTAGCGGTGGCGCACCCTGCACCAGATGCGCAACCACTTGCCCATGAGGCCGATCGGGCGGCGGCCTCCGTCTGGCTTCCCCAGGAAGAGGAACACCGTGGTGAAGAGGGCCGTGGGCTGCGGCTGCAACACCCAAGCCGTGAGCACCTCTGCCATCATACCGGCGAAGGGCCTGCCCTGGGAGAGGACCAGCCGCGGGTGGAACGCATCCCAGCCCAGAGCGGTCTGCTTCGGGAGCGACTTCGCCGCCTCGAGGCTGTCGCCCACCGTGAACGGGGGCAGCACCATGGAGCAGATCCAATCGGCTGGTCTGGTCCTGTGCTCCCTATCGGCTCCTTTCCAGAGGGCCTTCCACTCTATGCGGATCTGGTTCTGGGCTTGCTGGACTACAACGGGGAGCATCAGCCAGTCGGGGCAGTGCGCGATCACCGAGTCCAGCACCTGATCGCGGTCCTGTATGACATCGCGGGCTCCTTTCGCCCCTTTCGTCGAGGCCACGTCCACGTAGTCCATCCAGCGCAGCCTGGCCGCCTTGGCTTCTTCTTTGCAGAGTCTCGCCGCCGCGCTCTCGATCATCTGCAGGAAGGCCTGCCCTTGCACAGAGGGCTCTTGTATCACCACAGTCAGCGAGTCCAGCTTAGTGCCTTCAAACATGGAGCAGCCCGCCTGCTCGAACTTGGGCCCCAAGCTCTTGGCCACCTGCACCAGGTGCTTCATGTAGCCCCCGTGCCCCTCAGGGGGTGAGCTGACGGCAGCAGCCGCACTGAGCTGCCTGGCGATCCTCCCGAGGCAGCGCCAGCACTTGGTGAGGGGGCTAAGCTTCCTGACAGCCTCCGTGCGCTGCAGCTTGGCCAGCTGGAGGGGCTTGGCCTGCGGTCGCCCTGGCTGGGGCTGGGCTGTAGGCTTCGCGGCTGCCGCGGCGCCCGCGCGGCCGCCAGGCGGGCGGCTGCCCGCCGCCTTGGGGCTCCGAACCTCAGGGGGTCTCACGCCCTCGCCCTTAGCCTCGCCAACTTGAATTGGGTACCCACCATTCCGTATGGGCCCCTGGCTGGGCTGAGGACTGCCGGTCCTTCGGTCGGGCCCATCCAAGTCCGCCGCAGCGCTTGGCTCTGTCCTGCTCCTGAGCGCCTTGAACTTGGAACCATCGCGCGCATCGTCGGAGCGTCGGTCCTGGCGGAGCAGCGGCCCAGTGAAGGGAAGCCCTTCCCCAGCGTCGGCCTCGACGTTGGCCGCCAGGTAGGCGTGCATGCCGCCGCTCGGCGCCGCCTTCGCCGCGGGGCGGCTGGGCGCCGCCGCCTCTGCCCCCTCAGCCCCGTCTGGGACGGGCGGCGCCGCGCTAACGGGGCCGCCGCCTGGCAGCAGGGTGCTACCCGCGGGCCTGGCCGCTGCCAGCTGCAGCGCCAGCAGCAGGTGGAGGGGCCGCCGCAGCAGCCTTTCGGTCGGCAGCGCGCTGTCGGGCCGCCTCGTCTGCCGCTCGGCTCTCCACGGCGGCCGCTGGGGGGGGCCCTGCACCAGGCGCAGCGCCTGCTGCTGGGGCGGCGGCAGCAGCAGGGGCGGCCGCCTGTCCTGCTGGCTGCGGCGGGGCGGCCGCGCCCCGCACGGGGGTGCCAGCGGCCACGGCTGCTGCAGGCCCCTCCTCGGTGCGCTTGCGCTTCTTGGCCACCTCCTCCTCGATCTGGCGCTTGATGCGCTGCTGGTGCTCCTGGCAGTTGCGCTCGAACGTAGCCTGCGCCCCCTGCATGATCTGGAGCCCCTCGTCACAGAGGCGCCTGAGGGTGGCCTGCGCCTCCTCCTCCAGCTCCGCGAAGTTCTCGAATGACTCCGCGTCGAAGTTGAAGGTGAGCTGCCTCGCTCCATCGGGCTGGGCGCCCACGACACCAGCCGCTTGGGCTCGCTGGCGGAGGAGGGCGTTCTCCTCCTCTTTGGCCTCTGCGAGGTTGACCGCCGCCTCGTCGCGCCAGCCTCGGCACAGAGCGAGGTGGTCCTCCGCCGCCACGAGCGTGTCCGCCGCCTCGTCGAGCTGGCGCTGGAGGTGGATCCGCTTCGCCGTGGCCGACTGCAGCCTCTGCTCGAGCGGCTTCGGAGCTGGGGCGACCGCGGGCGCGACGCAGCCCCGCGCGTCACGGACTGCCTCCTGCAGCCTGGCCGCGATGGCGGGGTCCCCGCAGGCGAGGAGCGCTTCGAGCTCGGCCTCGGGGGGGGCCGACCAGGGGGCCTTCGGGAAGGCGACTCCGCCACGGCCACCCGCGCCCCCGCCGCCGCCACGGGAGGCTGCACCACCACCGCCGCCACGGGAGGCTCCTCCACCGCCCTTGCCGCCCTTGCCGCCCTTGGCGCCATTCTTCGGTGGGCCTCCGCTGCCGCCTCCTCGCAGTGCGGGTTGGGAGCCGCCGCCGCCGTCGTCCGCCCAGACCCCGACGCGGGGCGAAGGCTTCGAGGGCGCCAGCTCCAGCCCGATCCCGCACAGCCAGCACTTCGCATTCCTGCGGAAGTTCCAGCGGAAACGGCAGCCCGTGCACACGACGATGCCAGGCTCGGCCTTCGGCCCCATCGCCGGAACGGGCGGGCGCGCTGCTCAGCCGCGGGCGTGCAGCAGGCAGGTGCCGACGGGGGCGGACCCGCCGACACAGAAGAAGCCGTGACCCGCAGGTCCAGGGTGCTGCAGTGGCAGCTCACACTTGTTGGAAAGGAAGGTAGCCTCAAAGCAGAACCTCCCTCGCGCTTAGTCGCCCCGAAAGACTCGCGGTCGTCGGGACGGTTCATTGCCTTGAGCCAAAATGGCTACGGACGGTGGGGGCATTGGATAAAAAACCCTCGAGGCCGGTGGAACTCCAATCGAGGCTTGGCCATGGCTATCACTGCCATGGCCATGGCTATTACCGACTTCACAATCGACCTCACTATCGATCTCAAGATCAAATTGACCATCGGTCTCACGTTCGATCTCGCTATCGTTCGAACGATCGATCTCACAATCGACCTCACGGGACACCAAGGCTCGGCGGTGGACAAACCTCCCTTTAGTAGACCTCCCCTTAGTGAAAACGGCCTGGGACCGAAACCGACGGACCTGGACCTGCAAAAATGACGGCCGCGACGCCCTCTCGCGAACTGAAAACGGCCAATTCCTTAATCGACGTGTCAGGGTAGGAGGTCTGTCCACCCCCGAAAGGCACACCACAGAACACCGCGCCACAGGACACAACGGGGCACCACGAGACACCACGGGACACCACGGGACACCGCGCCACGGGACACCAGGGGACAACGGCGGGACACCCCCGAGCCACCGCCAGACCGCCAGCCGACCAGGGGAGGGGAATCACTAAGCTACTCCTCCTCGTCCTCCTCCTCCTCCCGCCCTCCTCCCTCCTCCCTCCTCCTCCTCCTCCTCCTCCACCTCCTCCTCCTCATCATCATCATCATCCCCCTCCTCCTCCTCCTCCTCCTCCTCCTCCTCCTCCTCGTCCTCCTCCTCCTCCTCCTCCTCCTCCTCCTCCTCCTCCTCCTCCTCCTCCTCCTCCTCCTCCTCCTCCTCCTCCTCCTCCTCCTCTTGCCCGCCCACGCAGCTCCGCCTCGCCCCCGCGCACGACACGAACACGAAACCGAAACCGATTTCCCAGTGGGAAGCTCTCCGTTTCACTGCGATCTCACCTCCGAACCTCCGAACGCCTGGGAGGTCCGCGCGGGATTTTTGTTGATCGGCGCTGGACCCACTCCTTGGCGCACGGAGCGCCAGGAGCGGCGCAGGAGGCGCCGCAAGAGTAGCCCAGCGCCGATCCAAGAAACTCGCGAGGACCTCAAACATGTCAGCTCTCCATCTCCGAAAACATGTCGGAGACCTGCGCAGGCTTCTTGGATCGGCGCTGGCGCCTCCGGCGCTGCCCCTGGCGCGCTGCGCGCGCCAGGGAGGGAGGGCCCAGCGCCGACCCAATGATGGGCCTCTTTTCCACCACCACCACCACCACCATAAGTCGGAGGGGGGGGGAGGAGGTGGTGGAGGAGGAGGAGGAGGAGGAGGAGGAGGACCCCCTCCCCCTCCTAATTCTGGTGGTGGTGGTGGAAACCATGCCCATCAACCCAAGAAGTCCGCGAGGACCTCCGACTGCACTTCGGTTTTGCTGCGTTTTGCCCTGCGAGCCTTGGCGAACTCCGAGGCCGCGAGGCGTGGGCCCAGGCGCTGTGCGAGCGAGTGCAGCGCTGCCGGAGAGCCGTCGGAAGCGTTGGCGGACGCGCCCCGGCGGCAGAGCCGGCTGATCGCCTGCACGACGAGCGCCTGGGACTTCTCCGTGGGCTGATCTGCAGCGCACAGCAGGCCCAGCAGGCCCTGCGGGCGTTCCGCGCTCTCCTTGCCGGGCGGGGGAAGGTACGCCTTCGACAGATCCACGGTGCTCGGAGCCGCCTCCACCAGCTTCAGGAGCAGCTCGGCACGCATGTCGGAGTCTCTCGCCGCCTTCTCTTCGGGGTGCAGTCGGTAAGTCCGTGTTGCGAAAGCCTGGATCAACGAGTAGAGCGGCGTCACACGCGGGTGTTCCCTCGTCCACGCAGAAAGCAACTTGACACCCCATTTCGCAGAGGTCAGGAGCTGCATGGCAATGCTCAAGGCCATGGTGCTCTTCGTACTCTGCGCCTCGTAGGCGAAGACCTGCGCAAAGATCTTGTGCATGGCATTTTGGCCTGTCCGATCAGCAGACAAGTCGGCCCCCGCCTCAATGAGCAGAGCAGCACTCTTCAACTGGCCCTCGTCGAGGAACCTCAGCACCACGGAAACGTCCACCTCCGTCGCCGGGTCTTGCACCTTTAGAAAGCAGCTCACGGAAGCTATTAGAGTCCCCATTGCGCCCAATAGCGTGTCCAATAATCCAATAGCGCGCAAAGCGGACGCCATGCATCTCCCCCAAATGGCGTCATTGGGCGCCGGTGGGCGCTACGCAGCGCTACGTTGGCGCTATCAGGCGCTATTGGACGCCATGCGGCACTTTCGAGCGCAATGGAACGCCTTTGGGCGCTATTCGCCGACACACGTTCCATCCATCCAAGCACCTTACAGCCTCTGGAGAGCAGCTCTCGCAGGAGCTTCACCTGCCCGTTCATGCTTCGGCTTATCTCGCCCGGCTGGACTTCGTCGATGGGCCTGCTCGGGCTGGGCGAAAGGGGGGGATAGCAAAGGGGGGCTCGAGAATCAGCTCACGTAGCTGATTTTCCTGGAGGCGCCCATGCATCGAGGAATGGGCCCGGCGGCGGGGCCGAAACCAGCTGCATGCAGCAGATGTCGTAACCCCCCCTTTCCCTATCCCCCCCTTCTGTTCGGCCCGAGAAAAGAGGAGCGCGCTCGGGGCCCTAAGGGGTCCCTCGGGGGGCCCCAGGGGCCCCTGTAGGCCCAAAGGGCCCCTTCAGGGCCGCTTCCCTCCTGCATGTATTGCCCCGACGCTGCGGTCGGCCAGGAGCGGATCATGGCACAGGTCGGTTTCGAAGAAGGCGTAGGTGCATAACCATACCCTCTCGGAGCTCTGCGCGGATTTCTTGGATCGGCGCTGGGCACCCCTGGTGGCGCCTCTGGGGCCGCCCCTGGCGCGCTGCGCGCGCCGCGCCTGGGAGAGGGTCCAGCGCCGATCCAGCAAATCAGCGCGGAGCTCCAAAAGCTTATGTCTATGTCACGGGTTGCTCCTCGAGGCCCCTGGGGTGAAGAAAGAAGCACGCTTGGGCCCCTGAAGCGTCCCTTTCTGGGCCCCATTTGCCTATCCCCCCCCCTTTCCTTCGGCCCGGCCTGCGCGGCCTCGGCTTGGGCAAACTGCCGGCCCCCGCCGCCGCCGGGTCCGCCTGCGCGGCCTCGGCGTTGGGGTCCGCGCCCCGTTCGAGCAGGCACAGGGCCAGGTCGTGGTAGCGGCTGCGAAGGGCCAGCATGAGGGGCGTGCAGCCCTGGGCATCGCGGGCAGCTCTCTGAGGGGCTTGCTTTTCCACCCACCACCACCACGAGTTGGAGGGGGTCCTCCTTCTCCTCCTCCTCTTCTTCTTCCTCCTCCTCATCCTCCATCTCTGCCCGCCACGCGCTGGGAGACTTGCGCGGCGTCGCCAATGCAGTGCGGTATCCTACTCATCCTCCACCTCCTTCCCCCTCCAACTGCTGGCGGGGGCGGTGGGCAACAGGCCCACCATTCTCCAGACGGGCAAACATGGCAGAAGCATCAGCGTTCGGAGGCCCGCGCGGGCTTCTTGGATCTGCGCGGAGCACGCCGAGGGCGGCGCGGGAGGCGCCGTCAGGGGGGCCCAGCTCCGATCCGAGAAACCCGCGCGGACCTCCAAAAGCGTATGTTTGTACCATTGTGGGTTCCCCGGCTCTCGAGGAGCACGCGAGGCGATGGCAGCGAACTCCGAAAGGGAATCGAATCCCATATCAAATCGAAATCCAAAATCGCATCGACACGGAATCCGAAGTCGAATCGAATCGGAATCGGAGACGACCGACATCAAATCGAATCAGATCCCAGGAATCGAAATGAACCTTGCCTGGGCATCACGGGCGTCGACCGCAACGCCCTTCTCAAGGAACATCCGAGCGATGGCAACGGTCACATGCGGCGTCTGGCTCCAAACGCCCTCGGCGTCCTCCTCTGCGAGCAGTACCCTGGACACGTGCACGGACTGCTCCTTTGAAGGGGCCCAAGGAGCCGCAAATAAATCTGCACGAAGTCCAGGATTCCCATTTATCCCGGAAAGGGCATAGGCCCAGGGTTCTCTATTCGTTGGTAAGCCTGCCCCCATGTGCCATGCTTGGGGTGGGCTGGCGGATGCTTTCCTTAATCAATAACAAGGTCGAGGCTCTCCAGTGGTTAAAATGTTGAAGGTGTTCCAAGCGAAACGCTGGTTTCTGCAAATCTGATCGGCAACACATTAAGTACACAGATTCGTGTGTTGCGGTTGTCTCGAGCAAAACGCTTGTTGTGCAGCATGTCTTGAGGATGTCTCGAGCGAAACGCTCGTTTGACGGGAAGCGCGCCAAGACTCGAAGAGTTGCGCGATGGACGTCTGTTTGCCCAGATGGATTTACTTATCAACTGGGGGAGGTCTGGAGGGGGAACGTGCGGCACCGCCTCGTGATTCAGAGCCTGGCGGATTCCCAAAACGAGCGTTTCGCCTGAGACGTCCTCGCCAAATCGTGAAGTTGGGGGTCGTGTCTTAAGACGTCGTATGTAAAAAATGAGCGTTTCGCCTGAGACATCCTCAACAAATCTGGATATTGAAATCGCTGGCCTAATTTTCGGAACTTCAAAAACGGCAGTTTCGCCTGAGACATCCTCGGAAAAATGGGATGTCGAAAGAGCTGCTATGAGACATAGTTTCGGGGTGCTCTTGGGTAACCTTGTATATGATACTTGGTCCTTGTATATGATACTGGTGGTCCTTGTATATGATACTTCCTCTATATAAAGTTCTTGTATATGATCGCCCTTGTCAATGACATTCCTTGTATACGATGTCTCTTGGCAGGACTCTTGGAGGCCTCTTGGGCCGTGTTGGAGGCCTTTGGGGCCGTCTGGAAGCCATCTTGGGCCGCCTTGGAGCGATTCTGGGCTATCTTGGTGGCCTGGGTGGGCTTCCTGAGCCGTCATTGAATCCCTGGACAATCCCAGGGATACGCTATGGCCGCCCAGGGACCCCCGGGAGTAGGGGCGGTGCAGTCGCCTATATGCGAGACGGCGGGTGGGCGACTCCTTAGTTGTATATGATATTGTTTGAATACGTCCTTCGTTGTATATGATCTTCCTCGTGTACGATGGTCCTTGTATACGATACTTCCTCTATACTAAGTTATTGTATATGATCGTATTGTGAGGCTCTGTTGGGCAGTCGTGAGGGCCGTCTGCTCCTCACGTTCCTCCATCTCCTTCGCCCACTCCTACTCGAACACATCAGATAAGTAAGCGTTTCGCTCGAGACATCCCCCTTGCAAATGCTTTTGAGGAGGTCTTCTAAAACGTACCAGAGCCTCTTCCTCCTGTGTGTGTGCGTGTGTGTGCCTTCGGACGGGCCTTCGAACACATCAGATAAGTGAGGGATAGACGGACGACATTGGAGGCGTACAGAGAAGTGAGGAGGATAATCAGGACTCTCCTTGTGGACGTTCGGGGAGCGCGTGTCCGTAGGTATCCCCTGTGGACGTTCGGAGAGCTCGCCTACATTACATTTTATCGTGATGATGCTGCACGTTCTTGCGCAGCTCTGTCCTTTCACGCGCTTCCCGTTCATGTCAGGAAAGGTTGGAGAAATGGAAAGACCGTCACTTTCGCCCCAGTCCTTTTCGCTTCAGGGCGGAACACACGTGAAGACACATGGGCCCACTTCGCCTCAGGGCGCGGCAGGCGTGAAATCACGTGGGTCCCATCCGCCCCAGGGCAGAGCAAGAATGAGAACACGGGGGTCCCTTTCGCCTCAGGGCAGAGCAGGCGTGAAAACGCTCCCTGATGGTTGCTGCGCTCTGGGGCGACGGGGACCCACATGCTTTCTCACGCTTGCTGCGCGCCCGGGCGAAGGGGGCGTTCGCGGTTTCACGCTCGTTCCGCTCCGGGGCGAGAGGGACCCACGTGCTTTCGCGTTTCCTGCTCCCTGGAGAGCAGGGGAGCCAACGTGATGTCACGCCTGCCGCGCCCTGGGTCGAAGAGACCCACGTGTTGCCACGCGTCCTGGCCACCCAGGGGCGGTCTCCCCCGCCCAACTGCGAATGGGCGCACAGAAACAGAGCAAGCTCAGCCCTAATCGGCACTAGATGCGCAATCACGTGGCACGCTCCGTCTTGGGGCAATGGGGAAGCCGCCTGGGGCTTCCTGGAGGGGACCCACGTGTGTTCACGCTTCTTGCATCCTGGGGCGGAAGGGACCCGCGTGTTGCCACGCTTGCCCCGCTCGGGGGCGAAAGGGACCCATGTGAGCTCACGCCTGTTGTGCTCTGGGGCGAGAGGCGCCCACGTGTTGCCACGCCTGTTCCGCTCTGGCGCGACAGGGGCCCACGTGTTGTCACGCGCGCGCCGCCCTGGGGCGAACGGGACCCGCGCAGATGCCACGCTGGCTGCGCCCTGGGGCAACAAGGAACCTCCGCGGTCTCACGCGCATCCCGCTCTGGGCCGACAAGGACGCGGCAAAGGGACCCGCTTGGGTTCACGCCTGCGCCGCTCGGGCGCGCAAGGGACCCATGTGGTGTCACGTGCATCCCGCTGTGGGGCGGGGAAAGCCCACGTGCTTTTTCACGGGTGTCCCGCTCCAGTGCGACAGAGACCCACGTGCTTTCACGCCTGCGCCGCTCGGGCGCATGCGGTGTCACGTGCATCCCGCTGCGGGGCGGGAAAGGCCCACGTGCTTTTTCACGCTGGTTCCGATCTGGCGCGGCCAAGGGCCCACGCGTTGTCACAGGTGTCCCCCGCTCTGGCGCGCAAGGGACCCACGTGTTTTCACGCTGGTTCCACGTTGGCCAGGCGGATCTTGAACATGAGGATTTATTGATCGGGGATGGACAGAATCCCCTTTCGTAGAACGTGGCTTAGTGAAAACGACCTCGGGCCCAAACCTGGCGGGCGAAAGCCTGGACGATGACGGCCGCGGCGCCCTCTCGAGAACCGAAAACGGACAATCCACGAATCGACGTGTTAGGGTGGGAGGTCTGTTTAGCCGTTCGACGGGCCTCGTCCGCCCCTTCCCCCTCCCCCTCCTCCCCCTCCTCCTCCTCTTCCTCCTCCTCCTCCTCATCCCCCTTCTCCTCCTCCTCCTCCTCCTCCTCCTCCTCCTCCTCCTCCTCCTCCTCTGCCTCCTCCGCCTCCTCCTCCTCCTCCTAGCCTCCCTCCTCCTCCTCCTCCTCCTCCTCCTCTCCTCCTCCTCCGCCTCCTCCTGCTCCTCTGCCTCCTCCGCCTCCTCCCGAGCTGACGGAATGTCGAGCGAAACGCGGGTCGTCACGTGCCCAGGCCGCCCAGGCGGGTCACCGACACGAGTGTGCGCTGAGGTTGTCTCGGGCGACACGCGCGCTGTGCAGGATCTGCCGAGGACAAAAATAGTCCGGGGACCATGGTTGGATTATGTTTGAATATGTTTGGGTTTTTTTGCGTAGATTGAGTTTTCATCTAAAAGGATCTGTCGAGGATGTCCCGAGCGGGGTCCTGGCCTGCAGCGACAGGCTCCGCCTGCAGGATGTGTTGAGGATGTCTCTCGCGAAAAGCTGGTTTGCCCACTGTTTGAGGAGGAGTCGAGCGGGGGCCTTGTCGTCGTCTCGGTGCGTTTTCGCTTCGGTTCGGATTCGCTCCTTGATTGGTCCGTCCCAGTTCGGAACTGAATCGGATCTTGAGTTCGAGCTGGTTGAACGCCCCGCATGTTTTCCCCCCCCTGTCGTGGTCGCGCTCGATTCGCTCCGTTGCGGAACTGAATGTCTCGGGCAATAGCTTGGGAACTGAATCGAATTTTGAACTCGAGCTGGTCGAGCGCCCCGCGCGTCTCGAACTAGCCCGAGCTATGCGTTCAGGCAGTTCGGGCCTAAGATCCAGATCATTTCGGCCATGATTCTGACGCCAAGGACGGCTTGATCCACAATGCAATAGGGCGCGGCACGTATCAACGCGGCGTGACGCGTTGAATTCAGCACAGCACGGCACAGCACGGCGCCGTACAGCACAGCCCGTGGCACGGTACATCACGATCGTTACTCTGAGCACTGTAATTGCCAGTCGCCCAAATTTGGCGTCTTGGAAACGATGCCATGCTTTACATTTCTACATCCCTTTCCGGGTTCGTGGGCCGATCATGTTTGTCCACAACTTCTGGATGTTCCTCTTCCCCTCCGTTTCCCATGTCTCCCTCGATTCTCACGAGAAGCACCCTTTGCTTGCGTCTGTGCCGATTGTTCCCTCCTGGTCCTTGCCCCCGACCCGGACCCTGACCATGCCATCCTCGTGCGCGCCGACGGCCATGCCGCTCTCGAGAGGGATGGTGCCGTCCTCCCCGCGCATGCCTGCCACGATCCGCACTGGCACCGCAGCCCACGTCGACTCGGTGAGGCCCAAGGTCTGCGCTGCCCGCTGCGTCGCCTCGCTGAGCGAGCTCCAGGTGACGGTGGGGTTGTCGCCGCTCTGCCAGGTGCCCTCGGTGAAGCCCAGGCGGAAGACGGCCTCTCGCTCGCCGTCGGTGAGCTGGTGGAAGCCCCTGCGGTGCACGAGCTCGTGCAGCTCCTCCGCCTCGTCTGCCTTCTTGGCCCTCTTCGCCGGCGGCTGCTGATCCTCGGCCCCCTCCCGGGGAGACCAGAAGGTACCGCTGCCGCTGCTCCCTGGACCTCTCCCAGGGCGCGCTATGACCAGAATTCAAAAACGAATCCGGCTGTGGTGACGAGGGCCCTCCAGGAGGCCCCACACAAAGCAAAAACGAGGGAAGGCTAGAGGCACCGGCACTGCTTCCTGTTCTGGTCCTCCTCCTCCTCCTCCTCCTCCTCCTCCCCCTCCTCCTCCTCTTCCTCCTCCTTCTTCTCCCCCTTCCCCTCCTCCTCCTCCTCCTCCTCCTCCTCCTCCTCCTCCTCCTCCTCCTCCTCCTCCTCCTCCTCCTCCTCTGGTACAGGTCTGGTCATCGTCCTCGTCGGAGTCCATGTCGACCTCCTCCTTCTTCTTCGGCCGCGCTGCCCAGCCGGAGACCCTGCGGAGCCGCTCCGCCTCGAAGGGGTGCGGCACGTAGGCCGTCGACTGGTCTCCCGCCTCCGCTGGAAGGCCAGAGCCCAGGCACCCGACGAGGAGGGGCTTGCCTTCCGCCTCCACTGGAAGGCCAGCCCCTCCTCCTCCTCCCCCTCCTCCTCTCCTCCTCCTCCTCCTCCTCCTCCTCCTCCTCCTCCTCCTCCCCTCCTCCTCCTCCTCCTCCTCCTCCTCCTCCTCCTCCTCCTCCTCCTCCTCCTCCTCCTAGCCTCCTCCTCCTCCTCCCTCCTCCTCCTCCTCCCTCCTCCTCCTCCTCCTCCTCCGCCTCCTCCTCCTCCTCCTCCTCCTCCTCCCCCCCCTCCCCCTCCCCTCCTCCTCCCCCTCCTCCACCTCCTCCTCCTCCTCCTCCTCCCAGTGTGCCCAGCCCACGACATCAAGACCCGTTTCGGCTGCTCGCAAAAGTGACCCTGGGCAAGAGCGACTTTAGGTGCGCGGATGTCGGGGGCGGCGGGGGGAGGGGGGGGGGGGGGGCAGATGCAAGCCACCCAGGCGGGCCACCTGTGCGCCCGCAGGGGCTCCGACCACGGCCGACGCGCGGGGGAATACAAGCTGCCCCCACCAGCGGGACGCGAGAGCCCCGATGCAGCAGCCCCCGCAGAGGCTGCAGCTGGCCGCGGCACCGACCAGGGCCACAACCGAATATAGAGCAGCAGAGGGGTGACCCCGCTGCTCCGGTCCACCGCCAGCCCCAGGCGGACGGCAGGGCAGGCCGTGCCCCAAGCGGCAGGAGGGCACTGCCCACCGCAGCTGGGGTCGGCCTGAGCGGGCCACGGCAACCCCGCAGAGGAGGCGCCGAGCTCCGTGAGCGATGGGAAAGGTTGACCTACGAGCAGCTCGTGGAGCGCGGCTCGTAGGCCTCGATAAAGGAGCTCGCGCGATCCCTCGATGGCCGCCTGGGCTAGCGCTCGCCGGGGGTGGGCGCGAGGGAATTGGGGCCGAGGAGCTGCAAAGACCGCAGCGCGCGAGGGGAAGGAGAACAAGAGAGAGAGAGAGAGAGCAACTCCTGGGCAAAGCCTTTGGAGAGAACAGGACCCCTAAAACGCAGAAGCTTGCAGATCTATCGATGACTGTGGCCTCTCAGGTGTCCTCCTGGGAGGCCCTGGGGTTACACCAGTCAATGTTGACCATCTGGTGTCATCTTGGCGACCTGCCTCGCGTGGTCCTGCCTTGTCCGGCCCTGCCCAGTCCAAGACGTTACCTCGGCGACCCTAGCCCCACGATGTCTGACCAGTGGAAGATCCCAGAAGCCCGCTGTCGTGATTAGTGTCGCATCGTGGACTCCCGCAGATATAAAACCCTTCCTGCACGGCTTCCCCCCGGGCCGTAGGCGACCCGAGAAGGAGCAGAAGGAGGAGGAGGAGGAGGAGGAAGAGGAGGAGGAGGAGGAGGGAAGAGGAGGAGGAAGAGGAGGATCTTGGGCGAAATGTTAAAACACAACAGAAACATTTCCATACATAAGAGTTGCCAAACATAAGTTTAAAACATCGCCCCTCGACTATCTTTAAATATGGTTGAATCTTCCTCCTGTAGAGGGACACGCCCGACTTAATGCTGGGCCCAGTAACGGACTTGATTTTTCCCATGCTTGACACAAACAGGATGCAACAAGCCTGCATCCCCTGCGCTCGTCACGTCCATGTGCAGCCGAGAGATCGCGAACAGGAGAGGAGAAGGCAGACGACGGAGGCGAGGGGAATCACTCTGGGCCTCTGAAGGGTCCTCGCCCGGCACTGGGAGCGCCAACACAAAGACTCGTTAAAAAACTTGGTCCCGTGAAAGGGGTCTGGACCCCTGGGCGCTCCCACTCTTGAAAAAAACACGACGTCGGAGTTCTGGGTTGGAAGTTCTTGAAAGCCCTCGGGTAAGTAGAGTGAGAGAGAGAGAGAGAGAGAGCGAGAGAAGAAACATGAATCAAGTAAAGAGCAGGTACCATAGCGCAGAGCGAGTTGACAGGGCGCCGAAAAAAAAACAGGATAGATGTAGAGACAGAGAGAAAGAGAGAGAGAGAGAGAACAAGAAAGGAACAGGAAGAGAGGGCTAAACATTCAGCCCGATAATAAGCACCCCGACACGCGAAGCCGTTTGGCAAACGCGCCCACATAAGAAATCAATAAAGGCACGGCTGTTTCGAAAATTCCCAGGGCCCTTTTAGGAAGCGCCAATGGTCCGGTCCGGGTGGTTTTTTCTCCCTTGAAGGAAGAGAGAGAGAGAGAGAGAGAGAGAGAGAGAGAGAGAGGGCGCATAAAAATAGCAATATAGATGTAGAGAGAAGAAGAATAATAAGAAAACGAATAAACAAACAGGACGAGAGAGAGAGAGAGAGAGACAGAGAGAGAGGGCGCATACAAATAGCAGGATAATGTAGAGGGAGAGGGAGAGAGAGAGAGAGAGAGAGAACAAGAAAGAAACAGAAAAAGAGAGAGAGAGAGAGAGAGAGAGAGAGAGAGGGCGCATAAAAAAGCAGGTAATGTAGAGAGAGAGAGAGAACACGAAAGAAACAGGAAGAGAGAGAGAGAGAGAGAGAGAGACAGAGACAGAGACAAAGACAGAGACAGAGAGAGAGAGAGAGAGAGAGAGAGACGGCGGGCGTGGAGCGCCGGCGAAAAATCGAGGCATCAACTTCTCCCGGGCACTGGCCTCACGACGTGGACCCCCGAGGCCTGGACCCCTTCCCCGGACCCCCTCCCCCTCCCCCTCCTCCTCCTCCTCCTCCTCTTCCTCCTCCTCCTCCTCCTCCTCCTCCTCCTCCTCCTCCTCCTCCTCCTCCTCCTCCTCTATTCCTCCCCTATTCCTCCTCCTCCTCCTACTCCTCCTCCTCCTGTGATCCTGTGATCCTGTGGCGCAACTGTCCAGCTCCCTGAGGCTACGCAGCACGCTGACGACGACGACGACGAAAAGAGAAGGCGGCAGCATTAGCGCGCCTCCTTGAACAGCTCGGCGGGGATGGGCCAGCTCCTCCCGAAAGACCTCCCATCGGACGGGTCCTTGCCCTTCCTGAGGTCCGAGAGGCTTTGCTGGGCCCCCTTGTTGCGCGGTGCTCCGTGGCACTGCGCCTGCAGGAGGCGGGGCCTCTTGGTACCAGAGGCAGCACACCTCGAGCACCAAACGATCCCCCCACCCCCATCCACAGCTTATGGGTGCTGTGGGCATTACGAGCTAACCTGGGGAGACCACTACACGTGGTCATACAAAGCCCAGTCCTGGAGTGAGACCTGTCGCCGCATCTCGGGCAGAAAAACCTCTGGAGTTTCTGCCCCGACCTGCGAACCTCGTGCCCATTGGGGTCCGCCACCAACTCCAACCGAGTCGGTCTCCTACGGCCCCCAACTTTACACTTAGCAACATCAGGAAAACCCCCCTCCGAGAGAGCAAACAGGATCGCCCCTTGGAAAATCCCTATCTGCCTGACCTGCTCAGAGAGGCTCAAGTACTCAGCCTTGGCCCTGGGATTGGACGGGCGAAGTTCGGCCCCCTCCCCCGCAAGCCGATCAGCCTCATTGTTTCCCTTCCACGCCCAGATGGGCATGCCAGCTTCGAGAGCCTTCGTGAGGGACAAATGAGAACGGACCTTGCGGAGGGTAATATTTTCAATCCCATAGTCCTGAGCAATCTGGAAGATCTGAACCCATGAATACGCCAATCTTTCGAAGTCCTGATCGGGCCCCTTGGCCCGCACATCCACGACAAGCCGGCAATCCGAGGCGATTTCCACCGCGCCGACCTCGAGCGATCTCAAGGCCATGAGAAAAGCATACACCTCGCCGCATCCCGCCTCCGGCACAGGGCGGGGGGAGCGGGCCATACTTGGACGACGCGACCACCGCGACCTGGGGGCCCATGCACACGACCGCCCACCCCGCCCTGCTGAAGGGGAGGTCGGGATCCAGCGCTGGCCCGTCCAGACAAATGCGGTGGCTCATGAAGCCTGTGGTGGAAGCCTTGTCCCACTTCACATACTCGTGCTGGACTGGCGGTGGCCACTTCGCCTCTGGTGACACAGCAAGTCCACGCGTGAGAAAAAGAAGATCAGCACCTGGCTCAGCAGCTCTCTCCTGAAGCTCCTGAAGATCGAGGTGCCGTCTGAGCCCACAATGAGCAGGGCACCTGAAAAGACGGTGCATTTGTGTCCCAGGCTCGTCGAAGCAGACCTGGCACCTGACATCAACAACCCGACGATCTTCATATAGCCCTGCTTGCGTAGGAAAGCCACATGCAGCCAAGCCAGACAATAGCCAAGCCTTCTTCTTACTCTGCTTGCTAACCTCGTTGCGGCATTGCCTGCACAGCTGAGCAATGGGAGCCACCAGAGGGAGCCCAGGAGACCCAAACATCTTCAAACCCACGCGGCTCCGAAGAAGGTCATGGGTATCCTGAGTGGTCAACTTGTGCAAAGACCTTTTTCCGACAACGCCAACATCAATCGTAATCCCAGAACGGGTCTTCCAAAGCCTCCAGGAATCAGAGTACCGCCCCAACCTCCTGAGCGTGAGTACTACTGCAGAGCCTGGGCCAAGCACCTCCGACCAAGCCAGATTGGGGCAGCGCTCCGCCGCCTCGAAGCAACGGCGCAGCGTCGTCGCATCCACCCAGCCTTCTCTGGCGGCACGCGACCATGCAAGGAGAGGGGGACGACTAGCATCAAACTCAGGATCAGCCTCTGGCACCGAAATCGTCATACATTCCAGAGTACGGCTTCGACCTCGAGCAGCGCCGAAAGTAGCCGAGGCCAGGGAAGATCTCAGAGAACGAACACGCCTATCATCCAGACCTTTGACCATGGCCCCATACATGCCCTGAGGGAGCGCCCCTCCTCTGATGACCTTCATGAGCCCCTGGAACGAGCTGCAGAGGCTGCGAAACTTGGAGAGACGGCCCTTGCTCTTGCGAAAGCGGGACCCCACGACAGCCATGGATCTGCGACCCTTGGGCCCCATCCCAAAGTCGCATCCCAGATTCCTGGTAGCCGCAGGGGCGGTGAACTTCCATTTGCCCAGACGCTTGGCCAATCCACGGACCACCGAAGAACGCGAAGATAAAACCTTGCCTGCCGACTCCGAGACAACCAGCAGTTGGCCCCTCCAACAGCCCACATAGGTAGGCCGTAGCATTCCCAAGACGCGTTTGGACCACCTTAGCAGCCCCTCCCATGAACAGCGTAATGTCGTCGACCACATTGAAGGGGACGGCGGACGGGAAGTGCCCGCACACTTTACCCAAGGGGGACAGCAAACACAGCCTAAGCAACGTCGTCGCGAAGGGGCACCCTGCCAGGATGGTCTGCGCCACCTGCACCACGTCCGAGCAGGTGCCAGACAAGCTGATGACCCGCGGCCCTCTATACTTCACTAGCAGAAGCTTGGGCCTGAAAATCGGAAAATGCCGAGCGACCGCGGCTTGCACAAGAAGGAAATGAACAACTTTCTCATACGCCCTGGTGAGGTCTAGCAAGGTGAGCCCCGCGGTGAACCCCATGAGGCTGTGGCTCTCTACCGCTAGGCTCTGCTCCCAGACAGCCCTCTCACAAGACTTCCCTTTCACTCCGTAATGGTATGACCTGGGATGACGATCCCCCCGCTCGACAGCCTCATGCCTAGCAAGCTTGTGGAACACCCTGCTGGCCCCACTCTCGATGCCGATGGGTCGGCAACCTCCTTCAGGCCTAGGAAGCTGAGCCAACAGGATGAGAGCGATGGCAGAGCTGAAGATGCCCGAACACTCCTGCCAGTGCCAGAGCAAGGCGAGGCACTTGAGGGCCCCGTCCGAGAGGTTGGCCAGCTCCCTGGGGTGCAACGCGTCACTTCCTAGGGCCGTGAACCTCTTGAACTTAGAAGCCACTCTCCTGATGGCTTCTGGGTCGCGAACGGGAGGGCACATATCCTCTATGGAAACCCCACTCTCGCTGGCTTGCTGCTGCAGGATGGGTGGTGCAGTAGGCCACGGGGTCTGGCGTGGCCTCCGACTTGGGTGACGGCTGCCAGACTCCCTTCCAAGCTTCCAAGAGCTCATCCACCTGCTGCTGAGGCTCAGGGGGTGGGGCCCCTTGGAGGCTAGTGGCGGGGATCCAACCTATGGAGGGCTTAGAGCACTTGTGGGCGATACCAGCCCCATCCGAGACAGCTTCGGCAACCCAGGTCCTCCATTTTGCCCCTCGGTCCGACTAGGCGGCGAGCTCGCGCTGCAGAACAAGCCGTGCCACTGCTTGGTGCTGAAGAATAACAGTACTTCCAAGGGGGGAAGCCGGCCTTGCCAAGCCGTGCTGCCCGCCAAGCAAGCGGGCCCCTTACAGAGCTTATCAATAATGGCAACCGATTCATCGTCACCCCAAGCTTCCCCTTTCTTAGAAATGTGGTAGAGTTCGCAAGCCCAATGAGCAACCTTCCCCCAGCCCCTAGATTCAGCCGAGCCCACAGGATAGGCCCCCCCTGACTTGCGCAGAGCAGGAAACCAAGCAAACTTAGGCTCACGCCCACGGCCTCGAAACTTAGGGGCCTCCAAAGGGTCGATGGCGTGCGCCGAGATGAGTTCATCCTCAGCACGTTGAAAGAAGGCACTAAAAACCTGGTCCAGCTCGCATTGCCCGCCACGCCGCTCCGCAGCTTCAATCAGATCGGACCAGTCTGGCGGCTTAGGGCGCGGACCAACGGGTAGCACTACAGGAAAAACACGAGGACGCTTCAGCAAACGTACCTTCTCCTTCAAGGGGTCTCCAGACAAGGTGAGCAGCACTGGCCAATGTGTCTTGATGCATGTGTCTTCGTGCCTGGCAATCTTGTGGCAGACCCCGAGAAGAGCACGGCTAACCACGAAGAAATCGATGGTCCTCCACTTGTGGCTGGTAGACCTGCACGTGGGCTCGACCGTTCTCACCAGCGCACCTCCTAGCCTATCTGGCCAGCTGGACGCTTCAAGATCCTCTGGAGTGCAGTTCCAATCAGCCCCAATGATAACGGGAATGCCCAAGCCAAAGAGATACTCCCAAAGACGCGCAAGCAAATGGCTGCCCTCTTGCCCCAGCGGGTCCTGATCCCACAGGTACAAACTGACAGCAATAAAGCCCCCATGAACAAAACTGTTGATATGCGTCGCCAGGACCCTGTGAGGACTGGGGAGCGCCTTAGCCAAGTTGGGGGCCTTACCCATGCCGATGTGCTTCCTGACCGCGATGCCGACCCCAGACGGTAATCCCACATGATCCGTGACGACCGAAGGGCTAGGAGCCAACTGCCAACCGTGAGCCTTCACGGTGCCCTCTCGAGCCTTCTGGGCACCCGCGTCCGCGGCCACCTCCTGCAGGAAGACCACAGACGACTCGGCCTCATTCACGAGAAACTCCTGAAGGGAAGACCATGACGTGGTATTGCACGTCTCCAACACGAACTCCCGAGTCCTGCGATATTTCCTCTTGGAGAACTTCTGAAGGGAGTCCGAAACTGCACAACTGGGGCTGGGGTCTCTCGGAGGGGGCAGGCCAAAAACTTGTGGCGACTCGTAGGCACACGTGAGACCTGCAGCACAGTCGGGGCCCCCCTCAGCATTACTACTCGCCGAAGGGGAGCCACTCGTCTGAAAACTAGCCTTGTATGGGGACCTCAGGAGCTCTACCGCTGGCCTTGATTGAGGACCCCACCAGACACAGGCGACTCGAGCGCGCGAGCCAGGCCCCAAGCTCCAGCCTGGCCCTCAGATGACGACATGGAAGGACCCGATGATGGAGAGGCTGACGAGCAGCGCCAGCGAGAGGCCGAAGGAGACGATTGTGGGGCCGCTCCAAGATCTGCTTCGTCCCCGGCGAGATGGAGACCACCAGGAAATTGGACCCACTGCATGGCGAATGAATCGAAACGCACCACTCCCGCCTGCGGCGACTTAGGAACGTGACGGGACCCCGCATACGGGGGCAATGAACCTGACCAACTGTCGATCGAGTCCGCGTGCAGCAAGTAGTGGGGACGAGAGATGGAGTCCGTAGCGGAACTTCTTGGCCCCCATCGCGAGCATGTACAGGACCAGCTCGCAGAAGAACATTCGGGAGGCAAGCCGTGCCCCGAAGATGTGGCGCTCTCTGCCCACCATACTCGCACCGATTCACACCCTGGGGGTCCCTCTGGGCGGTCCCAGCCCCCAATGGACACTGGCCTACCCAGGGTTTCGTCCGAGGGGTGCCTCAGTGGTCTCATGGTGGGTGAGTATAGCGACCCAGACGAAGTAGCCCATGCCGCTGCACATGGAGCTGTCGAACTGCCCGAGCATGCCATGCTAAAGCCCCGACATTCCAGCGTGCACCAGGCGAGTAGCGGCAGCGTAGTCCTTGGCCAGGTCTTCCACGCCGCCGTCGACTGGAGAGCGCAGACCTCCCCGGCCTGCCAGAGCCACGGCCGCGGCGACCGACTCCTGAGACGGTGCCTGGGGTGGAGGTGGTGCGGCCCTTGCAGCAGCTGCCCCCTCACGTGCTTCATCGTCAGCGTCGCCTTCAGCAGTCGGAACATCAGCCCCCGCGGGGGCAGCACCAGACACTTCATCCACACGCCGTCTCTTGGACAGCATGCACTGCTTGCAGGCCTCCTGCTCCGCCACCAGCTCCTGCGCGCGCACACGTACCGCCCCGAACGCTTCGGTGACCGCACGCCTGATGGTCTGCTCCACCTCCTGCTTCCGCTCGGCCACCTCCTCTTTCTCGGGGTCGGTGACCTCGACGCCTTCAGCCTCCAAGCCGAAGAGCCCGTCGTCCTCGAAGATCTCGAAGGATTCTCCGTCCAGCAGCTTCTCCAGACTGAGGCCGTGGCGCGGCGCCTCCGCCTGAGCTGCTGGAGGCGCCGCCTGGGGCACCTCCGACGCGAGGAGCTTGACCGCCTGGTGGTACTTGTCCTGGCAGGCCTCGAACCCCCGCATGGCTTGCACCGCAGCCTTTTGAGCTTCAACCAGCTGGCATTGGAGGTTCTCGGCGACACGAACACGCTTCTCCAAATGCTGCCTGGCCTCACGCATGGCATGCTGGCACACACCAACAGTGGGCGCCCGCGGGCCCGCTTTCTGCAACCTGTCGATGTAGGACGCATACACCGCCGCCTGAGCCGAATCTCCCAAGCTCTGGAAACTCTCCTGGATGAGGCGCAGCTTGGGGATGTCGTCCTTCGAGTACTTCGTCCAAGCATCTGCATGCTGGCCTCCGCCTTGGGCGACCCACCCCGAGGCCTGCAGCTGCAACCCCGACGGGAGGGTCGGCTGCAGGGTGGGAGCCGCAGCCGCTTGCCCTTGGAGGCCAGCAGGCTTGGGCCAGGCTGCGGGATCCACCCCTTTGCCCTTGCCTGCCTTGCCTCCCTTGCGCCCCGCAGCCGTCGCCTCCCCTTTCCCCTGAAGCTGATCTCCGTGAGACGGGAGCGACCCGAGCGGAGGTAAGGCCCAGACGCCGCCTGCAGGTCGATGGGCTGTCGGCTGGACATATGCGAGCGGCTCGAGGCAGCATTTGCAAAACCAGTAGTGCGACACATTCTTCTTGCATCCACAATGGGGGCACGGAGCCTTGTCCGCACCTCCACTCTTAGGCTGGTGCCCCACCCACGTCCACTGGCGAGGGTCTCCTTTCGTATCACGCATACCAGGCTGGCCGCGACGAGAAGAGCCCATCGCAAGGACACAGGGAGATACCGCACGAGGGAAATATTGTAAGAGTATGTATGCTCCAGCAGGAGCTCACAAAGGGTGCTGAGGCCAGAAACTGGCCGCAGGATCACGGGCGGGGGCACGCCTCCCCCACGCCAAATGCTCCAGTCCTGAGCGAAACACTACGGACTTGAGCCAAAATGGCTACGGACCTCCTCCTCCTCCTCCTCCTCCTCCTCCAGCTCCTCCTCCTCCTCCTCCTCCTCCCTCTCCTCCTCCTCCTCCTCCTCCTCCTCCTCCTCCTCCTCCTCCTCCTCCTCCTCCTCCTCTCCTCATCCTCATCCTCATCCTCCTCCTCCTCTGTTCCTGCTCCTCCTCCTCCTCTGCCCTCCTCCTCCTCCTCCTCCTCCTCCTCCTCCTCCCCCCTCCCTCCCTACCTCCTTCCCTCCCTCCCTCCTTCCGAATTGCCGCCCTTTGGGCCGCTTGCGGACGGCCCCAGGGCCCGGTAAGGGCCCCAGGAGTTTGAAGGGGCCCAAGGACACAAATAAATACAGACAAATCCAAGGATTCCCCATATTTTCGCGTAATTTCTAAACTTTCGTCCTCCCCCAACGTCCCATGTTTCCTATATTTTCTGGAGAATCGACGATTCAGTGTGTCTGTGTGTTTTTTCCTTCCTGATGTTCCCATCGTACTTAAGGACCACATCCCAAAAATAATTCCGAACACCCAGAAAAGTATCGAAACAGTGTCGAGCAAGAATCGCTTCCCGGCGCCCGACACGCGAAAACCCTCCAGTTGCGGTACTTCCTCGGTGCTCGAAATTCTTTCGCATGATCAAAGCTGAGGTAGGCTGGAACATCATCATAACCCAGGAGGTCGAGCATCCGACGAAACCTCCCGCCGTGATCTCTGGGGTACGGCTTCGCGACGCAGCCTTCTCTGGACATCCAATTAGGATACGGAAAACCTATGCACGATGCCTAGCAGCGAACGCTGTCCAAAACCGACAGCAGCTGCTGTGGGCCAAGCGACCTTTGGCTCACATGGATACCGTCCAGGTCGACGCCGAAGGCAAATACTGGTCAACATGGGCAAAAAACTTCTGCCGGTTCTCGTCATTGCCATTTCCGTGCCATTTCGATCGCACGATAATTCTACGCACTGGCCACCCGAACGTCTACGGACCCCCGACCTCTCGACCACTTCCCGAGAACCGGTTTTTCCTCCCGGGCCGTCTCTTGGCGGCCCCGAAGCCAGGTGAGGGCCCCAGGAGGCCGAATATGTATATATATATATATATATATATATATATATATATATGTGTATATGTATGTATGTAACAAACAAAAAAACGTCGTCTCGACTACAGTGCGGGCGTGGCCGCAAGAAACCCTCGCACGAAACCCAACCCTGAGAATCCGTGCGCGAGGTGCACCTGAGGGGAAGCCTGGAGCACCCTGAACGCAGCAGCTCCCTCAGCGGCTGCGGGAAACCACCGCGCAGCGCGAGGAGCGAAAAAACCCAGGATACCCTAACGAAAAGCAAATGTCGGCGGTGGACAAACCTCCCTTTAGTAAACCTCCCTTTAGTGAAATCGGCCTAGGGCCGAAACCGACGTGCCTGGACCCGCAAAAACAACGGCCGCGACGCCCTCTCGCGAACCGAAAACGGCCAATTCGCTAATCGACGCGTCGGGGTAGGAGGTCTGTCCACCCCCGAAGATGGGTTCTTGATGCGCGCCCCCACTGCATGTCGAGACGCCAGGTGTCTGCACAAGCCTCTGGCCACCAGCGGCCCACCCTCTGTTCCCCCCAGCAGGCCTTCGCGGACGCCAGCGCGTGCAGCGGGGTCGTGCCAGAGCTGCTCGCGAGCGAGGGGTCGGCGCCGCGGGACATCATGAACTCGATCTCCCGGTGGACAAGGCGGTTCACCGTGCCGAGGCAGCCCAGGAGCAGCGTCGTCCCGTCCTGAGGGGCAGCGAGCCGAGGCCCAGCGACATGACAAGTCACGGCGGTGCTCGGCCTCTGGGGGCCCTCGCCGGGCCCCAGGGCAATCACGAGAAGACCCACCATCCCAGGGAGGAAATACCTTCATCGCCAACCCCTTCATCCCTGTCACATGCTTCGATGTGCGCACATTCGTTTATCAAGACAACCAATTGTTCCTGTCACACAATTCACACGCGCGGGTTGTCGCGCGCGCATGTCGAATCCTTCCAACACTTCAACTGCCGTAGAAAATTTCAAATTCTAAGTTACCGATAATATTGTGTGAAACGACAAAATGCGTTCCAACATTTGTTTTCGAGAGAATCGGCGCGCGTTCATGCAAATTCTTCGAGCAACGGTCGTTGCTCAACATCCCCAAACAAAGCCACGCGGGACCCTCGCGCGCGCATGTCGAAATCAGTAAAACGCTTTGCCACGAGTGCTGATCCCTGTCGAACAATAGCATGCCATGCACGCGCGTCCGTCGGCCGTGATCACCTTTTTGTCGATGTTGTCGACGTCGTCATGATACCGCGCCCACCCGAACCACCGACCCGCGTGGAAGTGCTCGCGCTCCAGCGCGGCCTTCGACGCACGCTGGGAAGTACTCATCGGTGAGTGCCGTCGCGGCCGCATCGGATACGCCAGACCAGCTGGCCGCTCTGCGCGCGAGCGCAAAGATGCGCAAACCATAGCCAGACAATCACCGCAATGGCCGCCGAAAGGGTTTTGCAAACGAAATTGCGGGTGGGAGGGTGGGACAACTGCCCGAACAGTGGAACTGTCAACTCCAAGCTTTTCAAAATTATTTCCGCCGCGTATTCACATAGATTGCAACACATAGGTCACACCACACCCATGTAACCACATTTCTCCTGAATTAAAAATATTAGGATATACCCCCCTGGAATTAACGGCTCACCGTTTCGTATTGCAATGTAACTTTGTTCCTCCCCCGTCGCCCATCAGCAAAAAACGGGTTCGTACCATCCAAGGTAGGCCAGTACCCCCCCCCTCATCCTCTGCAACAAATGATATGCGCGAATATTATTTTATCAACAATTATAAATGGACAAACATCCTTTGCAGAAAATGGACGAAGTGCACGCGCGCGCGTCGTCGCGCGCGCATGCCGAAAACCTTCCAAAACCTCAGGCGCATCTGAAAACATATGGCTTCGCAGCAAGAACTTTCAACATTAACTTGCGCACGGGTCCTGACGAAGTGTCAAGAAGAACCATCGTTTGTTCAACATGCTCATAGATTGCTACCGAACGGGCCTCTCGCGCGCGCGTGACACAATCGCTTGGACGCCCTTGCGCGCGTACTGTCGCACGCATCCCTTGCAAAAAACGGAACGAAGTGCATGCGAGCGCGTCGTCGCGGGCGCATGCCGAAATCCTACAAAAATCGCAGGTGTCGTAAGGAATTCGAAGAATGTGTCCCGAAATCACATAAAAAACACATGGTTTCGCGACACCAACCTAGTGTTCAAAAATGTTTGCGTCCGCGCCCCTGCGAATTCTGATGAAAACCGTAGGCTCTTCAACACGTTCAGTCAAGTCGGCCAAACGGGGCCATCGCGCCGCACGCCGATATCATTTGAGCGCCCTCGCGCGCGTGCTGGGGGGGGGACGGCCCGTGGCAACCGATACCATGCGGGCCACTCGCGCGTCGGCCGCGAGCACATGTCGAACTCCCTCCAAAACCTTCATCGCCGACGCGGGGGCACCATCGTCGTCGTCGGCGGGATCAGCGTTGGCGACGTCACTGGTCTTGCCGTCGTAGTTGTCAACCTCGTCACCAGAATCGCTACCATCATCATCACGTCTGCTGTTGTCGGCGTTGCCATGATGCCGCGCCCGCACAAGTCACCGACTCGCACTGACGTGCCCCCTGGGAAGTGCCTAGCGTTCAGCGCCACCGCGGCCGCGTCGGCAGCGCCAAACTATCTGGCCGCTGCGCGCGCGAGCATGCGCCGCCTAGCGCGGCCGCAATGATGCACCAGCCAACCCCATGCACTCATCGCAATTGCCGCCGCACGGGCTTTGCCAAACAAGTTGCAGATGGGTGGGTGGGATGATTGCGCGAGCAGTGGTGTGGACAACTCACTGCGCACAAAATTACTTGCACTACATAGATTGCACCACGTAGATATGAGAGAGCGCGCACGCAGGGCTGGAGCAAACAGGGGGGGTTCCCCTTAGCTACCCCCCCCCTTGGACTTTCCCTGTCCGAAGCCCCCACCCCTCTCCTCCCCTTCCTTTCCGCCCCGCGGAAGCTATCCCCATCCCAGTCCCCCTCTGTCGCGCTCTGAAGCTACCCCGCCCTGGAAGCTACCTACCCCCCCCCTACTTCCCTTGCAAAAGAAGGGAGAAGGGGGCTTAGCCCCCCCCCCTTTGGACTAGGCGCGTGGTTGCCCCCTCCCCGCCCCCCTGTTTTCCGGGTCACGGGAGCAATTCCCCTCTCCTCCTCAGCCCGAATGCCCGAACCCGACACCCCAACCCTCACACCCTAAACCCTACCACCCTAACCCAATCACCCTCACCCTAAAACCCGAAGTACCTAACCCCAACCCTAACCCTACCACCTGAACACTAGCACTTTGACCATAGACCTATCATCAAAAACCTAATACCCTAAGCCTAACACCCAAACCTTATCTGAACACCTTAGCCCTGCCCCAACCCTGACACCCTAACCCTAACCCTAACACCGCCCGCACCCTCCCACACTAAACCTCACAACTTAACGCTGACTACAACGCCGTAATCCGAACACCCTAACCCTAACATACGAATTCAAACACACAAAAAAAAAAAAACGAAACCTAACACGCGCACCATAACACCCTAACACTAACACCCGAACCCTAGCACCCTGAGCATAACACCCAAACCCTGGCACCCCCTAACCCGCTAACCCGAACACCTCAGCCTACCCCTAACCCTCACCCTAACCCGCTAACCCTAACCCTCACCCTAACCCGCTAACCCTAACCCTCACCCTAACCCGCTAACCCGCGAACCATAACACCCCCAAACATAACACTCGAACCCTAACACCATAACCGTCACCCGCACCCCAACACCCGAACCGTAATCCGGGCACCCCCAACACCCCCACACCCTCACCCTGGAGAGAGCGCGTCCTGTGGACGCCGGCAGAGGGGGGAACTCAAGCCAGGAGACCAGGAAGGGTACCCCCCTGGAGATGCAGGGGGGGGGGGGGTCGAATCAGGGAGGGGGACCCCCCCATCAAGGGGTCCGAACCGGGGGGGAGGCCCCCCACCCCTGAGATGCAGGAGGGGGATGGAGTTCGAACCGGAAAGAGAGCCCCCCCCCCTCTGTCCACAGGGGAGGAGGGGGGGGGTCCAACAACGGAGGGGGCGCCCCACGCCCCCGCCTGTCCAAGGGGGGGGGGGGTTCGAACCGGGAGGGGTGCCCACCCCACCCAGTTCCCCCCTGCAACCGACGACGGCGAGCGCCAGCGCCGGCGCTGGCGCCGTCGGGCAGCGACAACGACGACGACTTTCAACACCCACTCGGCAACCCCGATACAAGAAAGCTTCTGGAAACGGTGTCTGGTCGCCTGGGCCACGTCGCTTGGACGCGTCACACGCTGCGGCCTCCTGGATTTCACCGAGGAGAGGAAGCGCGGACGGGCTGGAAAAAAAACCTCAAAACTAAAGGTCCGAATCCAAAAAATCCTGCTGCCTCCTCATCTGCCTCGAAGTCTTCAGGGGGGTGATCGCCCGCTGCGGCCTCCGCAGCTAGGCTCACGCGGGCTGCTACGTCATGTTCACTCACTTCCTGTTGTTGCTGCCTCCGATCTTCCTGACTAGATTGCCCTTCGGGGCGCGGCCCTGCTTGCCGTCGGCGCCCATGCCCCTGAGGATGGTGGCGAAGGCGTGGTTGAGCGTCATCAGCTTGGATCTCGCGGGGAGGGGGAACGCGACCTCGAGGGGGTGCGTGTGGATCTCTCCCAGCTCGTGCTCCTCCTTTGCCTTTTGGAATAACTCCCTGGCCACGTCCGCGTTGCTGCCTACCACTACCTGCCCGCGCAAGTCCAGGGTCAGGCGCGTCTTCTTGCCGTCGAATGTCTTGCTGTATCCACATACCTTGCACCACTCCTCGATCAAAATCGGGTCCTTCGAGACCTCTATGTTTAGCTTCAGGCGCTCGGCGAGGAACTGGAAGCCCTGGAGGTCGGGGGAGACGCCCTTGGTGAAGAAGCTCTCGATATCGCTCAGAATGCTGCCAAAAAGATGTAGATGGGGGCTCCCCAGCTTGTGACCGCCTCCGATCTGCTTGACTTGCTTGTCGTAATGCTTCTGAAGGTCCACCATGTTGCATATGATCTGGGCGTCGTTGTTGAAGAACTTGGTTACCTGCATCTCGAACTCTAGGGTGCGCATCCTGCTCTCTAGCTGCCTCAGCAGCCTCTGGTCGGAGGCGGCGTTGTCGGTGTTCGCCTTCTTGCCTGGCGGGGCTCCTTCCGCGGACTCGGCGCCGCGAGCCTCCTTCTTCGGGGCGATGAGTAGTCCGCTCCACTCGGCCATGCAGCTCGCAGTCGAACTCCCAATCTGTTAGCGTGATCTCGTGCTTGGGAAGCAATACTGGAAGATGCTCGAGCTGTAAATGCCAACGTAGATGTTCTGTTGAGTCAACTTGTTGATCACATATGGGGCATTCCGAGAGCGTGGTTTCGTGGATCTCCAGGCCCGAGCGGGCCCGATCAGGAATACAGGAACCCTTCAGGAAGCTCGTGCGCATATGATTGCTGGCGACAGCCTTGCTTTTGAATATCGTGGAGCATGCAATGCATTGATTGTTGACTGCCATAAGCCGTGCTACGTGTCGTACTCCGTGTGTGCCCGTCTTCGTGTGCGTGAGGTGCTCGGTGAGCGCGTGCTGGGTTGCAAACGTCATTTGGCATGGTACCCCATCCACCCCCAGAGCAGGACATCGATATACTCCTCCTTCCTCGTTCCCCCTCTTCTTCTCCTCCCTGTACTCCTCGATGTGCGTGCGAAAGTGTGCCCTCAAGACGGTGGGGTCTAGCTCGCCAAACTTCTCGTGCCTCAAAAGGTCCAAGATGTTCCCATCTGTTTCGCTCAGGAGGTCGTCCCAATCATCACTAACTCGGAGCGCTTGGAGGTCCTCGGAGAACTGTAGAGCCCAGGGATTCGCATTGCAGTTTAAGAGGCCATTGGGGAGGATGGTAGGTTCCTTTTCGAAGCTCATGTGGCCAAACAAAGCTGCGAGCGGCTGAACAGATACTTGTGGTGCTCTAGCCATCTGCTGCATCCACTTGATGCGGCGAATTCGTAGTTCAACAAAAAGCGGGGCAACCTGCAGCTTGTGAAGAACGTACACACTAGGAATCTGGCGGACGCGATCATCGTCGTAGCTGGCCGTCCCGTTGAGCAGCACGCGGCCGTACTTGACCACCCGGGACTCGATATCGGCTAAGTCGCTCTTTCGCAATGGCGTGTACTTCCGTGCCCATACTTCAAGCCCACTGAGAGCACTGTTGAGAACTTGGCACTTGAAAATATTCAGTCGTAGTCGAAATGGCGTGTCGGATGTCCAGAACTTGCGAAGCTGCGACCAACCCCTCTCGACCGACGACGACGACGACGACGACGACGACCACGACGACGACGACGACGACGACGAAGACTACGAAGGCGACGACGACGACGACGACGAGGATCATGGCGACGACCGCGACGGCGGCGGCGGCGGCGTCGGCGGCGACGGCGACGGCGACGGCGACGTCGACGGCGACGGCGACGGCGAAGGCATCGGCGACGGCGGCGACGTCGACGGCGGCGACGGCGGCGGCGACGGCGACGACGCCGACGACGAAGCGCACGGGCCCCCCCTTGAGTTGCAGGGGGTGGGGGTTCGAACTGGGGGGGCGCCGCCCCCTGCAACCGACGACGACGACGACGACGGCGACGGCGACGGCGACGGCGGTGACAGCGACGGCGACGGCGACGGCGAAGGCGACGGCAAAGGCAACGACGACGGCGACGGCAGCAGCGACGGCGACGGCGACGGCGACGGCGACTGGCGACGACGACGACGAGGACGGCGACGACGACGACGACAAAGACGACGACGACGAGGACGACGACGAGGAGGACCACGGCAACAACGACGGCGACGGCGACGGCGACGGCGTCGGCGACGGCGACGGCGACGGCGACTGGCGACGATGACGACGACGACGAGCACAGGGGGAGGAGAAGGGCCCGGTTCGAACCCCCCCGTGCAACTCCAGAGAAGGGCCCCCCCCCCGTTCGAACCCTCCTCCCCCTGCCCCGCCCGTTTGGAAAAAGAAGGCCAAGCTGACCCACGGCTCCAAAAAAGAGAGAGAGAGAGAGAGAGAGAAACAAACAAAAAAAAAAAAAAAATGAAATAGATTCGAAGACCCTTCCCCTTAGCCAGGGCCCCCCCAGCTGGAAATGCCAAGAAAAGAAAGGGAGGGATGGGTAGCTTCGGAAGCCCCCCGCCCCATTTGGAAGGGAGGCCCGGGCGTACCTCGGGCCCCGCCAATGGGGGAGGGGGGGCCCCGACAGGGGGGAGGGGGGGTTAGCTTCCAAGCCCCCCCCCCGCTTAGCCAGGAACCCCCCAGCTACAAAACCCCGGCAATAAAAGGGGGAGGGGAGGGTAGCTTCGGAAGCCCCCCCCCTTTGGAAAGGGGAGCCTGGACTTACTCCGGGCCCCGAAAAAGGGGGGAGGGCAGGGGGGGACCTTCCAACCCCCCCACCCGACGCCCTTTTAGCTAGGGCCCCCCCAGCTAAAAAAAGTGCCGACGACAATCCCTAAGGGCTTGTAGACGTTTCGCCGATCGACTTGTGGGGATCGAGCCAAATAAATCCAGGTAAATGCAGATAAATCGAGATACATCCAAGTAAATCCAGGTAAATCTAGATACATCCAGATCGATCAAAACAAATCCAGAGATCTCCAGGGAAAGACGGAACAATCCGCGGCCGCTCCAGCGCGAGTCGAGGAGGACGGCTGAAGTCGTTAAGCCTTTAACGAGAAAAGGAGGGAGGGGGGAGAGGGGGGAAGCGTCGGAAGCCTCACCCTCCCTTCTTCCAAGGGAGGGGGGGGAGCTTGAAGGCTGGGGCACCCCTTCTCTTCTTCCCGGCCCTGCGTGCGCGCACCTTGCGTCGGCGCCACCTAGCATGCTAGAATACACTGCTCGGGGACCACGCTGGCTAGCATCTACGATGCTTCAACCTCCGGCCCCCAGGAAGGGGTCCAGATCTGCGGGGGTCCACGTTGCGACCAAAAACGGAGTCCCAGTTCTGGGTCAGGGTGGGACCAGCACAGGGGGGGGAACACATGGACCTGGAGTCGGCGAGGCACCGCCGACATCTCGCCGACAGGCCGCCGATCGCGAAAACGCACGCTCCGTGGGCCCCAAGGCGACAAATGAGCGAGGGGGGGTCGATGTATCTCCCCCTAGCCTGTCCCTCCTCCTCCTCCTCCTCCTTCTCCTCCTCCTCCTCCTCCTCCTCCTCCTCCTCCTCCCCCTCCTCCTCCTCCTCCTCTCCTCCTCCCCCTCTTCGTCCTCTTCCTCGTCGTCGTCCTCCTCCTTCCCCCCTCCAGCTTATGGTGGTGGTGGTGGTGGAAAGCAGACCCATCACAGCCTGTCCCCCCCGAACGGTGCCCCTGACCGCTTCCACGCCTGGTGGCTCCCCGGTTATAGCTCAGGCCTCCAGTGGCCGTTCGGGACGAGCCCGGCCAGCCCAGAACGCTCCCAGCGAGGCGCAGCTGCAGTCGCGCATCCCGAAGAGGGACAATCGCCGAGAGGCCACGAGACCGTTCGAGAGCCGTTACAGCATCGAACCTCCTGAACCCATCCCACCCTAGCGTTGCCCTTGACGTCCGCGTCTCTGAAATTCACGTCGATGCCGAGGTCCAGCATGCGGCGGAAGACCGTTTTGTGCCCCTTCTGCAGCGCGGCGGTGATCGGCGCGAGCTTCATCGCGTTCGCGCACGACAATTTTGCGCCGCCACGGTTCAGCAGATCGACGCACTCGAGCCAGCCGAAGGCGGCCGCGTAGTGGACGATCGTGTTGCCGCTGTCGTCTGTAGATCGTGGTATGTTTGTCGACGACAACACGGGATATCTGGTGGGTGGGGCGTGGAGGTGCGGGTCTGGGCAACCCCACGCATGCCCGCGCGCACGGGTACTGCGCACCCCTTTTCCGACCTGCGACAACGACGAGGTCCGCTTGTCCAGAGGGGGGGGGGGGGCGGGCAGGCGGCAGGCCCAATAACCCCGGCCATGGCCGAACCCCCAAACAAAACGGTCTCCTGCGGCGTCGGCATCCGCACGGCGGTTCAGGAGCACGCTGGCGACGACGGCTTGACCCGCTCGGACCGCCAGAAGCAAGGGGGTCCGCTTGCGCTTGTCTGCCAGGTCGATCTTTGCACTGGCGTCGAGGAGCGCCTTCACACAGTCGACATGGCCACGCTCGCTGGCGATCGCGAGCGCCGACTTCCGGTCTGGACCAGGGGCGTCAACGTCGGCCCCGCACGAAACCAGTACATGCACGCAGGCAAGGTGGCCCGCTTCGGCTGCCAGGTGCAGCGCTGAGCATCCATCTTTATCCCTGGCTTGGAGCAGCAACGAGTTCATGACCACGGAGTCTGCCTGATACAACCCTTGCAGATCCTCGTTTGCACGGATGCTGCTCATGATGTGATCGGGGCTGATCGAAGTCTTTTTCTGACTGCGGGCTCCGTTCGCACTTACCTCCAGCACCTTGGTGCACGCGCATTCGAGAACCGCGGAGGCGTCCGCCACCGCACCCCATGGCATGTTGAGGCGGGGCAGGAGTTGGCAGGACCAGAGCAGGAAGCGCCGCTATTGTCCGCTTAGGCTTGTGGGACAAACAAAAACGAAGGGAGGGGAGGATGCCAAGAGAGGGTTGGTAGGACGACACGGCAGGGGAGGACGACAAGTTGTGAGATCCTGTCCTGCTCGGAAACCAAGCGGAGGAGAAGGAGGAGTCCGCTGCCCCTCAAGAGGCTTACCCCGAACGCGCACCGAGAGCGAGGCCGCCCGCAAGGCAACGAAGGCAAAAACTTGCAACAGCCCCTGACTCGAGGCATATGGCGGCTGATACGAATTTCCAACAAAACGCATCGGGCCACAATTGTCAACATTGTGTCGCAGGTCCTACCGCATGGTCCAAGCGGTCGCTGCCGTAAGTCAAACCCAAGAATGTGGGAAAGTGAATGGAGAGGCGGGGAGAAGAGGAGCAGGAACAGGAGGATGCCAAGATGAAAGGGGGGGATGAGGCAAAAGCGAGGAGGAGCTGAGGGACGAGGAGGAAGATAAGAAACATTGCGAGGGGGAAGAGGACAAGGAGGACGAGCACGAAGAGGAGGACGACAATAAGACGAGGGGTAGGAGGACGGCAGCGTGGCAGACGAGGGGGACGGCGTGGATGAGGTGGGGGAGAATGGACCCTCAAGACGTTCTCCGGGAGAAGCCTCGGGAGGCCCAGAACACTCATTCCACCTTAGATTTGTCAATGTGCTCACACTCCCACGCTCTTTGGTCGAAAGTCGGTCCACTTGCGGTGCCAAAGGCGGCCCATTGAGAGTCCCGAGAGGGCCCCTAGACTGATCAGGACGGCGCCTCGAGAGAGCAACAGCATCGGTGTCTGGCCATTGTTTTTGTTTGGGATGCGCCCCAAAGAAAGAAACATCTTGGAACGAAAGTGGCAGCCGCAGGAATAGCAGGACGAAGAGGACACGAAGCGAGTGAAAACACCGAACACACAGCAGGACTTCAGCCCACGCACATTGTGGATTTCCCGACAACTCAGCGCGCAGGCTCTACATAGGCTGCGGGGCAGCCTCCGTGGACAGCACCACGACAAAAAAACTGGCCACTAAAATGAAGGGTTACTGTGATCCGCGTGATGCATTCGATTCCCTCCTTCCTCAGATCTCTCAAACTGCTACAACACTGAGACCGCTCATACTCCAACACACCTACGTACAGGCTCAATCGTACTCAGATCATGCTCTGACCGCGACGTTCAACTCAATTCAGACTAGCGTTTATTAATAATCCACATAAGTCTTCTCCAAGTCCTCTCCTACTCAGGCTCACTCATAAACAGACTCATTCACGCTAAGACTCACTTTCAAGCACCAGCCCGATCGCACGCATACTAAGTCAAGTCAGGACCATACATACTCATACCCACTCAAGCACGGACCCACTCATACTGCGGCTCACACAGACTCAGTTTCACCCACATCCTAGCTCATTCATAATTGGTTTTCGCATGCTCACCCATGCACCCATGTTCAGACCACTCATCAACCACTCACGCCAAGACTCATTTGTATTACGACTCACTCACATTCAGACCACCCGTACTCAGACTTACTCACCTGCATACCCATCCGCACTCAAACACTCGTACTGAGATTTTGCCGTAATCGTTACTCACGCTCAGATTCACGATTACGAAGAGCCCAATGATCTAAGCGATGCAACAGGCATGGATGGCACTGGGGCGTCCCACAGGGAAAGCCGCCAGGAACAATGACATGGACCCACTCGCGCACGGACTGCCAGAACATCTCAAACACAATCGCTGTGTGAGGGGGCTAGACGTGACCCTGTTCAGAGCGGGAGAACCTACCTCGCGTTTGCCCATCCCCGCTTCCAAATGGGAGCCCCAAAAGTACGATCTTGCTCGCGGGGAGCATGGCCGTGACCTCGCGCGCCAACACAAGATCCGCATGCCTGTCGATTTTCCCTGGACTCTAAGGCACCGCGCCTCCCGCCCCCTCACACTGCCGAGCCCCGAACTCCCGAACATCGTCCCGAACGACGCCTGTTTCGTACCAGACGACGATTTGGTAGAGCAACGGAAAATCTCGTCAGAATACCAAGGGTTTCCAGTTGAATCCCAATTGCCTTTCGACCTGGTCCGCATGCGTAGAATAAAGATACAAACGCAAACGTGGTATTATGCCACATGCGAGTGGTACAATGTCAAATGTTCCTGGAAGTTCGCCCATCCATTCCAACACGATTCCAGCGCATTCCAATATGACTCCAAGATTTCCCGCACGGTGTCAAATTATCCTGGCACGATGCCTAACGCCGTTCGAGACGGAGTCTGGGAAGCCGTGGCTTGGCAGTGCGACGCGGCGGGAGGGGCTGACGCGCGCGCTGCCGGACTAGAGGTGCGAGGCATGTCTTGGTTGCACTTGGACGCGAAAGTGGGGGAGGCAAATCCAGCTCTGATCTGAGGAGGCCTAGGCGAGCGCGCGTCGAAGGGACCCCCCCAAGAGAAAAGCCGGGAGTGGCACGGCGTTCGTACGGCCGCAGCCCCGCCGCGGGACAGCGCGCCCGAAGCGAGAGAGGACCCCGAAGACAGCAGCCTCGCGGAGAAGGGCAGCGGCGCAGCGGCGGCGAAGCGTCGGAGGAAAGGACAAGGAGCGTACTGAGAGAGCACTGACCATATTGATGCATAGCAGGCATGCCACTTGGGCATCCCGAGGCCTAGGACTAGGACGGTGGCCTGCCTCCGAAAGGACAGGTCCAATGGGCCTCCCGAGGCGAAGCCACCGGGAGGCATGGCGCGGGCCCTCTCGTCGCCCAACGTGCCGGGGCCTCTCCGGCAGAAGTGCCGCTTTGGTGGCTAGACGTGTCCTCAGAGCCCCAGGGCCACCGCGGTGTGGTAGGCATGGCACTTGGGCGTCCCTAGTGGGAGCCGCCAGGGGGTACGTCACGGGCCCGTTCGCGCCCAAATTGCCGGGACCTCCCAAGCAGAATTTCCGCTTTGGCGGCTAGACGTGCCCCCTGTCAGAGTCCCATGACCACTGCGATATAGCGGGTATGGCACCTGGGCGTCCCGAAGAGGAGCTGCTGAGAGGTTATGGCATGGGCCTGCAATGGTCGCTCTGATTGTCGGGAGCTCTGCGGCAGATGTGCCGTGTTGTAGGGGACCGCATGCGAACCCTACCCCTACCCCCACGATTTCTGAGGGGGATGGTGGGCTTCTGAGGAGCGAAGTGAAGCCCACCCTCCCCCTCAGAAATCGTGGGGGGTAGGGGTAGGGTTCGCGTGTGGCCCCCTATGTTGGCGGCTCGACGCGTCTTCAGAGCCCGATATAACAGGGCTAGGATCGGGATAAATCGCTCCAGAGCGTTCCGGAGCGCTCTCAGAGCGTTCCGGAACGCTCTGGAGCGGCCGCGGCGCCCAATACATCCTCCAAACCCGCCGATTCTCAGAGATTTCGAGTTATCCCGATCCGATTGTGTCCCGATCTTCGCGTCGTTTTACCCGATGGTCATCGCAGTGTAGCAGGCGCACTTGGGCGGCCCAATTGGGAGCCGCCAGGAGGCATGCCACGCGCCCCTTCGCGCCAGTCTCGTCCGGCCCTCTACGGCGAAACGCCCGCTTCGGCTCAGCAGATGAGTCTCCTTTCGAGGCCCTGGGGCCACCGCAACGCAGCAGGCAGCCTCTGGGCATCCGACGAGGAGCCGCCATGCGAGGCCCACTCATACACGGACTCCCTTTACGTTCAGGCCTGGTCGTACTCGGGGAGCTCGCCAGAAACGAGACGCAAATGTGGGTGCCTCCGAGTCGAATGCATCCCTGGGTTGTTCCATGTCGTTCGCTTCCCACGCTCTTCGATCGAAGATCGGTCCACTTGCGGCCTCCGACGGCCTGGAGAAGCCCACCGAGAGCCCCGAAGAGGCTCCCTAGGACGGTCATGCTGGCTCGAGAGGGCTTCTGGAGGGACTCCAGGCGGCCTAAGATGGCCCCGAGACGGCCGAAGACGATCCCAAGACGGCCCCACGACGGTCATAAGAGACCCTCCAGTGGCCAAGAGAGCCCAAAGACCCAAGACGCCTCAATGGGGCCTCAAGACGGCCCGAGACGGCCCCGAGGGGTGCCCCCAAGACTGCCCGACAGGATCCCAAAACAGCCCCGGGACGGCCCGGCTAGTCCCTGTGAGAGGCCCTCAATGAAGCGGAGGAGACGGGCGTCAAACGCGACGACCTTCCGGGAGGGTCGCCACACAGGGCGCGCTTCGCCCGCTGACGCGGCGGCGGAGCCGCGGCGGACGTGCCGCAGGCACGCGGATATGCGACGTACTGCTCGAACGTGTCGCCGCTCTCGAGGCCAGGGAGCTTGCAGAGCTGCAGGAACTGCCGCGCGTCGAACGCGAGCTTGTCGATGCCCTGCATGATGTCCGTCTCCTCCGCGGCCTCCGCCTCGGCCACGTCTGCCTGGCCCATGGCCCCCGCCGCCACGACCAGGTGGCGCCGCAGAGCGGCGGCGTGGGTGGAGCCGGCCTCCATCCAACTCGAGAACTCCTCGAGCGACACGTCGCCATTTCCGTCGCTGTCCATGTCCTTGATGATTCTGGTGAGCTGCTTCTTCTGGAGCTTCATGTTGGCGGCACGGAAGACCGCCTCGATCTCTGCCTTCTCGAGCTTGCCGTTGCCGTCCTTGTCCACGGAGTTGAACATTCGTTCCAGCTCGCCTTCGCCGAGCTGCGAGAGGGACCGCGAGAGCTCGGAGGCCAAACCTGGCAATCCGAGCTTGCCGCCTGCCAGTTTGCCTGACTTCTCGGCGATGGAGCTGGCAAGCGTGCCTGTTAGCACGGTCTTGGTCGCTAAGTGCAGCGCTCTGAGACCTAGCTTCGGCTGTTGCTCTACACGCTGTTTGGAGTCTGTGATGATCCGGCTCATCAAGTCCACGAGCAGCCGCGACAGGATGCAGATGCCGTCGTTGCCAATCTTGAGATTGGCCTTCTGGCGCATGAGAACCGTGCGGATCTCCTTCGTGAAGAGCAGCGACCTCCCGGGGCCGAGACCGTCCCCACCCATGAGCACCTTGACGCACTCGGCGCGGCCGGCCGCCGCAGCAAAGTGCAGCGGAGTTCGCTTGACCGACCCGGTGGCACCACGATCGGCGCTCCACTCCGAGAGCAGCAGCTTCAGGGGCCCAGGCTGCGCGCAGGCGGCGGCGAAGTGCACCGGCTGGTGGCCTCCCTCGTTCTTGACGATGGCCGCAGCCGGCTCGCGCTTCAGCAGCTCGGAGAGCCTCGTGGCGTCCGGGTTGATGGCCGCGATGTGGATCGGGGTCAGTGCTCCTCCGAAGCGCAGCACGGCCGTCGCGGACCTGTTCTGAAAGTTGTCCGGCATGTCCTTCAGCCCTGCCGCCACCTCGTGGCCGGGCCCGACGCCCATCGAGGACAGGCGCTTGAGGACCAGCTGGACCACGCCCAGCTGCCCGTACCTCATGGCAGGCTCCAGGCACTCCATCAGGTCGCACGCGAAGGGGTCGCCACGGCCACGACCCAGATTCATGATCTTCCCCCGGCGCATGTAGGCCCTCTGGGTGATGAAATCCAAGCTCATGAGGAGCTGCAGGAAATCGGAGGGCAGCGGCGTGCGCGCGATGACCTCCTGCAGCGGCTCTGGGTTCCCTGGTTGGTCGACGAGGGCATTGTTGAGCTCTTTCCCACCGCGCGCCGCACCGACCTTACCTGTCTCGAACCCGAGCGCCAAAGGGTTCATCGAGCCTGTACCTTTAACGGGCGAAGAACGGTATAAAATTAGCCTGGCGAAGGACCCAACCATATGCAGCTGTGAGTACCGCAATAGTGAACATCTTCTTCGGTGCGGCGCCGCCATGCAAAACGCAGCCACTGGGAACTTCGGTGGAGCTCCCTATGGAGCCACGAAACGTGTGAGGGGTGTGCCGAAATGGGTGCGGCGCCGCCATGCCAACGCAGCCACAGGGGCCTTCGGTGGAGCTCCCTATGGGGCCACGAAACGTGTGAGGGGTGTGCCGAAATGGGTGCGGCGCCGCCATGCGAACGCAGCCAATGGGGCATTCGGTGGAGCTCACTATGGGGCCACGAAACGTGTGATGGGTGTGCCGAAATGGGTGCGGCGCCGCCATGCGAACGCAGCCAATGGGGCATTCGGTGGAGCTCCCTATGGGGCCACGAAACGTGTGAGGGGTGTGCCGAAATGGGTGCGGCGCCGCCATGCCAACGCAGCCACTGGGGCCTTCGGTGGAGCTCCCTATGGGGCCACGAAACGTGTGAGGGGTGTGCCGAAATGGGCGCGGCGCCGCGCGACGCAGCCACTGGGGCCTTCGGTGGAGCTCCTTAGGGGCCACGAAACGTGTGAGGGGTGTGCCGAAATGGGTGCGGCGCCGCCATGCCAACGCAGCCACTGGGCCTTCGCCTTTGTGTGGAGCTATGGGGCCACGAAAACGTGTGAGGGGTGTGCCGAAATGGGTGCGGCGCCGCCATGCCAACGCAGCCACTGGGGCCTTCGGTGGAGCTCCCTATGGGGCCACGAAACGTGTGAGGGGTGTGCCGAAATGGGTGCGGCGCCGCCATGCAACGCAGCCACTGGGGCCTTCGGTGGAGCTCCCTATGGGGCCACGAAACCGTGTGAGGGGTGTGCCGAAATGCCGGCGCCGCCATGCCAACGCAGCCACTGGGGCCTTCGGTGGAGCTCCCTATGGGGCCACGAAACGTGTGAGGGGTGTGCCGAAATGGGTGCGGCGCCGCCATGCCAACGCAGCCACTGGGGCCTTCGGTGGAGCTCCCTATGGGGCCACGAAACGTGTGAGGGGTGTGCCAAATTGGGTGCGGCGCCGCCATGCCAACGCAGCCACTGGGGCCTTCGGTGGAGCTCCCTATGGGGCCACGAAACGTGTGAGGGGTGTGCCGAAATGGGTGCGGCGCCGCCATGCCAACGCAGCCACTGGGGCCTTCGGTGGAGCTCCCTATGGGGCCACGAAACGTGTGAGGGGTGTGCCGAAATGGGTGCGGTGACGAGGGAGGGGGCAGCGGGAGGAAGGAAGGAAGGAGTGAACGCGGGGCGCTGTCTCTTCAAAACGAGGACCCAACACCACAGGATGGTTGGGAATAAACTTTTTCGCCGTCGGGACACCTGCCCCAGGGCGGCTGGAAAGTTTATACCCTTACGGCGGCACCGTAGGGGTATAAACTGTCCAGCCGCCCAGGGGCAGGTGTCCCCGACGGCGGAAAAAAATATCTTATACCGTTCTTCGCTCGCTGTACCTTGCTCGGCCATGCTGGCCATCCTGGCGCTGGAGCGGCTCTCGTGCCGGTGCGCGGCGAACGTGCGGACGGCCTTGGCGCTGCCCTTCTGGATGGCCAGGTGCAGGGCCGTCTGCCTGCTCACCACGTCGCGCTGGCAGAGGAGCGGCAGCTTGCCGGCGATCTTCTCCTGGAAGAATGCAGGGGCCCCAGGACACACAAATAAATAGACACAAATAACAGGATCCCCAATATTTTCCCATATGTTCTGGGTTTTTGTCTTCCCTCCACTTCCCATATTTTCCGACATTTTCTGTGGAATCGACGATTCATTGTGCCTGTGTGCTTTCTCCTCTCCTGAAAGAAGTCCGTGTTGCCGTGGTACACTGCGCGCCAGGCCTCCCGCTCCGCGGTCGTGGCACAGGTGGGGTCGAGCAGCGCCGGCGACTGGTCGCCGAAAAACGGGTCGACGGAGAGCTCCTCCACGGCCGGGGGCTTCGGCTTCTCCTTCTGGTCCGCCTGCTCGAGTGGTCGCTTGGTGCTGGCCTTGCCCTTCGGCGCAGAGGAAGTGGAGCCCGCGGCCGCGGGTGGCTTTGCTTTCTCCGTCTTCATCCTCTCCTGCAGTGCATCGATCGCCGCCTTCAGGCGCAGAGCCTCCGCGTAGTCCTCCGACTTCACCGCGGCCTTCTTCTGCCGCTGGAGGTCCTGGATCTCCTTGGAGGCGCCACCTGTTGATGCGGAGGGGCCGAAACGCAGTTCGCGAGCACTGCTTCGCAAGGTGCGGGCAATGCAGACAACGACTCCGATAGCTGGGGTGTTCAGGACAGCCGCATTTTCTACCAGAATGGGTGGTCCGATACGGAAGCCATGACCCAAAATCTCTTGGGAACATACGTTACATCCGCCGGCTTCCGCCAACGGAGCCGCCCTCGCTTTGTTTCCGCCAGCTTCCGCGGGCGTTCCGCCACCTTCTGCCGAAGAAAACAAATCAAC
Source organism: Prorocentrum cordatum (assembly GCA_963575745.1). Taxonomy (NCBI): domain Eukaryota; class Dinophyceae; order Prorocentrales; family Prorocentraceae; genus Prorocentrum; species Prorocentrum cordatum. The sequence continues at coordinate 76,572 of CAUYUJ010002159.1, forward strand.
AACCTTGCAATCCCTCAAAAACAAAAGCTTGTCTCTGGAAGTTCTTTATATATATATATCACAATAACAACAACGGTTAAGCATATAAGCGTATACAGATTGTACGCACGCATAAGTTCGCAGCTCCACCGAACAAGCCTCTGTATGTTCGATTCCTGCTCATCGTTCCTCCTTTCCCACTTTCATCCATGTCATGCCCGTTTGTGATCATCGCCTGGCTGTCAATCCTCGCCCTCTTATTAAATCGTCAGCCTTCTTCTACAAATCTGCGTGTACATATAGTGATTTCGACTGGAAGAGGTGCGCTCTCGATCCGCGAAAACAATATACATATAGTGATATAATTACGCTACCGAGTAACCCCACATACTGATTTTTAATATTATGTGTTTGCTTGTCATTATCATATATGCGCAATGCTGCGTTCTAAACCCTCGTCGCGAATCGTCGTCGTAAGGCGGCCGAGCACGAGACACCTATGGCGGGCGAGCACGGGACACCCAAAGCGGTCGAGCACGAGAGCGGAGCTGTCCAACGGTCGGACAAGTCAAGTCGGTCCAGCACGAGACACCTACGGCGGTCCAACAAGTCAGATCGATCCAGCACGCTACACCTAAGGCGGTCGAACAAGTCCGGTCGGTCGAGCACGAGACACCTAAGGCGGCCGAGCACGGACAAGCCAGGTCGGCCTCCTGGAGAGGAGGTAGAGGGCAAGGAGGAGGAGGAGGAAGAAGAGGAGAGAAGGGAGGAGGACCATCGTGCATAGCGGCCGAGCTCAGGGACCACCTCCTGCGCCCCCCTCTGGTGTCGAGAAAGTGCCACGCCTGCTGTGCCTGGACGACCGTCGTGCATAGCGGCCGCGCTCAGGGACCACCCCCTGCGCACCCCCTCTGGTGTCGAGAAAGTGCCACGCCTGCTATGCCTGGACGACCGGCGCGTATAGCGCCGCGCTCAGGGACCACCCCCTGCGCCCCCCTCTGGTGTCGAGAAAGTGCCACGCCTGCTGTGCCTGGACGACCGTCGCGCATAGCGGCCGAGCTCAGGGACCACCTCCTGCGCCCCCCTCTGGTGTCGAGAAAGTGCCACGCCTGCTGTGCCTGGACGACCGTCGTGCATAGCGGCCGCGCTCAGGGACCACCCCCTGCGCACCCCCTCTGGTGTCGAGAAAGTGCCACGCCTGCTATGCCTGGACGACCGGCGCGTATAGCAGCCGCGCGCTCAGGGACCACCCCCTGCGCACCCCCTCTGGTGTCGAGAAAGTGCCACGCCTGCTATGCCTGGACGACCGGCGCGTATAGCAGCCGCGCTCGGGGACCACCCCCTGCGCACCCCCTCTGGTGTCGAGAAAGTGCCACGCCTGCTATGCCTGGACGACCGGCGCGTATAGCAGCCGCGCTCAGGGACCACCCCCTGCGCACCCCCTATGGTGTCGAGAAAGTGCCACGCCTGCTATGCCTGGACGACCGGCGCGTATAGAGACCGCAGCGAGAGACCACCCCCTGCGCACCCCCTATGGTGTCGAGAAAGTGCCACGCCTGCTATGCCTGGACGACCGGCGCGTATAGAGACCGCAGCGAGAGACCACCCCCTGCGCACCCCCTATGGTGTCGAGAAAGTGCCACGCCTGCTATGCCTGGACGACCGGCGCGTATAGAGACCGCAGCGAGAGACCACCCCCTGCGCACCCCCTATGGTGTCGAGAAAGTGCCACGCCTGCTATGCCTGGACGACCGGCGCGTATAGAGACCGCAGCGAGAGACCACCCCCTGCGCACCCCCTATGGTGTCGAGAAAGTGCCACGCCTGCTATGCCAGGACGACCGGCGCGTATAGAGACCGCAGCGAGAGACCACCCCCTGCGCACCCCCTATGGTGTCGAGAAAGTGCCACGCCTGCTATGCCTGGACGACCGGCGCGTATAGAGACCGCAGCGAGAGACCACCCCCTGCGCACCCCCTATGGTGTCGAGAAAGTGCCACGCCTGCTATGCCTGGACGACCGGCGCGTATAGAGACCGCAGCGAGAGACCACCCCCTGCGCACCCCCTATGGTGTCGAGAAAGTGCCACGCCTGCTATGCCTGGACGACCGGCGCGTATAGAGACCGCAGCGAGAGACCACCCCCTGCGCACCCCCTATGGTGTCGAGAAAGTGCCACGCCTGCTATGCCTGGACGACCGGCGCGTATAGAGACCGCAGCGAGAGACCACCCCCTGCGCACCCCCTCTGGTGTCGAGAAAGTGCCACGCCTGCTTGCCTGGACGACCGGCGCGTATAGAGACCGCAGCGAGAGACCACCCCCTGCCACCCCCTCTGGTGTCGAGAAAGTGCATGCTATGCCTGACGACCGGCGCGTATAGTGCAGCCGACCACCGCACCTGCGCACCCCCTATGGTGTCGAGAAAGTACGCCACGACCGGCGCTAGCCACCCCCTGCGCACCCCCTATGGTGTCGAGAAAGTGCCACGCCTGCTATGCCTGGACGACCGTATAGAGACCGCAGCGAGAAACCACCCCCTGCGCACCCCCTATGGTGTCGAGAAAGTGCCACGCCTGCTATGCCAGGACGACTGGGGCCACGCCTGCTATAGCAGGACGACTGGGGCGTATAGAGACCGCAGCGAGAGACCACCCCCTGCGCACCCCCTATGGTGTCGAGAAAGTGCCACGCCTGCTATGCCAGGACTGGTGTCGTCTTGTGTGTGCGAGTGTGTGCATGCGTGCGGCTGTATTTAGACGCGTGTCGCCGAGACGTGCTGTGCTGTGCTCTGCTGAGCTGTGCTGTGCTGTCCTATGCTGTGCTGCGGTCTGCTGTGCTGTGCTGCGCTGTGCTGAGGAGGAGGAGGAGGAGGAGGAGGAGGAGGAGGAGGCGGAGGGGAGGAGGGCGGGTGTGGGGGAGACGCGGGCGCGGCGCGGCAGGGAAGAAAACCAGAACCCCACGAAGCATGTGGGGAAAATTGTCGCCGTTCGCTTGAATTCCGTTTCCTTCTGAATAACTCATCCCTGTCGCACCCCGAGGCTACTCTGAAAGGTGGGCCGGGAATGTTGCATGAGACTTCCTTACCATTTGTGATCCGGAAGCGGAACAAGTGGCAACAGCTTCGCAATTGGAAGGCGGGCGCTGTTCTAAATGTAGCTCTCGCCCACGCGCCTCGCACATTCGTCTTCACAATTTGCCAGAGCTTCACGGATTGAGGACGGGTGGTTTTCAAAATGTGGCTCTCGCCTCAGCGCCGCGCACACTCGTCTTAAAAAATAGCATGAACTTCACGCATTGACGGCGGGTCGTTTCCAAAATATGGTTCTTGCAGCAGCGCCACGTACACTCATTTTTCATTATGCCAGAGCTTCACGATTGAGGGCGGTTCCTTTTCAAAATGATGCTCTCGCCGTAGCGCCGCGTGGATACGTTTCAAACAGCTGCAAGACTTTCACGAATTCCCAGGGTCAACGTACCAAGAATATTGTTTCGGAACGATTCAGGAATATCAGGGCGTAACAGTTACGTTGGTTCGCGGTGCTGTAGTCCCAGGAATGGTGTTCTGGCACGGCACAAGATCGTCTAGACGCACCAGTCAGGTTGACTCGTGGCGTTGGAGTCCTGATGCTGGCTTTTTGGCACGCTTCAGGATCTTCAAACGGTTGTCTCCCAACGGGGCACTTCACTCAGTGGGAATGAATTCTCGTAGGGGCCTCGGGGGGAAGATGCATTCCAACATCGTTGATGGGTCTTGGGTTTACGCTGGTCCTCTTCCTCAGCCCCTTCCTCCTCATGTTATGCCTCCTCCCTCCTCTCCACCCGCGTCCGTAGCCATTCTGGCTCAAGCACACGGGGCCCAAGGCGCGTCGAGCCTTGTTTTGCTCAAGCGCGTCATGGGTCCTGCCCCGCCGCCTCAGCGAGGCGTGCTTGTGGTTTCTCGCAACTCTGGATGTTAGACATCGTCTATTCGCATGGAGGCGCGGGTCGGCTAAGAGCAGGGAGAAGTGTAAGAGTCAGGTTCAAATTCAATCAATGGGTGCATGCCACTTGTTGCACTTTTCTGGCGTTCGCGGATGTCCGTAGGATGTTGGGTTCATATTCCCCCATGTGCAAGGCCTTCAGAGTGCGTGTATTGGTCAACCTTGAATATTTATATGTATGTACAAGTTTGTTCTGTAGTGTGCCCATGGGATACCCTCAGGGTTCATACCCACAGGGTCTTGCGGCACTTTTTGCACCTGCTATACCTTCACATGTTGCGTTTATTTTTTCAATGGTGAATTAAAAAACCCTGGTGATCGGCATTGGTACCGCTCTGCATCTTTGAAGGTTGTGGCCATGTATGAGTGCAGTGTTGCATATCCTTCAGTAACTTACAAATGTTTCCGGCAATGGTTTGGATGTTTCGCTTTTTGGTGTACGCGGGGGTCATGTTATTCCCCTGCTTGGAAGTGGGCCTCGCGGCTTGCTGGCATCCATGAGTGCGGGGTACGTGCTTCAGTCGGTCGTGGCTGAAGTCGCTCGTACAGGCAGTCTTACCGAAGAGGTTGTGAGGTTGTCCCTGGGGTGTACGCGGGGTTTTCCCTACTCCGGTATGGTCTCCAAGTCGGTCTGCCGCCCGTATTGCGCAGCCTACATGCAGCGCGTGGAGTCTAGCATGGTCGCCATCCTCTTCCTTCTCCTCGTGTCGCTGGAGGTGGTCAGAGAGAAGAGCAGTATGGATTAAAGCCTTAGTCTTCAGGCATTTCCTGCACGTTGCCAATGCTATCGTCCCGTTTTGTCCTACTTCCGCTGGAGAGGTCCCAAACATCTGAGTGCAAACAGGACGGCTTCATGCTCCCTGACGGCTCCCCACCAGGTGGCTCAAATGCCATGCCTGCTACACCGCGGTGGCCAACGGGGTCTGCAAATAGACTTGTCGAATGTGCCAAAGATCGGTTCGCCTGAGAGGCCCCCACAATCTGAGTGCGAGCAGGACAGCTGCCATGCTCCCTGACGACTCCCTACTGGGTGGTTGAAATGCCACGCCTGCTACACCGCAATGGCCACAAGGCTCTGCAAACAGACTCGTCTCATGTGCCAACACATGCGTTCCGCCCGAGATACCTATACGACCACCCTTCGGGTGAATAAGGAGGCTGGGGGGAGGGGACAGAACCAGCTGCTGGTAACTGCCAAGGGTGTGATGATGACGAAGCTGGTGGCGCGCCCTCGAGTTGACGACGACGCGTGATGACGATGTTGCGCCGCGGGACAGAACCTCTCTCGACCGATCTTACTGTCGATCTCACTCGACCGGTCTCACTATCGATTTCACATTCGACCTCTGAAGCGACCGTAATCGATCTGAAAATCGAGCTCACAATCGATCCCACGATCGATCTCACTGTCGATCTCGCAATCGATCGCACGATCGACCTCACGATCGATTGCACTATCGATGCAACTATCGATCTCAGTATCGATCTCACTGCCGATCGCACGATCGATGCAATTACCGATCTGGCTATCGACCTCACTATCGATCCATCTATCGATCTCACTACCGATCTCACCACATCTCGGTCGTCATCGACCTCACTGTCCACCTCACGATCGATCGGGACGCCGTCGGGAAACCACGGCAGGTCCCCGCGGGACACCACTAGACACCACAGGACAGAGCGGGACACCACTGGGACACCGCGGCACACCACGGGACACCATGGGACACCACGAGACACCATCGGGACACCACGGCGGGACACCGCGGGACACCATCGGGACACCGCGGGACACCACGGCGGGACACCCCCAGCCACCGCGCGCCCACCCGAGGGCCGGATTTTTGCGTCCGAATCGCCCCAGCGACGGCGGGATCACTCCTCTCGCGCGCCCACGCAGCCTCGCTTCGCCCGCACGCACGATACAAACACGAAACCGAAACCGACTTGCTGGTGCGGGGCTCTCCGTTCCACTGCGACCTCAGCCCCCGGCCCACGGCCTATTAGGGGAGCGGTGGGCCCGAGGAAGAGCAGCTGTCCAGGACTCGAGTCGGCCGTGCTCTAGGCCCAGAGGAGCGGTAGGCCCGAGGAGGTTGGAGTGGTCTAGGCCACGTTCTGGGCCTGAGGAGGCGCCCGACCTCCGATCTCCATACGGTGGAGGCCCGTCCACACGAAGCCTTCCACGAGAAGCCCAACCCTGAGGCCCCAGGACGCCCATGGACTTTTGGCGTGGGAGCACCGCGCCTTCCACGGCAGAACCACCGAAGCCCAAGAAACCGAGGGCACCCTTGAGGCAAACTTCGGAGGCAACGAGCGGGAGGTCTTCGTCGGAAGGAACAAGGAGGATCAAGCCCAATTGGGGGGCTACTACGCCGGACTAGGCCGCGGATGAAGCGGGATCAGGCCAGAGCAAGCGGGATCAAGCGGGACTCAGCGGGAACAAGCCGGATTCAGCTGCATTTCGGACCAGGGCAGAGTCAGAAGTGAACCTCCCAGGAGTTGCATCCGAGGCAAGCGGGGGCGTCTCTTGGCACGGGGGCCCCAACTGCAGCCCCTGAGTGCGGGCAGGCCCGCGCGCGGCGGGCCACCCCCCCCAGGCGGCGGCTCCGCTCCAGTGCTGGGCGGCGCAAGTGCAGGCCCGCTGCTACGCTGCGGGGGCCCCTGGGGCGCTGCAGCGAGCCTCGTCGAGGGTGCAAAGACTCCCCGAGACGTGCCCCAACGCCTTCTCTGGGCGAGGCCACCACGGTGGGGGCACAGTTCCTTTTCCTTGCCCTGCAAGGGCCAGAAGGCCCCGTGAGCGACTTCCTGCACTCCTGGGGGCCCCGCGCCGGCCACTCTCGAGGGCCGCCGCTGCCCAGGCGGCCGCCGCGGCCGCCTTCGCCTCGCGCGCCGCCCGGCCCCTGGCCCGCGCCTCCTCGGCAGGGCCGAGCCCTTGGGCCAGCCAGACCGCGGCGAGAGGCGGAGGAGGAGGAGGAGGAGGAGGAGGAGGAGGAGGAGGAGGAGGAGGAGGAGGAGGAGGATGGAGGAGGATGGAGGAGGAGGAGGAGGAGGAGGAGGAGGAGGAGGACGAGGAGGAGGAGGAGGAGGAGGACGACGAGGACGAGGAGGAGGAGGAGGGCCCCTGGCCCGCTGGCGCCCTCGCCCACGGCCGGGGTGGCGGTCCTCCTCCTCCTGGCGGGCTGCGCGGCCTCCGCCCGGCTGGCTGCCGCTGCAGGGGTCCGCCGCGCTCGGGCCACCTCCAGCCCCCGCCGTGGCGCGGAGCCTCTCGCTCCAGCGCGCCCTCACCGCGGAGGAACCCTCGGATAAGGAATCCAGGGTCTGGAGGCCGTTGGAACTCCAATCGAGGCTTGGCCATGGATGTCACCGCCGCCCTCATCGGATAAGAAGTCTCCAGGGTCTACAGCATCCTGGGCGCACTCCTTAGCCAACGCCCCCACCGCACTTCTAGAAACGCTACATCAAAAAAGAGTTCATCGCGAGATTTGCAAGATCTGCCCTGCCCTGCACTCCGCCGTGCCTCCCAGGAGCCCACGACAAGCGGCGGCAATTGCGAAATATGCAGCCCCCGAGAGAGCCGCGAGGTCTCTAAGTGACCCGCGTTGCCCTCACCTCCGCCGCGCCTCCCAGGAGCCCACGGAAGTTGCGACAGTTGCGCAGCTCGCAGCCCCCAAGAGGACGCACAAGATGCAGGAGGACGCCGGAGATGGAGGAAGAGGCAGGCGAGGGCGGAGGGCGAGGAGGGAGGCGCGCGATGAGCGCTCTATTCACAAAACGAGAACCCAACCCAGGAGGGTTGGGAACAAAAACAAGCGTTTCGCCCGAGAAAGCACAGCAGGAAAGCAATCGACGACGACAAAGACGACGACGACGACGACGACGACGACGACGACGACGACGACGACGACGACGACGAAAACGACGACACAACATCCTTACGAAAAACCTTGAAAACGCAGGCCCCCATTAGACCCCCGAAACCCGAGAGGTGACCCACACTCTGAGCGCGAAAGGGCCAACGTCTTGACCCCCGGCGGCACGCCTCCGGGTGAGGTTCCAATGCGAAGCCTGCTGCATCGCAGGACCACGGAGCTCTGAAGCTGTGCCAAAACATACGTTCTGCCTAAGAGGCCTCAACAATCAGGGTGCGAACGAGCCTGAATTCCCCAATCAGTGCTTGCACTGAAGGGGTCCCAGCGGAGATTGACGGGTTCCCGGTTCTCGATTCCGGGTTCCCGGGTTCCTGGTCATTGGTTCCGGGCTGATTTCGGTGGGTTCCTGTTCCCGGGTTCCCGGGTTCCCGGTTGATCTCCTTATCGATCTCTTTCTCGATCCTATTTCAAACAGCCACTGATTGGGGTTGTTCTCTGGTGTTATCATACCCCCTGGGGGGGTTCCATTGGATAGCTCAAGCGCCGTGCTGCGATATCGCAGTAATCATGGCACTATGAAAAAGAAGGCCCGTCTTCTGAGCCAGCAGACATTCAGCCCGAACGACCCCCATCCTCTGAGCGTGAACGGGCAAATGCAAATACCTCCTGGCACCTCTCCTTCGGTTGGCCACTGAATAGCAGGTGAGTGTGGTTATGAGCGAGCCTGAGCGGTATGAGTTGGATCTGAGTATGACAGGCCTTGAGCGCGAACAAATCCCAGTCCGAGTGGGTATGAGTGCGATCTGGGCTCAGTATGGGTGGACATAGATACGAACTGCTCTGTAGTTGCCTAAGTTTGTTGTGTTGTGATGTGTTGTGGTGAATTGTGTTGTGTTGTGTTGTGTTGTGCTGTGTTGTGGTGTGTTGTGTTTGCTGTATTATGCTGCGCTGTGTTGTGATGACTTGTGTTGTGTTGTGGTGTGTTGTGATGTGTTGTATTGTGTTGTGGCGTGTGGTGTGGTGTGGTGTGGTGTGTTGTGGTGTGTTGTGCTGTGTTGTGTTGTGTTGTGTTGTATTGTGTTGTGTTGTGTTGTGTTGTGTTGTGGTGTGCTGTGGTGTGGAATGTTGTGTTGTGCTGTGTTGTGCTGTGATGCGTTGCGTTGTAATGTGTTGTGTTATGTTATGTTGTGTTGTGTTGTGTTGGGCTGTGTTGTGGTGTGTTGTGATGTGGTGTGCTGTGTTGTGTTGTGGTGTGTTGTGTTGAGCCGTGCTGTGTTGAATTGTGCTGTTTGTGTGTAAATGTGTGCATGCACGTGTGCGTGTGTGTGTGTGTGAAAACGGCACTGCTGGTTCGGCGCGGGAAACCGGGAAACTGTGTCGCCAAAAAGAAGAACGGGAAACTGTGTCGCCAAAAGGAGGGCTGACTGGTGCTCGCCGCAGCGACGCGCAAAGTTCCCTCCTGTGCGCGGCCGGCGCTGCTTCCCCGCACCAGGTCGTCAGAATCGGTACCGCAGGCGAACGCCTTCTGTTCGCTGGGTGAGAACGCGTTTCACTCCCAATCTCAAGTTGCGCTTAGATTTGCCCTCGTGTTACGAGAGGGAGGCTGGGAATGGGCAGGGCCCGCTGACTCGTTCGATCTGGCTAACTTGCCTCCAGATCCTCGTTCGCATCACCCCCCTCTTCCTTCTCCTCCTTCGCCTCGTCATCGTCCTTATCACTTATCACACCCTTACTCCTACTAGTATCACTCTTGTTCCCACTCCTGCAAGCTGCTTTCCTTCAGCACTACCCATACTGGAAAGTTGGGGACATAGAGCACCTCGACTGTCTCAAGAGATACCCACACTTTCTCTCAGAGAGTGCACAATCACACGAATGGTATCACCAGGCGTTCATAATGAATTCTTTCAGGAACAGTCTTCGACAAGGTTTCAAAACGACGTGTGGTCTTCGTTCGCCCCAGGAGCAATCAGATTCCCTCCGAAGTACCGCCTGTGGACGACTTCTTCTGCTTCTTGGGCGGGGACTCGCCGTCATCGACTATCTGGGTTTCCTCGCAGTCTGACATCGGCTCGTCCTCAGCCATCCTCCAAGACCACGGAGAGCAGCCCTGATCGCGTGTTGCACGCGAATGGAATGGCCTTTCTGGTCAGGCTGCGGAAAACTTGAACCCAAAATGCTACACTGAGCTCCCCTCCGTTCATATTTCAGCCTACCGTGCTGGCACTCGTTGTACTATGGGGGTCGCGCATACCCGCTCACTGAACACGTAATCGTGTAATTTCCCAGCGTGCCTGAGAGCTCAGACGCAAAAGCTCCACACCTGAGAGGCACGTCACCGCACGTGAGCACATGTACCGCTGCAGCAGTGGCCGCGCACACCTCTGGGCGAAGCTGGTGCACTGATCCCTGCGTGCCGCCTTCCGTATGGCGCCAAATACGTGAATAACACGTCTGCGGTCCTGTGATCTGATAGTTCCCGCCGGTCGCTCGGATCCTACCACTCCCTCTGCAGACTTGCCTGCCTAGGAAGAAACCGTCGAACCCATACACTGGCATGGGGAGTGTGTTGGAGGTCGGACTATGAACAAGGACCAAGCTTGGAGGCCTGGAAATGGGCACCAACACCAAGACAGGGGAATGCCTCCACAGGGGAGAGATGATCTTAGATTTCGGTGTTGGTGGTAATATTTTGGTCACCTTGGAAGCCAGAGTATTGCCACCACCACCGAGATCGGGATCTTCTTCCCTCGGTGGAGGAACACTGCCGATATTGGTGTTGGTGTCAACCCCCAGGCCTGCGACAAGCGCAGGCGCCAGTTTTGGAGAAGGCGGACGACGAGGCGAGGCGGAGGCAGCGCACGCGCTTGGCTCTCGAGTGCAGTCCACCACGACACGGGGAGCGGGCGGGCCTGCCACAGGACCGTCCGCGCCCGAGATCCTCCCGAGAGGGAGAGACCGGCGCGAGGCGCGGCGCGAACGGATAGGTCTCGTGCGTGCGAGCACACGCTCGGCGGCGTGCACAAAGGGGGTGGGGGGGGGGGGGGGGGCTTCTTAGAGGCAGGCTGCTTCTTAGAAGGCGCCGGCCGTACATCTGTAGATGAGGCCCGCGCCTTCTAAGAAGCAGGGGTGCTTCCAAGAAGCCCTCCCCCCTCCCCCCACCCCCCTCTGCGCGTGGCTGACACACTTGGATTCGCCAGCCGCGCTCGCACAAGAGCAGACGCGCGCAGGAACCAACAACCATGAAGAAGAAGAAGAAGAAGAAGAAGAAGAGGAGAGACGAGGCGACAGTCCGGAAGGTGGGCAGAAAAACGAACAGCACTTCGGAAGCAGTACGTGTATCTGGGCAAGCACTCGCGCGTGCACAGACAAATCCAGAGAGAGAGAGAGAGCTCGTAATATGCAAGAGTACGAAACGGCAAGAGACGCAACGGCTGCTTTACCTCAACTCGGACTCCAACACAAGACCACTAGGAATATTGATCCTGACGATTTCAATGTCAATCGAAGGCTGCTTTGCTTAAGAACGAGGATCCGTCCATGCTGTGGGGCACCGTGACGCCAGGTTCATGGCGGCGCACGCGGCGCTTGAAATGATGCTTGCGGTGGTGTTGTGGGTCACGCCAATGCTGGCGCTCCTCGGCCCGATGATCGTCACATCGCTGCGGGCCCAAGAGAAGGGAGGCAACCTTGAGCTGCTGCTCACCGCTGTGTTGTGAATCGCAGCAGCGCCCGAGGCATCTGAGCTACCAAAAGGCGGGCCAACGTCCGTACACAAAAAACGAGTGGCAGAGTAGCGTTAAGTCGGGCGTGTCCCCGTAGAAAGGGATTTGGGGCGAAAAATTGTTTTAAACAAAAAATCCAAATTGTCAGAAATTGTCAAAAAAATCGTCTCCAGACTATTGTTTTACTATTTTTGAATATCCCCCCTGTAGAGGTACAGGCCCGACTTAAGATTAGCGGGTCGAGAAAGAACTAGAATTACAGGATACCCCACCGTGCACTTTATCTGCGCCGCCTCTGGGTCTCAGCACCCCGACGCTAACTGTTTCACCACCTGTCCGGCACTGGTTGGACCCATACATGACAAGGCTTGATCGGGTAGAAGAAAATCATAGACTTGCGGCAAGAATCGAACGCAGTATATGGATAAGCTGGCCTGCCGCACTTGCATACAGCGTTGTGTAGATTGAAGCGATATCCAGAGTTGTTGGAACCTACGAAACGGAATAGAAGGGAGCTGCACATATACATATTCACACAAACAGCGGCACGACTCCATGTATTTTACGATGGAGAAGGCAAGGGGTGAATGTGTGCATTTCATGTCGTGCCTGATGTGATGAACAAGCCTTGATCCCCACAACAGCACTGTTGTTTCTCCGCTCTCATTTCGGTACTGGCTTGCTCTCTTTAGCAGATGACTCAAGCTCTACGTTCATCATGTACCCAAACTCCAGGTTCTCCACCGCCTGTGGAACACTCGAGCTCGAAATTACATTCAAGCAGATGGTCTACGTGGGCGACACCATGCGCACAAGCAGAGACATACGAAAGGAAAGGAAGGCGACATTGAGGAAAGCCTGAAATAAGGGCAAACGGAGCAGCGAAGACAAGGCAACAAAACGAGCAGCGGAGCAACGGAGACGGACGGGGCGAGCAGTGGACTCATTCCGACCATGGACGTGAAATTCAAGGGCCCGGCAATCGTGTGCACTCCTGCCCTGAATGCCCTCGCGCACCACCCCTGCATCCCCCTCCTGCTCCTCCTCATCGCCATCCGTCCTGGTACCATTTGCCAATGCTTGCCTGCCTTTCGCTCCTCCTCGAGCATGGACTCACTGCAATCTTGCTGTTCCACAATTGCCTGCTTCCAGATTCCCATCCCGCCCTTCGGGGACCTGCTGACCCGGGTCAACCCAGACCCGGGTCCGTCGGGCCTTGCGGGATCCTGCACCGAAGCCCGGGTCAGCGCGAAGGCTCCTGCAAGATCCTGCAGGATCCTGCGCCCAGACCCGGGTCAATGCGACTCTGGCTCTGCAGGATCCTGCAAGCTCAGGCGCTCTGGCTGACCCCCGTTTGCGTGGACCCCCGTCTCAAGGCTCCCGAGCCCTCCTCCTCCTCCTCCTCCTCCTCCTCCTCCCCCTCCTTCTCCTCCTCCTCCTCCTCCTCCTCCTCCTCCTCCTCCTCCTCCTCCCTCCTTCTCCTCCCTCCTCCTCCTCCTCCTCCTCCTCCTCCCCCTTCTCCTCCGCTCTGCGCGGCCCCCGGTCCCCGGTCTCGGCAGCGCGCACTAAAGGAGCGACCCTCCTTGGGCGGGAGTGGCCTCGCTGCGCGCGGCCTGCCGATCGCTGCGCGCGGTGCGGCGGCAGCGCGCTGCGCGCTCGGATGCGGCGCTCCCCCCACGCACTGCGAGCGGAAGCTCACGACGGAGGGGTCGACTCTACAGTCGAGGCGTTGACCTAAGGAACCCTACAGAAGGAACGGGGCCCTGTTTTTCCATAAGTCAAACTTTGACTTCCCATCGGAAAACCTGAGGGAAACCTCGGGCAAGCTGCAAAACAATGAAGGAACACGGAGCCCCTCCCCAACGAGAAGGGTTCCTTCTTCAGCGCCCCGACCGTACCGTATGGTCCGTAGGCAGAGGACAAGGTGGAGCAGAGAGGGCGTTGCTGTTCCCCCGGGCCCGAGGAAGGGCGGGCGCAGTGTCTCGTCCAATGCCTGGGCCGAGAGGATAGCAGGGTAGATGGACAGAAGGAGGAGAGGAACGGTCTACACACACATTCACACACACACACACAAAAAAAAACACACACACACACACGCGCCCCTCCCCAAAAGATATGTTGCTCCCATCGTACATAAGGATCACATCCCAGAAAAAATTCGAGCACCCAGAAAAGTGTCGAACAATTGTCGAAACGGAGTCGAAACAGTGTCGGGCGAGTGTCCCCCCAGGGGGGCCCGACACGTGAAACCCTCTGAGTTTGGGCACTTGTCCTGGCGCTCGACATTCTGCCTGGTGGCCGAGGCTACAGCAGGCTGGAACATCCGAACCCGAGAGCAGTGCGCCAGAGGCCACCCCGGCGCAGGGCCACTCCTGCGGGAAGCCGGCCCTCCCCTCCCGGGCTCTCGGCTCCCAGCCAGGGCCTCTGGCGGCCGCCCGGGGCGACGCGGGCCCCCCGGGAGCGCTCGGCGAGGCGCAGCTTCAGGTCGGACGTGTCCTCCTGCAGGCGCATTTTGGCCGAACACACAAAGAATGGCCAAAAAGTATTCCGAAGATATTCCACCATTGTTTTATTCTTTTTCGAGACACACAGAATAGCCAACAAGTATTTGAAAAATCGAGCCCAGACAATTTTTTTATTTTTTCAGCTGCTGGGAGGCGTCCCGAGGCAGGAGGGAAGCGTCCAGAAACCGCCGGCAAGGGCCGAAACCCGACCCTCTCCCAGCCCCCGCCCCGCCCCCGCCCCGCTCCTGGGGAAACCAAAGCGGGTGCCGACGCCGCTGCTCCCCGGACCTCTCCCCGGGGCGCGCGCGGGCCAGGATCTCGAGGCGAATCCAGCAGTGGCGACGGGGGCCTCCAAAAGAGGAAGAAACGGGCGAAGGGTATCGAGGTATCGGTGTGGGTACCCAGACACGCGGCGTCCTGATTCTTGCAGGACGGCGCCCCTGGAAGTCCCGATGTCCTTTCCCTGGGGCCAGCTTTTCCTCCTGCGTCGCTCTTGGACGGCCCCGGGGCCTGGCGAGGGCCCCCGGCGGCCGCAGATGGCGAGAAACTGGCCGTCCTGATGTTCGCACGACGCGGTCATGTCCGGGTGCCAGCTCCTTCTCCGAGCTCCCGCCTTGCCGGGCTCGGGGAAGGCCAGCTCGTCGCCGTGGAAGAGGGCCACGCGGCCGCTGGACCTGCCGCTGTGGCCGCCGCTGCGGCTGCTATGCGAGAGAGCCGCAGGGGGCGGGGGAGGCCTGCGGCGCTTCCTTGCGGGGCAGGAGAGCCCAGAATCGAATCGGCAAGTCGGATCGGCGAGCGACACGAATCAGATCGGCGAAAACGGGCAGCCGAGTCGGGAAGAGTCGAATCGGCGGAAATCGGCAGGCTAGTATGCCTCCTCTAATTAGTCGGAACCCAATTCGGAGTCCCAGGTCGAATCGAATCGGGATCGGAAGCCGTCGAAATCGAATCGAATCGAATCTCGGGGTCGGCCAAGAGGGGGGCGTCCAAGAGGGTGGGGCGCAAATCATGGCCAGCGGCATGTGCGCGGCCCAGCGGTGGGCCAGGGAACATCTTGAACTAAGAAGAGGGGCCATGATAGTTGGGGAGATATCATGGCCCCCGCCATGATATTCCCCCCCCCCAGTCCTCCCTCCCCTCTTGGCCGCCCCCGAGAATCGGAGGAGTCGAAATGAGCCCTGCCAGGGGTGGGCCCGCCCTCAGACGCCGCAAAGGGAGGCAGTCTCCCAGACCCCTCGCGCAGTGAAAAAGCAAGCAGGAGGAGGAGGAGGAGGAGGAGGAGGAGGAGGAGGAGGAGGGGAGGACGAAGGAGGGAGGAGGAGGAGGAGAGGAGGGGAGAGGAGGGAGGAGGAATGGGAGGGGGAGGAGGAGGAGGAGGGGGAGGAGGAGGGAGGAGGGAGGAGGAGGAGGAGGAGGGAGGGAGGAGGAAGGGGAAGAGAGGGAGGGGGAGGGAGGAGGAGGAGGAGGAGGAGGAGAGGAGGAAGGAGGAGAGGGAGGAGGAAGGATTGGGAGGAAGGAGGAGGAGGAGGAGGGAGGGGATGAGAGGGCGGAGAGGAGGTGAGGAGGAGGAAGGGGAGGAGGGTGAGGGGAGAAAGGAGGCGGAGGGAGGAGGAGGAGGAGGGAGAAGGAGAAAGAGGGGAGGAGGAGGAGGAGGAGAGGGGAGTGGGAGGAGGGGGGGAGGACGGTAGGAGGAGGATGATGAGGAGGAGGAGAGGGCTAAGGATGAGGTAGTGTATGGTATGGTATTGAGGGAGGAGGCTCTTTTTTGTTTTGTTTCAACAAAGTGTGTTCCTGCAGGGACTGGGGCGGCGACAGCCTGCAGAAAAACTCACTGCCAGAGTAAGGCAGGGATGCAAGGCCAACTGCAGGGATCCTGCAGCTGGAAAAGCAGCAAGCTCACAACTCAGGGGAAAAGGCGGCCCTCTCCAGGGTCGGGCGGCAGGTCTCGCGGAACCCACAGCCCAGGAACGGGGCCTCCGAAGATGACCTCTTCACCTGA